>CM039621.1:19054530-19469530 GCA_022457165.1 Juglans mandshurica
GAATTCCTTCCTCAAAGCTTGCAAATTTCCACTCTTCACTCTTGTGGTACCTTGATATTTCTGCTTCATAAAATCCCATATATCCTTCGCAGTCTTTTTGTTTAGAATTGTCTCTTGGATAGAACGATCTAATGCCTGAAATAGATAGTTCTTCAAATCCTTTAACTGCTAATCTTCAATGTGCTTCCTCTGTGCTTCTGTGAGAAGAGCACCTTCAGCCACTGCAGGAACTCCATTCTCCACAAGTCCCCAATACTCCTTTGAACACAAGAAGTTTCCCATGAGCATTGCCCAGTGATCATAGTAGCCATCAAACTTTGGAATAGTTGGCTGGACAGATGAACACTTTGTCGTCATCGTTCAAGTAGAACACACGTAGAAGACTGTGGCTTCTAAATAATTAGGCTCCTATGATGGGGCTCTAATACCAAATGTTAGAAAATAGAAGCTGAATACAGAGTACAGATGAATATGGAGGAAATCAACTGACTTCATTGAATAACAAATTTGGCTATTATATAGCCTTACACAGCAAATAGAAATAACTGAACAAACGTGAAAATAGCCCATGTCTAAACAACTCCTACAATGTGCTGAGAAGACCAAATCAGCAAATAACAAAACCCAAAATAAAAGGTATTTAAAGGCGTAGTGGTCATCTTTTCTTTGTTGATCGCTTAGAAATTGAAACTATTGCAATTGGATCGACTTTGTCCGAGCTTCTTCAATTCCTTCTCCACTGAGCCTTCCACCTCTCGGCTCTTCTTCTTCCTCGACTTCTTCTTCTTCTTCCACATCAAGTTCCGGTAGCTGCTGCGTGAGGCTCCTTTTGTTGCTGCCTCTGATTTTTGCATTACCCCAAGGGATGAGGTTGAGATCGACGACAGAGATGAGGTTGATTTCGAAGAGCTTGACCAAAAAGGACAAATGTTTGTTATCCAGGGGTGCGGTGGCGTTGTTGTCGACGAGAGTTGGAGTGGTGGTGCAGTGGTGAGTCCTTGAGCAGTTCTCTCTGGTTGAAGAACGAAGAAGACTGTAATGGGAGAAGAAGAGCTTTTTGGTTTTTTGAGAGGAAACGAAGAAGGCAGTTGATGGGAGAAGATGAGAGAGAAATAATTGATAAAATATATATTTGGTCTATCTACAGTAACCTTCAAATTTGGAAAATATTTTGAAAGTTACTGTAGCTTAATTTAGCTAATCCATTGTGATCATATTTTGTTCTTTAATAGCTAAATACTCAATGGATTGATAATGCTCTTGTAATGGTCCAAAGGGTTAAATTTAAGGCCTACTTATTACCTTATCTTGCCAAATCTTCAAGGCAAACACTACAGTTGCTAATTTCATGTCACAAGTTGGATAGTTCTTTTTGTGATCCTTCAATTGCCTAGGCGCTATGCAACTACCCTTTCTTCTTGCAATAGGACGCAACCCAATATGTACTTTGACAATACCACAAACGGTTTGTGTCTTTGTGAGGCTCGGGTAAGCTAAAGCAGGGGTCATGGTTAACCTCCATTTCAGTTCCTCAAAACTCTGCTCATACATGTCAGTCCAAATGAATTTAACCTTTTTTTATGGTTAATGTTGTGAGAGGACTTAATAATCTAGCATATACTTACACAAACTTTCGATAATAACCCGCTTAACCCAAGAAACTTCTAACCTCATGCACAGAGGTAGGAGGTTTCCATTGAACTACTGTCTCGATCTTTCTCGAGTCGACCGTGACACCTTTCTTGGATATCACATGATCGAGGAATCTCACTTCCTCCAACCAGAATTCGCACTTGTTAAGTTTGGCGAATAGTTGATAGTTCTTGAGCTTTCCAAATACTAATCTCAGATGATCCTCATGATCTTTAGCTCTTGGAATACACAAATATGTTGTCTATGAACACTACTACAAATTTCAAGCATGGCCAAAACACCCTATTCATAATATCCATGAAAGCTGTTGGGGTGTAAGTTAACCAAAAAGGTATCACCATAAACTCAAAATGACCATACATCGTCTGAAAAGTTATCTTTGGTTATGTCGCTTTCCTTAATTCTCAAATTGGTGATAGCTTGACCTAAAGTCTATCTTAGAAAACACCACAGCTTCTTGCAGCTAATTGAATAAATCATCTATCCTCGATAGTGAGTGTCAATTATTTATGGTTATCTTATTCAGTTCGCAATAATTGATACACATCTTAAGGGTTTCTTCCTTCTTTTTCACGAATAGTATCAGCGCTTCCTTAGGTGAGGTATTAGGCTTGATAAACCCCTTTGTCAACAACTCCTGCAATTGGCTTTTCAATTTTTTCAACACGGTTGGGGCCATTCTATAGGGTGTCTTATGCACTGGAACTGTCCTCGGTTCCAATTCAATTGAGAACTCAACTTGCCTAGGAGGGTACCATCTTGGTAATTCACTGAACACCTATGGGAATTCACTTACAATGGGTATACTCTCTATATGCTTGGGTTCTTTCTCCTACTAGGGGTGGGCAATGGGGGGATAGCCCCCCGCCCGCCCCATGAAGGGGTGGGGGGCCCCACCCGTAGGTAAGCAACCAACGGGGGCAGTGGACTGGCTGGGCCCAAGCCCGCCCCCTTCCACACCCCACATCCTCGGGCGAGGCTTAAGCCCAACCCAAATATACATATATATATATATATACACAAACACACACACACACACACATATAAATGTGACGCCCCCAGCCACTGCTTGGGATTGGACAATGACTGAAATTTTGGGACATGTAACTCAAGGCTACATACCTCTGTACATTATGTTAAGATGCATACTCCTAGAATGTTTCTAGCAGTAAGCAATATATTGTAGCGGAAATTCATATGAATCTAAGTAAAATTGAGAGCTATTTCAAAAGCATCATGGTACCATTTAAAACTATAGAATCCCAAAACAACTAATGTGTACAAATCCCCCAAAATAAAAGATGGCTTTAAAAACATAGCCCTCTGATAATCATTTTCTTTCTAAGGTTTATCTTTCTTGAGCCTACTTTGTTTCGTCCTTGTTGATAATTTTCTTCAAATCCTCGAAAACCTTCAATACTTCACTTATGAAGCAGTCAGCCGCTTCGAACTTATCTTCTACGGATAGCTCTACCCAGCGCTCAGGGCTCTTCGAGGCCTCCTTCGCGGGTGGGGGATCCACTCTCTTGAGTTTCCCCATGGTCTGTATCTACACTTATCACAACTTCTACTATTCTGGGTTGGGAATGGTAGTGAAAACTACCACAATGAAACTTCAAGAAATCTCAATAAGCAAACAAACAACATATAAACAGACAACATTAGCATATGAAGGCAAACCATGAGATGAATGCATGGACATGTACTTGACGCAAAACTTAAGTCATGCAATTTTGACTTTTCAGAAACATATGACAAATATATTTTGACATTTTGATAAAACATCTTTTTCGTTTTCACATTGAACAATTCATTACACATCTTTTAGTTATTACCATTTTCACTTCTTGTAATATATGATCGAATACCTCACGGCTCCCTTATGCACAGTGGGCTCCTCGCTAATTATCACATCACCTAACCAACCCACTTGACCGAGATGACTACGTCAGAGTCCTTTTCTTATGCGGCAATTCACCATTTTCACCTTCATCGCATATAACACGTGGCACCCACTAACTTTAAGTGCTACCTCGCTCCGAAACCCTTTATAAGGATCCATTCGAGGTCCACCAACTGTACTTCATCGACCTAATAGCTACCACTCCAATTTATACACTCTAGAGTGGACAAAAGAGTTCTACCAGGACATTCCCCCATCCTAGCATTTGAGGTCGTGATAAAACAAAACAAACTTTTTCCTTTGAAAACAGTACAAATTCTGAAATGCATGTGACATGAACATATGTAACCTCTTTTTCTTTTCATAGACCATATGAACATGTAGATGCCAAGGACTATGTAATCATATGACAATATCATGCGACACATTTGAACTTTCATGTCACGGCTTGAAAATTTTAGAACATGTGGTTTACTTGACACAAAACCATAGGCAATATCATTCGATACATACCAAGGCACAAAATAATTTCAGAAACCCAATAACTATACATGACCGAGTTATTAAAAGCACAAAATCATAACAATCTTCGGGTAAAATCGATTACAAAGCATGATACAAAAGGAACAGTTTCTCAATCTCTATGTCTAAGCATGGCCGAATCATCAAGAGCACACAATCATGGCAACCATCATGTGAAAACTGATAACAAGGCATAGTATAGCAAGAGGTTCCATCAACCATTACTAGTTCACATGTTAACAACAACAATGCAAAGTTTACGCGGCATATATGAAACATTATCCAAGGGTCGGTTGAGAGTCTACTTAGAAAACTCCAAAGTAAGATAACACAATCAAGCAAGTTGTAAACACGTTTGTTTAATCAATAAGATATAATGAAAAAATAAACCCTAATCCGACATGTGTGTGTGTGGATGTGCTTGGGCTTTCTCTTTCTTATCCATGGAGGCACTCCAAGCATTCGGCCTAGAGGCCCTTGGTCTAACAGTGGTCGTGTTTCCTTCAACCATGGCTAGGTCTTGGGTGTGTGAGTGTGTGCATGGCTTGGGTGTGGTGTTCATGCTGTGCTCTATGGCCAAGATTCCTGGAAAACAAGCAAGAGATCATGACTTGTTTTCCTTCAAAGCATACAACCCTAGTTTCGGTCTCCTTCCTCGGAAAACCTAGTTTTCCTCCAAGAAACCTCTAAATGTAAGGCCAAACATTCGTGTGATGATGGGGTTTTCCTCAAAACAGAGCCCTAGTTGCCCCATTATCCTCTTGTTAGTGTGTGAGTGTGGGTAATGGGAGTTTAGGGTCTTTACCTTGTGGCTCCTTCTTGAAGAGGTGGCTCCTAGCTCCTTTCCTTACTCGTGGCTAAAGGGAAATAGGATTGGTATGGTGTTTGTGGTGTTTTGCTTGGAGAGAAAGTGAGACATGCGTGTTTGGGAGGTAAGAAAATGAAAAGAAACTAGCTTGGTCGTGTAAGAGGAGAGGAAGAAGAAATGCAAGGCATGAAAATTGAAAATGGCATCAAAAGACCTCTTAGCTATTGGCCCCCATTCCCTTTTATATGTCCCTTTGTTTTTCTCACACAATTCCCTCATTGAGAACATAAGAACCCTATGCATGGGTACATGCCCTTTATCATTTGGTCAAACCCCTTATTTACCCCTTATTATCATTGCTTTCTTTGGAAATCAAATGACTCTACAAACTTGCATGACAAATGGCGTGTTCATGCTCAAAAACGGAAACTCTAGAGTCTCTTTAGTGTCACTTCTATGCGTCTAGGTTCAATGAACCTTCGGGGCATACAAGTCTTTTTACAGAAATAGTAAACAAATATCTAGGGTTGGACATGTGCATGCTGCCATGTGGCAAGTGGCTTGTGTGGGGGTGTGTGTGGTAGTGCCCCTTTCTCTTTCTCAATTCCCACAAAAGTTTTCTTCTAGATTCTTGGGCTTGTGTGTGTGTGGCTTCCCTATGCAACCTTTCTCCTCCCTTATCATTACCTTCTTCTAGAATATCTCCATCCTAGGTGCATGCATGACACTTGGCAAATTGATGGTTGTTTTCTCTTGGGTCAGCGTGAAGCCCTTTGGCCGAAATCCTAAGGCCTCTTGGGGTCATGGGCGTGAGACCATTGGCATCCCCTATGCATCTTTTCCCTTTTTCCCATGCTTCTATTCCTCTTCCCCAAGTGTCTCTCCTAGAAACTCTCAATGTGTGACAAGTGGTGTGGGAAAGGGTGGTGGTTTGTGGTGGCCGAGATTCCTAGGAACTAGGATTTGTTCTGTTGTAGGCGCCCCTCATGATTAGATGCTTCTAGAAATTCCCATGTCCCTCCTTCATGTGTGACAAGTGTAACAAAGGGTGGTGGATTTTCATGGTTGGCATGCACTTCTCTTGGCCGAAATCGTAAGGCCTCTGGGGATTTCGTGCCTCTGATTTGCAGTAGCCTCAGGCACCTCTTCCTTTTCCAAATCATTGCACAACGTTTTTGGGAATTATCAAGATCTTGTGGGAGACGTGAGTGGGTCTTTTGGGTTACTGAAACCCTAATCTTCTCAAACCTTTTACCCCATTGCACGTCTAGGTTCATTGTGTCTAGTGGGTGGGATGTGCATGTGTGACACATGGCAAGTGGTTGGTGAGAAGGGCATGTGCCCTATGTGTGCTGCCCCTTCTACACTCCTCTCTTCTTTTGGTTTCTTCTAGAAGCCCTCTACATGGTTGCCAAGTGGCAATGAGGTGCTTACCAAGAAAGCCTTTTCCCTACACTTCAAATGATGGGACTCCTAGGGAAAGAGCAAAATAACCTCTTCCTCTTCCCAAGTTGGCGCCACATGCCCTAACCCTAGTTAGGTTTTGCCTATTCCTCAATTGCCCTTCCCTGGGCAGAATACCACATAGACTTTTGGGCCTCAAGTGGGTTTGGATGCCTAGGCTAATAGGCCCAAGTGATCTCTTCAGGACTCCAGCTAGTCAAACATTGGGCTAGAAATTCTAATTAAACTAAAATTAAAATAAAAAAGATATAAGTGCATAATTTGGCACGAAAAAAATATCGGGTTGTCACAATCAATACATTTGTTACCAAAATGATGTCGTTTTGGTAACGAGTTTATTTTTTAGTTCCATGACATTGTTTTGGGGGTTAAGTTAAACCTAATTCTGCTCCCCCCGCTTGCACAGTCTCTCTTCCCAATCTCTCTCTCTCCTTACCTCTCTCCTTCTCGCAGTCAGCGCGGCCCGCATCCTTGTTTCCTCCTCCTTCTCTCCTCTCAAATTCTCCATCTCGCAACCGTGGGTTATCTCCAGGGTTTTACTAGTTTAGGTTTTTTTTTTTTTTTTATTATTATTATTATTATTATTATTATTATTATTATTATTATTATTATTATTATTATTATTATGTTTTCGATTTGTTATGTATTGGGTTCATGTGTTGTGAATTTTTGGTGTATTTTGTTGTGGATTTGCTATTTTCTTTTAATTTTTTTCCCAGTTGTGATAGTCATGGATGGATAGTGGACCGGGGGAGGGGGGGGGGGGTAGTGGTCTGCCCTCGCACTTTGAAACATGGACAAGGGCTCTGCCCCCCGGAATGCGGTGGCGGATTCCTGGGGGCAACCCCCCTCCTTCCGCCTATGTCAGGGTGGGGTGTGGGTAACCCCCTCCCGTTGCTTACCAAAAAGCACCAAAGGTGACTATTGATTGCATTTTTTAGCTTTTTCTTTTTTTATTACATGCTATTTTGTTTATCGTTTTTTCATTATTTTATTTTTTTAGTTTAACATGTTCCCTATGCAATGTAGATCAGTAGGTTCTATACACTACAAGAGAACCTCAAGAGGCCAAAAAGTATCATGATAGCTTCTTATTTCTTACAACATCTTTATTTCTTGGAGGTTTTGTTTTTTTATCTTTTGTCAATCCCAGGATAAGTAGAAAGGAAGCTTGAATGTTGCCGATGTCTTCTTTTTGGTATACCCATCCCAAGTTCATCCAGCTTTCTTGAGAATTTTGAAAAAAATTTCCTTTATAAACTTTAATGTTATGGTCAATGATTTGGTTTATAACTCCTAGCATACATTTAAAATATAAGGAGTGTAGTTTGTTTTTGGTGATAATATACCTATATGCTCTTTTCTCTCTATTTTTAACCTTTTTGCCTTCTAGTTGCTTAGGCCAACTTGGATACTTATAATATCTCAATATATCTGTGAATAATAATGAAATGATTGAATTAATATGTTTTATTGGATTTTGAAAAATGAGGAGAAAGAATTGAGTGAAAATACTATAAAGTTTAAAAACTATTGAATATAATTTTTTAATATAATTTTCGTTTTGAGATTTGAATAAGTTGTATTATTTTTTATGTTTTTTTTGGGAGTTTGTGAAAGTTGCAATGATTAAGGACTCGTTTAGTTACACAAATGAGATGAGAAGAAATGAAAGTTAAAAGTTGAATAAATTATTATTATAATATAATTTTTGTTTTGAGATTTGAAAAAGTTGAATTGTTTATTATATTTTGTGTAGGAGTTTTGGAATGTTGTAATGATTAGACGAGATGTATCTGAGAATACTTTAAAGAAAAATTCTATTCATCATCCTCACACCACACATCACACATCACATATAATTTTTTATTTTTTATTTTTTTCTCTTACCAAATATATAGTATATGGATGATGAGTAGAAGAAATCAATTAGTTTTAGGAATAATAAAATCAAAAAAAAAAATTTAATTAAAAATTAAAATAAGTGTAGTGTGTGTTGTGTGAGATGATAAGTAGAAAAACTCTACTTTAAAATAGTTGTATTGTGAAACCAAGCCCAAGTCAAGAATGATGCAGCTACCCTAAGGCTTTGGTTGTTTTCTTTTTTCTTCTCTTCAACGTTTTTCTCTAGGTTTTAGTATTCGAGGCTCAATTTTATCATCCTTTCTTGTGAGTATGTGACAGTGTATTAACGCTGCTTCCAGCTTTTCCATAACTCGTATTTAGGGTCCTTTTTATGCTATTAAATTTTAAGAATATGTATAAACTATTTTGAATTTCAGGGGAAACATTTAAATAACTAAAGAAAATAATATGATTATTTAATTGTACATCCTCAAATATTAGAATTACAATAAAACATTTGACCAATTTGAGCTAAGATATTGGGCTTATTAGTATCCAATACATATAATCTACATTCAGTTCGTGGATCCGTTTAGATATAGAAACGGTTTCATTTTATTCAAGTTTTAATTTTTATCTAAAACCATCTCATCTCATCTCACTATCCAAATACAACCTAAGTGTAAAAAATACATACCCAAAATATTTATAAAACCAATATTATTTCGCAAATGAGTACAGTACACTAGTGAAGCTTTTATAGAAATTTTTACACAAAAAGATTATTAATCATGATGGACCTCATTTTCTTCATCTCCTTTTATGATTGGATCAACCAGATCTATAATAAACCGATATGGCAGGTGGGTTTTCAAGATTTATATCTCAACGTTAAAGATCTATAAATTATATACGTGATTGTATTGGGTTTTACACTTCACAAATATTTTTAAGCATAAACATTTTAATTAAGTAGAATAAACGTTAATATCAAATGAAATGTAAAGCATGAATATGAAAGTCATCTATTCACATAATAGTATATAGCTCAAGACTTTAACATATTCATTCATCACGAGACATTACTCACTACGAGGAATTTGGCCTTTAGCAGCGCTTCAAAATCGTCGCTAAAAGATCTAAAAAAGCTGCAAAAAAATTTTTGCGGCTGTTTTTTAATCGCTGCACATTGGTTGCCAAAAATTGGATTCTGATTCTTTTGAGCGTCGAATCACTATAAAATGCTGCAAAAAATATTATTTGTAGTATTTCCTAATTTGTCGCAAATATCCATGTAGTCATTGCAAAAAAGGCCTCCACCAGCTGACTTCTTCCGTTGCAAATACATAATAGCGTCGTTAAAAAATCGGGGCAAAAAATAACTAATCGCTGCAATTAATGGAAAATTTTCCAGCGTTTCATTGCATCGATGGGAATATTAATTTTATCTACGTCGGTTTCTGTTGCTGCTAAAAGTTTTTGCGATGTAAACGTCTCTGTCGCAAATATAGATGCAAGCGCTAGAAAAGAAGCCTCCACCAGTTGATGATTGCGTTGCAAATTTTTTATAGTGTCCACTATGAAATCGCTGCAATTAAAGAATATTAATTGCAACGTATGGAAGAATCGATGGGAATAAATTATTCCCACAGTGGTTATATTAGCTGGGAAAAAAAATCATCGCTATTAAGTTTTTTTTTTTGTAGCGTTGCATAGACACGATAGGAATGTTAAGTTTTTGCGTGGGTTATTGTCGCTGGAAATGTCGTTAATATATCAGTAAGTGTGATGGGTTACTACCAGCGCTTTTTGATTCTCCCTGGAAAAGCCCTATATTCCTGTCGAATGGTTGTTGCTCGCCACTTCCAGATTCAGTCAAGCAGTCATAAGTTTTTCCCAACCACATTCCCATTTTGCTGCAACTGTGTCCAATTATTCACTATTTTTCCTGGCAATTCTGGAAATGTAAACCAACATATAACTCTATTATATAATGTTTATTTTCCTCAATAGCATTCATTCATGATTCTGGAAATGCGTTTTGTTAGGAACCTTGCTGGGACAATTCTGCTACACATGATACACTACTGGCATTAAACAATCTCCTACCTTTCGTAAAGTGATATAATATCACATGGCTGATATTATATCACTTTACTTAGAATATATATGAGGGAAATGAAACAACCACATGAGGCTGGTTGTTTCATTTGCCCAAACAAATTAGATCCACAATAAAACATTCCCTGGCTAATAATTAAACACATTCATTTAGCAATTGTCATAAATCCACCACTAAATTGCCTTCCTAGACAGTCAATATTTACTAAGCCAACATATTGTAGCCACTGACCAAATACAACATATTAATACTAAGTTTGCCACTAAATCCAAAGTTACATAAACCTGGGCAGTAAGCAAATTAATATAACAGCGGGGCTGGTTGAGGCAGGAAAATCTTCACTTGAACAACAGTCCATCACAACAAAAATTAGTTGTACCACCATGCATGCATCTAGTTGAATTACATCTTCTACGTCAATCCGAGGCTTACACACAACATCTTAGCTCTGGCCTAGCTAAGATGATCAACAAAAGCAGCAACCAATATAGGCTCCTCTGTGGAAACAACCACCTAGTAGGACAACCAAGCAGTTAGAAAGAAAGCCACCGGAATCCTTTGTCAAGTAACCCAATCAAGTTATACTTTCTCAATCAACTATATACCTGCCCTTTGGAAGAAACACACTGCCCAGGTTTATTTGACTAAAGAAAAAGATGTATAAAACTATTTTAAACCTCTTTAGCATGCATCACATTTCCTGATCATCAACCCATTATTAGCCATAACCCACTAAAACTTTCATGATTAGACTTTTCATTATTCATTACTCTACAATATAAGAAACACATTGTGCTTCACACAACCCTTACATACCAATCCCCATTCCATGCTTTGTTATAGTATTCATTCCCATACATCTAATTACTTTTTATTTCCCAAATGTACTAGCAGCAATTTTACTCTTCATATGTAGTTAAATGTTCTCTCAATATGAATCCCATATGAGGTGAAACTGATAGTGAGCTAGGCATTAATATAAATGAAAAATGCTATAAGTATTACAGTATTAAATGGGTAACCTTGTCTCCACAACATCTGAGCTGCATGTATAGTCCACCAAGAGCCTAGTGTCACCTTTGTCGCAAAACCACTATGCAAGCACTGCTTCTACTTGTAAGTGTAAGTAGAAACATGGGAACAGTGTTAGTATGCCACTTCTTATGATTTCTACTTACAAACTATTACATAAATAGTTTGTCACCTAATTTTACCTATAAAAAAATATATATATAGTTCATCACCTGATTGAAGATTCGTCAGGACACATACCATATGACCAGATTATTTATATCTTCTAACTAGTCATATGAACATGGCCCATACCAGATCACACTACTCTCAAAATTCTGATCCCAGTTCATGCATCCAAACGTACAGTTAACTATATAGACAACCACATACTATATCTTCTAACTACTTCATGCACTGACTGCCCAAGAACACCCTGTTTCATCCCCCAAAAAATCTGTGATGCCACAAAATAGTTTTACATATGGGCATTTCACCAACCCAAAAACCTCACAAAAAGCCCCCACAAAAAGTTTTTGTCTTCATTGCTGTCCTAAGCAACTCTCTGAGTCTTTCTCTGAGACTCTCCTTGTGACATTCCTGACATTAGGCTGTACAATGTCTTCTCATACTCAAGTTGCCTCTCTATAAGTACTCTAACATCTCCCCTTAACTCCTTAAACCGAGTCTTGTAATACTCAGCATCCTTTTTTATATCTTTCCACTTCTTCAGCATGACGTTTCTCCCTTTCACGATCTCATTGTCGTGCAGATGTGGGTATTACCATCTCGCCTAGACCTCTAGCATACCCTGGTCTATGGCCTAGTACCTCCCTAAATACAGAAGTTGCTGCCTCTTCAGTACGTTGTTCAGGTTCCATACCTTCCATCTTGTCAACTATTTGCTTATGCACAGAGTATAGGTAATTGTGTAAATTAAACCATAACTTGTTCTGCACAGAGTATAGTAACTATGACAGTGAAGTTACTACAGAACCTTGTGTTAATGATAGACCATGAATTCAGGCAGTAGGTATATTAAAATTCTCACATAAAGCTCTTATGTCGTGGATGTGACGAATTTGTCTTTACTCCTAGACCAACGGACTTCCTTGTAAAACTCGACCAAGTTTGCTGTAGTCGAACGCTGTGCAACAATGAAGCATAAAGAGAAAGAAATTACACACTAAAATCTGACTTATGGGCCTAAATTTATCCATATTTTACAGCAAGCTGATTTTTCCATGTGCCATTATTTGATTAGTGTGCAGTGTTGAAAACGTGATGACAAAACAAGGCATTAAATCTTGACACAAGTAGTTTATAATACATTAGTCTTAATAAACATTAAGGCTGTATATTTTCTAGTAGTGAAGTTCCAATAAGGTTAAGATGGGTTTCCTGATTACTGGTATTGAAATCTGGATCAATGTCATTTGTCTACTTGTGGTTTGTCCCTGCCTAAATATAGGTTCTTATGTTTTAGTATTTGACTATTTTTAGTCATTGACATACGATGATGAAGTTAATAAACATAATATACCTTCTCCTCCAAAACTCTCACAAATGACTTCCTCTCGGCGGTGTGATTGATTTTAAGCTTGTTACGGTTCTCTTTGTTTTGCTTTGACATTTTCTGCAAATACAACAAAAAATGAGAACTTTGAACATTGTTCTTTGTAACTAAAACAAATATTTTTCCAAATCATAAATATCATAAAAACATATAGTTTTAATGGTTGCATATACCTTGAATGCCTCACTTTCCCATCTACCACATAACTTTACCCAAACTAAATTAGATACCAATTCAGTCCCACCAGCCAATGCTTCCTCATGGCTACCATATGACAAATATTTCTTGTGCAGCTGATGGTGGAAAGCGTTGAATTGCTTATGCAACTGTTTCCACACCGTTTGTCTATGACTAGCCAAATCCCAATCCAAAATGAAGCCAGCCTAAACAAATCAAGTCATTAGTTTCAACTACATAATCATTTAATTTTGAATCATTTAATTTTGAGCTAAACCATATCAGATGCAAGTTAAATAGAAGCTTACCCGAACACGTTCGATCAGTTCATCCTTCTCTGCCGTCGGAACATCAGTCCATCGTGCGTGACTCATGTCCGAATGATGCTTTAATATCTGTGTGGCCCTTGTGGTAAACACGTTCGCATTCTCACAACATGGGGTTGTTTGCCCATCATTAATTTTGAGTGGTATTTTCCCGTGCTTTCGAAGCTTATCAAACTCAATGCATTTGGTGGGACCTCGTCCACGTCTCTTTGGTCCAACATTTGTTGGTATTGGCTCCGGAACAACTTCACCTACAAGGAATATCAAATTTAATAAACTGCTAGTCTGACTTTTGAGGTAGAATTATAAACCAAACATGTTTATAAACTTCATAATATTCAGCACAATAGGTGAGCATAATAAAAGAATCAACCAATGCAACCTCTACTTGTGTGGGCATCCAATATTGGATGCGCAACTTCTATCTCAGCAACTATACTTGGAGGCAGCGTTGAATCGTCAGATGATTCCTCGTTGTCATTTTCGCTTGGGGTCCATGATGAAAGTCTTGGAGGATGTGGTGGTATCTCGTAAGCCTCAGTTCGTCTGAAGCCGCCACCTCGTCTGAACCCGCTTCCTCATCCAATTAGTGCCATATATCTTATACTTGAACCTGCCTATTATAATCACAGTCCATATTTCATTAGTGAATATAGACATTTAAGAGCTGCTTGAGGGGCCATTCAGGGTGATTCACCATCTAAAACAACCTAAATACAACACATTTAATCTTATCAAACTGAAATCTGAATGTTGGTAGAGCTAGCAAAAAGCAGAGAAAGAAGTAAATATTAAGCCTCATCTTGATTTCAACATCTACATGAAGGTAAGAAGGAATACACTGCCACTTAAGAGATATTACAATGGCAAAAACAGTCGCCTTCCATTTAATGTGTTATATGTGAAAGCTATGTTAAAACCAAAAGAATATTTTTTTGAAAAATTTGCTTTTGAAAAAAAATATTTTTTTTAAAAAAATGGGATTGTTAATTCAGGCAGTAGCAACAGAAGAGTTGAACGTTCCTCCATACACTATGCCAAATTTTGGAGGGAGGCTACCTTTGTGTGTGTGTGTGTGTGTAATTATCATATGTTAAATTAAGCAGGAAGCTGGTGCTATATATCAATCATTCATTCATCATATGGATACATAGCTTTTTACAAAGAATTACACACATTAATGACTACATGCATGCAGGGGCACCAAAAAGCTATATCCCCTTTAAGGCATGATATGGACAAATGATTCATGGGGCAAGCAGGGAAAAAAGTTGGCATCAAGTCACAATAAATAGAGCCTCCTTTACAGATTTATAAACTGAGAAACTACCTTTTCGAAACCAAATACAAGATATCTCAATAATATTACCATATAAAACAAGCACAAAAAAGCTACAAATTATCACTTTGTGGGTAAAAGGGTTGAACACATACCTTGTAAGAGAAATATATCTTGCGTGACAGCAAGCAAAAAAACCCGCTAGCTGTTGGTACTAGCAATATATTTGTAGAAGAGAAATCCTGGTTTCTTGAAGCTTCATGCACCAACCATTACCAATGCCCACAAAGAGATGAAAACACTTCCACGAATCCCTACCAGAAGCGGCACCACTGCGTAGAGAGAGTATTAGGTGATTTTGAGTTGTGTTGCCGCCCCGTAAGGTTGCCTACTACCACTCTCTGGTTTGTACTAAACTGTCACATCAGTTCACTGGGTAGCTGAACTTAGATTTTACATCTTTGTCCTTTCATTTGGCTCAAGGCGGCAAAGTCTCCTTCCCAGTGAAGTCTCTCCCGCCCACTGCACTTTCCATATTTTCCCAATTGACTTCACCTTACTAACTTTTAGTTAGGTCCTTATATATTATAACAATGCAACACAATATTTAGTTAAAGTCATACTTTTTAACACTTAATTAAAGTCATACTTTTTAGAGGTTAATTTTACTTCACCTTACTAACTTTTACTTGATTACTTCATTTTATAATAATGCAACGCAATATTTAGTTAAAGTCATACTTTTTATATTCACCTTACTAACTTTTACATAGGTCCTTATATTTTATAATAATGCAATGCAATATTTAGTTAAAGTCATACTTTTTAACACTTAATTAAAGTCATGCTTTTTAGAGGTTAATTTTACTTCATTTTACTAACTTTTACTTAATTACTTCATTTTATAACAATGCAACACAATATTTAGTTAAAGTCATACTTTTTAACACTTAATTAAATGTGCAGTAGGTATATGAAATTGCTAAGGTTTGAGCTTTGCAGTAAATTACTTTAATTTACCCCTCCTTCCAATTGCATCGTTTAATTAGTCAGATTAAAGCTTTTAGATTTTTTTTTTCTTTTTTGTTTATAAGTATATCTGATGCACCAGTTGCCATTTATAAGCATTACTGTTTATTTTGGAGCAATAAGTACGACGCTTAGATTATAATGCCCCATATCTTGTAGACACTATAGAGAGTGTGAATGGTCCTTATATGGAATTGAACTAATTAAACGTTGCTGTAGTGCTCTGGATATGACTCATGATTACTAACAAGTGCATGTTTTCACATTTCCTGTTTAGTATGATTATGTTGATCCAAACATAGAAGCATATAAGGTTGGATTCCCATTTGTTCAGCTTGAAGGAGAGGAGCACAATATTAACTTCATCCAATCAGACGCCTCATCGATTCTAAATTATATAATTACCGCCGTCATTAGATTGTAGCATTATGCATGAGATGATGATAGTTCACGTAGACTACTGCAATTAAAGAAAATTTATGTTTTCTGTATATTTGATATTCAAATTGTGTAATATTAGAATAATGAGCAAGCTTGTTAAAATAGATGATCAATGCTATCCCATCATCATAGTAGAATGATCATTGGAATGAGAGTGTGGTATGTATAACTCTCCAATTAAACTAGATTTAATTTTTACAACAATTATTTATGATTAAAACGACTGAAGGCAAGTCCTCCCTATGATTAAATCTAAATTACCTAAATGATCTCACAACAATACTTTAATCCAAATGCCCTTAGGGTTGAGCCTAGGCATTAGATAGATTCAATCAAAGATTTCATCCATAAATAAATCGATATGCATGACATTGCAGTACCATGACCAGTTAGAATTAATGTGTGGCTCACATCCGACAAAAAGCCAAACAACGACTGGTTTTAATAAGCTGTATAAACAAACATGTTCCAAATGCTTTATTCAATCCTTGTTCATCACCACAGCCTCTTAAATTACATCTTCTTTTTTTTTTAACTTTTGTGCAAACGTTAACTACATTGACTTCATGTATCTACGTGTCCTTCCACTTCTCACATCTCTTCCAATATTTTAGTCCATAGATGGCTGCTCCCTTGGCTCTTAGATAGATTCAATCAAAGATTTCATCCATAGATAAATCGATATTAATGGTTGGTGCAGTACTTTAGTTGTTACAATTAATATGTGGCTCATATCCAACAAAACTGGCAAACATCATTCTTTTAATCAGCTGTATAAACATCTACATGTTGCAAATGCTTTATCTGAGTTTCGTTTATCACCACTGCCTTTTAATTCTTATCCTTTTTTTTTCCCAACTGACTCCAAACAGTAACTACATTGACTTCACCTTATCTACATGTCCGAACTTCTAACATCTCTTCCACTTGCAGTTCATACATGGCTACTCCCTACGCTTAGTCCTTGTGTTGACTTCCTAGCTTATGCAATTAAACGTGTGTTGGGTTCATATATGGCTGCTCCCTTAGCTTTTCCTTGTGTTAACTTCATAGAAATAAAACTAAACGTGTGTTGGGTTCATAGTTTAGTTTGCAATCCTCAATCTAGAAAGTACTAATCATCTGGGCATAAACAACCCCATGTGCTCCCAACTAGCATGCCTATATCTATTGACTACTTCATTTTATAAAACAAAAAATGTAGTATAATTAAAAGTCAAACAAAACAAAGTGATATCTGGAATGCCACCTCATACATTAGAGTCTTTTTTTATTAGGCATTTGATGGTTATTATACATAGCATTCATATTAACAATACAAGAACAAAGAAAAAGGAGGGGCTGCAACCACGCTTTCAAATCTCCAACGTAATTGATGGACCTGCCACAGGTGGGGAATACCTCCAAATGAATTATCATTGATTTTTTATTAAGCTAGCAACTTGAAACTAAATCTCTACTGCAATATCCATCATATGCAAGAAGAGTTTAAATAACGTTGTACTACTATTAATAGCCTGCCTATGAGGCATGTAGACATTAGAATCACTTACAAGGGCATTAGAACTAGTATGGATTCATCCAACTGTCTTTCCAATGAATCAAGTTTAAAGTCTCCTATCACCAACAATCTTTGAAAGGGCCTGAAGCATAAATACAAATACTTATATAGCTAGGATGAAATTGTATATTCATCCTAGCTATATCGGAAGACTAGCTCATGTGTTAATTAAGGATGATGGGTTGCACAGAAGAACAAAAATTATGTCAAGTGCAAGTTGAAGTTGAGGAAATTAACCTTAACTTAGGAATTCTGAAAATGAGTTTTTCTAGTCAGAAAGAGGATCTGAATCTGTGGATAGATCCTCCAAGTTAGAGCAACAACTATCACCAATGCCATGGTCAATAAAATCCCCGCCTAGTTGGTGCTGAGTAGACTTCACATTCATTGTTCATGCATCAAACTCGGTTGGTGGGTGTAACCGGTCTGGTCCGGTCCAGTCCGGTTTTGGACAAAGTTTAAGACCAAACCGGTATGTACCGGTTTTGTATTTTTCAAAACCGATTACGCCCCGATTACCCTCCTAAACCGGTACTTTCGGTTTTACCGGTTTCCGATCTGGTCCGATTTCCCGATTTTTTTTAAATGTAAAAAACATATAATAAAGTGTTAATTCTTATTATAAAATGTTATTAATAATTTAATATATATATTATGCTTAAAGCATATGATCAATTAAATTTTCATCTTTAAGATTAAACTTTTATTTTATAAATTATAACAACATTATCTTATATATAATTATATTAATAACATATGATAAATTACAAATGTTTATATTTAAGATTAACATTTTATGTTATTATTTATATTTTATAATATGAAATTTTTTCATATATGATATATAATTATATATATTATATATAAAAATTTAACATATAATTATATATTATATATATAAATATTTTGTATAATATATAAAATTCATTTTTATATATTTTTTTCCAACCGGTCCGGTTCGGTCCCGGAAACTACGGAACCGGAACCCGACCGGAACCGGCCGGTTTTCATAAAATAGAAACCGGTTTCGGACCGGACCGGTTCAACCAACCAGTCCGGTTCAGTCCGGTTTTCCGGTTTCCAGGTTTAAATTTACACCCCTATCGGTTGGTTCTATATCAAGCCTATGTAGTGGAGTTGCCACACTGACATCAACACATTCAACATTTCTATGTACACTTTCAGATTCATCGTCTTGATAGGCATCACCATCACTTTTAGATTCATGGTCCTCAGACATGTGCACTGGTGGGATGTCATATACATTCCTATTTGTGAACTTTTGTACAACATACCAACTACCTTTAGCCCTTCTATCTTTGATGTAAAAACATTGTTCAGCTTGGCATGCCAAGACAAACGGTTCGTCCTTGTACCATGTCCGGTCGACATTGATACTAGTCATATGTGTATCCACTCGAACACCTCGTTTTGGATCACCAACGTCAAACCATTCACATTTAAACAAGTATACACGACGCCATCCCATGTAATGTAACTCAACAACATCATTTAGGACACCATATAAGTCTAAATTGTTTGATGCCTCGTCACCAGTTACTAACACACCTAAATTTTGAGTCCATCTACGTTGCTCTTGATTATTTGTGTGGAACCTTTTTCCATTCACTATGCAAGCAGCATATGATGCAACACAACGGTCAAGGCCGCATGCTAAAGCATATAGTTTGTCAGGCACTTCACCAGAGTTATCTTTCGCTGAGTTTGCACCTAGCAAATTAACCAAAAATGTCGATCAAATGTTTAAGTCATGATAAGATTTAGTTGTGCAACATTGAATATTATGCATTGACTATATAGACAAGTTGGGCAACCTACACGTTTCTTGAACCATGAAGGGAATTCTATTTGATGAGTTTGCTCGACATGGGTTGGATTCTTTTGCTTACATATTCCATAGTGCTCCCTGCACACATGGAAAGAATGAATATGCAAGAAGATTTATGAGTGTAATATACTACCAAAATATGTGTAGTAACCAAAATAACATCTTTAACTGAGTTGGTTAAAGAAGCTTATAGATGGAAGCATCAAATGGGGTAAAGATGCATACTCTATGTAGCCAGTAATCTCTATGCAGTTGTTAAGCACGAACCAACAAGCTGAGGTGAATAGTTTTGGATCTAATTCCACAGATGATGCCATACCCAATGGACAAACTTTCTGGGTGAAAATCTTAAACCCATCTCTCCCATCCTCTTCGCCACCATCAATGTTGCGGTCAACTCGGTTGAACCTCGTCTCAACATCTTCGAGATACATTGAGCAAAAAGTCAAGCATTCAACATGAATGTAGGCTTATGCTATTGATCCTTCTGGACGAGCCTTATTTTTTACATACCGCTTGAACTTTCTAATAAACCTCTCAAATGGATACATCTACCTATATTGAACTGGGCCTGCAAGCAACGCCTCACGGGGCAAATGGAGGGCTAAGTGGACCATCACATCAAATAATGAAGGAGGGAAAATCATCTCCAACTTGCATAGAATGAGGACGATATCAACTTCCAGTTGTGCTAAACATTCTACATTTAATGTTCGGGTGCGTATCTCTTTGAAGAAAGAGCTAAGTTCAGTCAAAGGTAAAGCAATATCATTTCTTAAGCAACCCGCTATTACAACAGGAAGTAGTCTTTGCAAGAAAACATGGCAGTCATGACTTTTTAAACCAGAGATCTTGTAGTCACGAATAGAAACACAACGTGAAATATTGGCCGCGAAACCATTTGGAAACTTCACATTGGTCAACCACTGACAAAATGCTGTCCTTTCAGCTCCATATAGCGTAAAAGCTGCTTGTGGCATTAAACACCGGTCACCTTCATGCATCAGATGTAATTCCTTTCTTATACCCAAAGCGGCCAGGTCATGGCGTGCATTAATATTATCTTTACTTTTTCCAGGAATGTTCAGTAATGTGCCGAGTATGTCGTCACAAATGTTCTTTTCAATATGCATAATGTCAAGATTATATTGAAGTTGAAGTGTTGACCAATACGGTGGTAAGTTGAAGAATATACTTCTCTTCGTCCAATTAAACTCTTCAGAAGTGCATTTTCTCTTCTTATGGGATTTCCCAAATTCAACATCCCCAAGAAGAGTTAGTTGACTTAATATATTCGGCCCTGATAATACACTTGGCGGCATGCAGTGATCTTCCCTACCATTGAACAAACCTTTTTTTTTCCGCCATACGTGGTTTGCCGATAAAAAGCGACGATGTCCCATGTAGGTGTGCTTTTGGGCAAAGTTTAACCAACTTGAATTTGTACCTACATTGCATGAAGGACAGGCTAATTTTCCTTTAGTTGACCATCCTGATAGGTTACCATATGTAGGAAAATCGCTTATTGTCCATAGTAAAGCAGCATGCAATCTGAATGTTTCCTTTTTGCAGGCATCATATGTATGTACCCCATTTTCCCATAGATCATTCAATTCATCTACCAATGGCTACAAGTATACATCAATATCATTTCCTAGTATTTTGGACCAGGAATAATGAGAGACATGATAAAGAATTGCTCTTTCATGCACAGCCACGGAGGCAAGTTGTACAGCACAAGAATCACAGACCATATACTATAAGGTCTCGCAAGATTGTTGAAAGGATTGAAACCGTCACTCGCTAAACCAAACCTAACATTGCGAGTATCTTTAGAAAACCAACTATGATCTTTATTGAATGTAGTCCACACTACTGAATCTGCAGGATGCCTCATAATATTACCAACATTAACTCGTTGCTCTTTATGCCATCTCATATTAGCTGAAATCTTAGCAGACATATATAGCTGTTACAACCTCGGCTCTAAAGGGAAATGATGCAACACCTTCTGAGGGATTAAACGGTTCCTACATGTCTTTGACAACCACCTAGGGGCCTTGCATTTTGGGCACTCAGTCATATCGGCATTGTCCTTCCAGAATAGAACGCAGTCATTAGGACAGGCATGGATTTTGTTGTAATTGAATCTCAACCACCGCTCCAATGACCGTGACTCCTCGTATGACTGAGGCAACTGAGCCTCGGGAAAAGCAGACCTTAACAAATCAAGCAGAAGGTCAAATGACTTTATTGACAGACCCCCAATGGTTTTAATGTGTAGCAACTTCACAATAAATGAGAGCTTTGAAAACTTTTTACAGCCTTCGAAAAGTGGACGATGGGCATCATCCAATAGTTTCTCAAATGACAAGGTTGGTGTAGGCTAAGTTATAGGTGGCTGAGCTCTAGGATCGATGCAGTCTGAGGGTGCATCCATGAACGTACCTTCCCTGATATCATCTAACATCTTCTCCATGTCATCAATGTATTCATCTTCATAACTAGGTGAGGCACCATCATGGTCATCACTTGTAATACCTTGCTCCTTTATTACGTACGCTTCTTCTTTCTGACATACGTTCCATCTTTATGACGTAAACAAATCCCGAGGGCAGAGATTTTGTGATTGTCTACCCCATCTATCTAGCGACTGCGAGATTCGTCATGCGTGCCAAACCATGATGGCATGTTTCGAAAGATATCGTGTGACTTCTAGGGCACGCCGAGTGTTTTAAATATGCTTGAAATATTTATAAGGAGTATTTCCAGTGCCATTGAATTAAGATTGATCTTAAATATGACAATCATAATGTTCTTGAAGAGTTCCAAAAATATTATAGTTGTCGGAAATCATTTTAATATTATTATTAAAATGATTTCAAGTATTTAAGATATTATGAGATTTAAATTATATTAAAAGCTTTTATTAATTAAATAGTTTTATTCTCTTTAATATGTTAAGTGAGACTTCATCATTTTATTAATGATGAAGAATATTATTTTATAAACTAAAGTTAGTTTAAAATAATATTTTACCTTAATTCCTCTAAGCGCTTTTAATTAAGTTAATGTTTTACGCATTTTCAAATCAGTGTTTGAGATTCATCGTTAGATTGTTACGTGGATCCCCAGACGAAGGGACTGGGTTAAATACCTAGACCCCCTCTCTTTCTTCCTCACTTTTTCCCCAGCCCTCTCTCTCTCCTCCCTCTCCCCAGTGTACGTTGTACGTAGTCCATCTCCACGCCGTATCCTCCACGCCTCAGCCTGGCGCCGCCGTGCGTCGGCAGCTCTCACTGCCGACACCACAAGTTGCACCTCACTTCGGCGAGCCTCCCTAGCCCAGCCCCACTCTCTATTCGCTGGCCATGCATAGCCCGAATGGGATGAGTGCTTACTGCGTCGCTATGTGCCGTCCTCTGGCGCCACCACCTCCACAGCAGCTTCTCCTCCCACCGGCCATCCTCCTCCACCGAAGTTGGCCTCCACCGGGCAACCCTCCCTCTCCCCTCACGGTAAGTAGCCAAAATGGGTTTTTAACCCATTTCCCCTCCTTGCGCCGCCGTACGCGGCTACCCACGGCCACCAAGTGCCACCATGGTCTCCCCCTTCCTCCTCCACATGACCCGAGGCCCATAGCCTCCCCTTGATCCACTGCATGAGGCTCCTCCCATGCACGGGTTTTACACCCTCCACCACCGTGCACCACCACCCACGGCGTGTAACCACCACCTTCGGCCTCCTCAAGCCGCCATCAAGCCATCCCGACTATCCACGACCCCGATCTGCCACCCATGCATGCACACTCTCCCTCACTCTCTCATGGGTTTCTCCCCCTCTTACACGGCCATTCCCTCCTTCCTCCGCCGTGAGCCATCGTGGCGCCACCCCAGTGCCACCAGGAGCTCCCCCAGCAACCCCTCAGCCCAAACCTTGGTCCAAACCACCACTTTGAGTGGTGGGTAGTCACTGCGCGTGGTTGACCGCCATTGTACAAGGTTAGATCTGCCGTGTTACACTCCTTGCCATCATCACAAGGCCTCCACGAGCCCTTCCAAGACCACACCTAGCTATCCAAACGCCTAAACAGTCCCCGTATGTGGTTTAGCCACCACGTATGACCCCTCCGACGTCTTCAACTGTGACGATCAACAAGCAATGCACGGGTTATCCCATCGATGGTATAACCCTCTATCTCTTGTTAATTATGCTAGATATTGATTAGTTGACTAGGTTGTAGACTGTGCTGTTAGTATTTGTGGAGTTGTGATATTGTGATGTGGTGTTGTGTGATGAAGTGTTGGGCATTCTGTGTAGTGAGGTGTTGGGCATATATGTGTTGGGTGGAGATGTATTGTGTCGTGTAGTGTGCGGTGAAGTGTTGGGTGTAATTGTGAATTGTGCTGTGTAGTGTTGTGGATTGTGTTATAATGGTGGCGTGGTGTATGTGGAATGAAAAGAGTACACACTAGTGTACTCTGTGTGTGGCGTAGTGAGAGATAAGGAGAGTATATGTAAAATATACCCTCTTGACATATTGTGGAACGGGAAGAGTACACGCTAACTCAGTGTGGCGTAATGTGTATGAAGGGAGTGCATTTGGAATATATTCCATATGGCGGAATGATGCATCATATGGCGAATATGCCGTAATGGTGATGTGGCGTGGTGTGTGTGAAGGGAGTACACGTGGAGTGTACTCTATGTGGTGGAGTGATGTACCATATGGAGAGTATGTCATAATGGTAATGTGGTGTAGTGTGTATGAAAGGAGTACATGTGGAATGTACTCCATGTGGTGGATTGATGCACCATATGGTGTGTACGCCATAGTGGTGATATGACGTAATGCATGTAAAGGGAGTATACGGGAAGTGTACTCCATGTGGTGGAGTGATGTACCATATTGCAAGTATGCCATAATAGTAATGTGGCGTAGTGTTTATGAAGGGAGTACATGTGGAATGTACTCCATGTGGTGGATCGATGTACCATATGGCGTGCCTAACAGCCCGCTAGAAATTCATTGGTGGAATTTCTATTGACTTTAGGAATCTCTTGAAAACCCCATAATTTTTTACGAATCGACCAATTGCATAGGTTTTAGTCTGTCAACATAGTCAGTGTTATCACTCACTATGGTGCTAGAAATATGAGTTTTATTTATTTGAGGTGGTTAGAAGTGTCAGAATGCATTGAGGTCTATGTCATTAGACTCAGAGGATTATTTAGGATTTTATGGCGCAATAGCCTATTTTCATAATTTCGAACAAAACGTCTGTTGGAAATTGTGAAATTATTTTAAAGGGCACTTCGAGGTTGAATTTCGGTAAACGATTTTCACTGTAGGTTAACATGAATATTTAGGAATTTTTAGTGTTAAGTTTATGATTCACTTTCTCAGATTGAATAGTAACCTCAGTAAGCGCACCAATCGCAGTGTTTCAAAATCACAGTGTGGAATGTCCAAATTAGATTAGAGAAATTTTATTTGGACACTTGACAAGATCTTAGCCACACTTAGTGAATAATATTAGACACTTGGCACCATGAGGAACGTTTGTTGGTTTTGAAGGAATCAAAGTGTGAGATCATGCACCTAAGCAAACTTTGTTTCATCTGCTTAATCAAACTGTGCCAAATCAAAGAGGGTTTCCATCCTATTAAAACCCTAAATGGTGGAAGTCCAATTGAAAGCCCAAAAGCATTGTTGAAATAGGAACCCTAAACGGTTTCCCCAAACCCTAAAGTTGGCCTATAAACCCTTTCTAATCCGATTTCTAGTATTATGTTTAATCACTTGATTAAATCACTTCCACATGCAATTAATCCTTCAAATTTGTGTTAGAACAACATTATCCAACCTTGCTAACCTTGAAAAATTGATTGAGCCAAGTGATATTGGATTTGGGCTTGATAGCAACCCAAACCATCTTTAAACCCCAAAATTTAGGCCCATTCGGTTTAGACCCACTAAGGCCCACGAAATTGACCACATTTGCATTGCTTCATGGTTAAGTTTTATATCCCCAGTTGGCTGGTCAGGATCTTTACAAGAAGGGCCTAGAAGGTTCTTGAAATACAAAGCAAAAGGGCCACCTCACTCTTTCACTCTTACACTCCACTTTGAGAAAAGATCTTGGACTGATTTTTATGAGAAGAAAAGGCCAACACTCAACCTTTCCTTCAGTCCTATCACTTTCCATAACTTGTGTAATAGGCTCTCCAGTACACTTCCCACGGAAAGCAACTCTCATTTATACTTTTCCTTCATAGAACACAGAAGACAGTCTCAGACAGTTTAACCATGTGATCTTGAGTTTGATGCTTGGATGTGTTTTAGGACACCTTTCTAAACCATGTGGTGTTTTGGTTTGAATATCACTTCTTTATAAGTCATGGATCAAGAGGTTGATCAAAACAAGCTAGAAACAAAATTTTGTTTTGAACTTAGAAGAAAAACCAAAAAGTTCAAGTATGGTTTTAGTGATTTTGATGACTTTTGTTCATGATTCAAAACATGATTATTCTTAGGAATATGTTATGAGTATAGTAGAAGAAAAATAGAAGAAAAATTTTGGTTTAATCATGAGTTTTGAAATTTGAAAGAATTACAACAAAAATCAAAGGAAATAGCCTATGTAAGTTTCGGTCCTATAGAGTTTTAATAGTTGTGTTTAGTTTTAAATTTTTCTGAATTAATATTTGAGCTTAGGACAAAATTTACATAAGGTATGTAAATTTTGGTGATTTTTGGAGTTAGGATGCAAAATTCTTAAGTTAGGGGTAAAATCGTCATTTTCTCACATGTAGTGGGTAAAATGGTAATTTTATTCTAAGTTGATACTTCTCCATATTCATAATTGTTAGGGATTAAGTTCTAATTTTTAGAAATCACTACTTTCAATTTCTCATGATCGCACTTGAGTTTTGTTTAGAAGTGCGAAGACCGAGGTAAGTTAGCTTTTAACTTACTATCAGTTTAATGTGTATGAGTGATAAGTAAGGGAACTAAATTGTATGTATGCATGTTATCATATGTGCCATGCCAAGTCATTACATATTTATCTATTACACATAATTTATTATGTCATGAATTATTCATCTGTTACTCAAGATATTCTGTCACGTATTACTATATATTGCAAGTATGTCATGTTAAGTTAAGTATGCCATCTGTTACATGCATTTCATGTCACATAATATTCACTGTCACATGTTATGTCATGTTATGAAATATTGTCTGTTACATGGTATGCTATGTTATGAAATGTTGCCTGTTACATATATGTCATGTTATGAAATGTTGTCTGTTATATTTATGTTTTAAAGTATGTCATGTATGTCGTCTTATGCTCATGTCACGTTACGCTACGTCAAGATTTCTGTCTTTTATGTCACGTTCATGTTACGTCACGTTACGAAATATCATGTATGCCAATTAAGTTATTCATGTCAATCACGACCCTAAGCGCTAGGATGGGATAATATCCTAGTGAAACTCCTTTGTTCATACTGGAGTGTCTAAATAGGTGTGAAATTCGCTGGGTTGACGAAGTACAGTCAACAGGTTGCGAATGGGGCCTAATTAGCTGGTCACCGGAGCGCGCCAAACACTAACGCCTATGGTGCCACACATTATGTTACGTGTGTTCACAGCAAGTGTGGCACAAACAAATAACTCATGGGGCCACAACAACTGTGGAGCACACACTACGTGAGACACAGCAATTGTGATAAGTAGAATACGTGGGGCCACAACAACTGTAGAGTACGTATTAACGCACTCACAGCTGGTACAGAAACCTCTGATGTGATGCTGTAATTGGCAGGGACACACGGCTTAAGGGGACCTGTGTAGCACCCATATGGTCACTTTAATAATTAAGTCTATTGAATAAGATTCCAAGTTCATGCATTTCACGTTCAAGTCATGTTTCACGTTATGTTATGTTCAAGTTTACATTCACGCAATCATGGTAATTCCATGAGACAAGAATATGTTTCAAGTTCATGTTATTTTAAGTTCCAAGTTCACATTTATGTTATGTCATGCTCAGGTTCATGTTATGTTTCAAGTTCATATTCAAATTATGCGTGTTCCGTTCATGTTATGTTTCAAGTCCATTTTATGTTTCAAGTTCACGTTCATGCTATGTTTCAAGTCCATGTTATGTTTCAAGTCATATTCATGCTAAGCTTCAGTTTCAGTTTAAGTTATGCCAGTTATGTTATGTTGTATGTTAAGATATGCTATGATTACTTATGATTTGATTATGCATTCATGCTTTTACTACCATGCATGCATCATTAACTTGTGTGGAAGTTTTCTGTTAACTTGCTGAGATTTGTAATCAAATCTCACTGTGGTAGTCCCAACTACCATTCCCCCCGAATGGTAGATTTTGTTACAGGATCTGAAGGAGAATCAACCAACTGGAAATGATCGACTAAACAATGGTATGACGTAGATGGTAGTACAGCAGTTACCTCATTACTACTTGTATTTGTGGTGTTCAATCTCCAACACTCTTTTGATCACAACCATTTTGGACTAGTGTTATGATCTCAGTTGTTTAGTACGTCATTATGTA
Organism: Juglans mandshurica; assembly: GCA_022457165.1. Classification (NCBI taxonomy): domain Eukaryota; kingdom Viridiplantae; phylum Streptophyta; class Magnoliopsida; order Fagales; family Juglandaceae; genus Juglans; species Juglans mandshurica. Next base: position 19,082,694 of record CM039621.1, read on the forward strand.
TGAAGTATGTTTTAAGTATTTGGGATATTTCGATTTGGTGTATAGTATTGCTGAAGAAAAAAATTATCTGCTGCGAATATTGCATAATGGTAGATGCATGTTAGGAATATTACATCTTATATGTCATGAACGGGGGCAGGTAACCTTGTGTTGCATGTCTCGACGCTTCAAATGTCCGTCCGATCCCAAGCAGAATTTGGGGGGGGGGGTCACAACGTGTACGCCATAGTGGTGATGTGGTGTAATGCATATGAATGGAGTACACATGGAGTGTACTCCATGTGGTGGAGCGATGCACCATATGGCAGGTACGCCATAGTGGTGATGTGGCGTAATGCATATGAATGGAGTACACATGGAGTGTACTCCATGTGGTGGAGTGATGCACCATATGGCGGGTATGCCATAAGGGTGATGTGGAGTAGTGTGTATGAAGGGAGTACACGAGGAGTGTACTCCATGTGGTATAGTGATGCACCGTATGGCGGGTATGTCATAGTGGTGATGTGGCATATGTGAAGGGAATATACGTGGAGTGTACTCCACGTGGCAGCAACACTCCGTGTGGCGTGTCTTAGAGAGAAAGATGGTTATGTGATTTATGGGCGTGGAACGTGATGGGTAGTGTTGGGAACTGTGGAACAGTGTCCCAAAGTAGTTTTGGCGTAGCCTGTAGTCTGAGGTGGCAAGTGTCACCATGATGGACTTATGGCTAGGAGTATGCGGGAAGTAGTAGAAATAGTGTAAGAGTGCGCAGTGGAAGCATGACTGGGGAATGTCACGAAGTGACATGACTATTGACAGTCGTGCCTGTGATGGGCGAAGTAGCGGAACAAGTGTGAGAGCACGTAGGGGAAGCATGACTGGGCAACATCACGAAGTGACGTGGTTATTGGCAGTCATGCTTATGATGGGTGAAGTGTTAGAGTGTAGGAATGGCGTAATGGGAACGTGACAGGAGTACGTGAGAAATCGTACTCGTGATGAGTTAGGAGTTGACGTAGCAGAATGTTGGGTAACGCGACAAGGTTACGGTGTAGCTTGGGTGTAGTCTCGAGCTATATGACGTGACATAAGGAGTAGTTGTGAATGGGTCTTGTCATGTTAAGTGTTGGGATGAACTGTCAAAAGAGACGGGTAGCGTGAAGAGTCATGCTAGCCGGGTTAAGAGAAGGTTGATATTGGAGTATGGTGCTTGTTTACACAAGCAGGTGATCAACATGTCATGTTGATCTTAGGTGATATGGGGTAAGGTACATGTGTAACATGATGAGACACATGTGTCGAATGGATTCACTGTATGTAATGGGTAATCTGTCATTAGTACAGTTACACGGTGCTTAAGCCTCAGAGTTGGCTTAGAGCCGTGTGGCTTGTATGGATGGGAATGATAATTAGTATAGGCTAAGGTGCATGAAGATAGTGGCAGGTGTATTGTTAGGATTGGGATGCGTGAGTCCACTGGTCGGAATCATGCGTCGGAATGTGGTCAGTAAGAAGAGTAAGACGGATGTCTTAGTGTCTTAATCCTAAAGTGAATCATGGGTTCACTTTAGTGGATTAACACTCGAGACAAGACTTTGAGTTGGAAGATGTGGTAACCGTAAGTGGTCCCCGAAGGGTTTAGCATAGTAAAGGGCACGTCAGTGCACGCGATAGAAGGAGAGTGTTCCAAGTATAACGTAGTTCTATTTATAGTTTAAGTTGCTTATGCATTAGATAGAGAATGACGCTAAGGTATGTGTATGCATGTAGATTGCCATCTGACAAGCACATGAATGGACTGCATGATATGCAAATAGCATGAAGTCCAGGTAAGTGTTACGCTCATACTCTTCTAGAGTTTTCCAAGATACAAGAAACGCTTTTCCTTTAAGATGCTTACGGAAAGAAACGAAAGAGGTTTTACGAAAGAAAATGCTAAGTGTTCAAATGTATAAGTATATACGGCCCCTCCTTGGCAACCCCTTTTTACGCACCCAAAGTATTAATTGTATGCATGTGAATGGATGACTATACGCTGTATCTATTGTCTGTATTTTCTAAGAAAATCCATAAACTGATGAAAATGCATGAAAGGCATGAAAACGGATGCTTTTATGGATCCTACGAACCGACGCTTTCATTCTTTATGAAGGCTTCATACACTTCTTCTTTCTGACGTACACTTCTTCTTTCTGACGTACACTTCTTCTTTATGACGTACGTTCATTCTTTATGACGTAAACAAGTTCCGAGGGCAGGAATTATGTAAATTGTCTCCCCCTTCTATTTAGCGACTACGAGACTCTTCATGTGTGCCATACCACGATGACGTGTTTCAATAGATATCTTGTGACTTCTAGGACACGCCTAGTATTTTAAATGTGCTGGAAATATTTATAAGGAATATTTCCAGTGTTATTGAATTAAAATTGATTTTATATACAACAATTCTAATATTCTTGAAGAGCTCCAAAAATATTATAATTGTCAGAAATCATTTTAATATCTTTATTAAAATGATTTCAACTATTTTAGATATTATGATATTTAAATTATGTTGAAAGCTTTTATTAATTAAATGATTTTATCCTTTTAAATATATTAAATAAGACTTCACCATTTATTAATGATAAAAGAATATTATTTTATAAACTAAAGTTAGTTTAAATAATATTCTACCTTAATTCCTCTAAGCGCTTTTAATTAAGTTAATGTTTATGCATTTTAAATCAGTGTTTGAGATCTATCATTAGATCGTTAGGTGGATCCCCAGATGAAGGGAGTGGGTTAAATACCCAGACCCCACTCTTCTTTCTCTCTCACTTTTCCCTCAGCTCTCTCTCTCTCCTCCCTATCCCTCATGGATTGCACTACACGACTCCACCCCCACACCGAATCCTCCACTACCCAACCCGGTGCCACCGTGCGCCTTCTAGCCTCATCGTCCCTCCCACTGGCACCTCCTCCCTCCAGCGAGCCTCCCCACACCGATCTCTCTCTCCCACGCTCCCACCTCGTCTCCCTCGGCAATGCACAACCCAAATGGGCTTGGTGCTCACTGCATTGCCGTGCACCGTCCTCTGGTGCCACCACCCCCATGGTAGCTCCGCCTCCCACCGGCCATCATCCTCCAGCAAGCTCAGCCCCCCACGCTTAACACTCTCTCTCTCCTCATGGTAAGTAGCCGAAATGGGTTTTTAACCCATTTCTCCTCCTAACGCTGCCATCCGCAGCCACCCATGGCCACCAAGCGCCACTATGAACTCCCCCTTCCCTCCCCCTTCATCCTCCACGTGACCCGAGGCCTGTAGCTTCCCTCCATCACACAGCTTCCTCCCTATCACACGCACGGGTTTCACACCCTCCACCACCGTGCACAACCACCTACGGTGTCTAACCACCATCTTCAGCCTCCTTAGGCCACAACTGAGCCATCTGATCTGCCACCCACGCATGCACACTCTCTCTCACTCTCCCACAGCCTCTCCTCCACCGTGCGGCTAGATCCGCTGCCGTGAGTCACCTCGGTGCCACCACGAGTTCCACCGCACCCGTTAGTCCAACCCTAAGCCCGAACCACCACTTTATGTGGTGGGTAACCACTGCACATGACGGACAACCACTGCGCGTGGCTGACCGCCACTGTACATGGCTAGATCTGCCGTGTTACGCTCTTTGCCACCATCACAAGACCAGCATGAGCCCTTCTAAGACCACACCTAGCTATCTAAATGCCTAAACGGTCCCCATACGTGGTGTAGCCGCCCCGTACATTTCTTCCAACGTCATCAACCGTGACGGTCAACGAGCAATGCACGGGTTATCTCGTCTATAGTATAACTCTATATCCCTCGTATTTATGTTAGATGTTATTAGTTGATTAGTTAGGTTGTGGACTGCGCTGTTGGTATTTGTGGAGTTGTGGTGTTGTGATGTGCTGCATATGTGAAGTGTTAGGCATATCGGTGTTGTGTGGAGATGTGTTGTCCTGTTGGTAATTGTGGAGTTGTGGTATTGTGATGTGGTGCTGTGTAGTGAAGTGTTGTGGACTATGTTGTGCAGTATGGTTGTGGGATATGTGCTATAATAGTCACGTGGTGTGTGTGGAATGGGAAGAGTACATGCTGAGTGTACTCCATATGGTGGATTGATGCACCATATGTCATGTATGCCATAATGGTGATGTGACGTGATGTGTATGAAGGGAGTACACTCTGTATGGTGGAACGATGCACCATATGGCGGGTATGCCATAATGGTGATGTGTCGTGATGTGTATAAGGGAAGTACATGCGGAATGTACTCCATGTAGTGGATTGATGCATCATATGGCATGTCCGCCATAGTGGTGACATGGCATAGCATGTGAGAAGGAAGTGTACTCCATGAGGTGTAGCGATACACCGTGTGGCGTGTCGCAGAGATAAAGATGGTTGACTTATGGCTAGAAGTATAGATGAAGTAGCAGAGCAAGTATAAGAGTACGCAGCAGAAGCATGACTGGGCAACGTCACGAAGTGCTGTGGTTACTGGCAATCATGCTTATGATGGATGAAGAGTTAGTATAGGAATGGCGTAACGGGAACGTGACAAGATGCCACAATGTGACGGGAGTATGTGAGGAACTGTACTCACAATGAGTTAGGAATTGACGTAGCAGGATGTTAGGTGACGCGACAAGGTCACGGTGTAGCTTGGGAATAGTCTCGAGCTGTATGACGTGACATAAGGCGTAATTGTGAAATGAGTCTTGTCGCGCTAAGTGTTGGGATGAATTGTCAAAAGGGACGAGTAGCATGAAGAGTCATGCTAGCCGAGTTAAGAGAAGGTTGGTATCGGAGTATGGCCCTTGTCCCTACGAGCAGGTGATCAACATGTTATATGTTGGTCTTAGGTGATAAAATGGGTAAGGTATATGTGTAATCTGGTTAGACACATGTGCCGGACGGATTCACCATATGTAATGGATAATCTGTCTTGAGCATAGTTGCACGGTGCTTAGAGCCGTGTGGCTTTTATGGATGGGAATGAGAATTAGTATGGGTTCAGGTGCATGAAGATAGTGACGGGTGTACTGTCTAAGGATGTGATGCGTAACTTAGTTGGTATGAGTCATGCGTCAAAACGTGGTTAATAAGAAGAATGAGACAGAAGTCTTAGTGTCTTAACCCTAAGGCGAATCATGGGTTCGCTTTAGTGGATGAGCACTCGGACTAGAACGTTGAGTTTAGAAGAGTTAGTGACCGTAAGTAGTCCCCGAAGGTCTTAGCATAGTAAGGGACATGGAAGAGCACATGATAGAAGAAGAGTGTTCCAAGTAAAGCATAATTCTATTTCTAGTTTAAGTTGCTTATGTACTAGATAGAGAATGATGCTAAGGTTATGTGTATGCATGTAGGTTGCCATCTGATACGCATATGAATGGATTGCATGATATGCAAGTAGCATGGAGTCCAGGTAAGCATTACGTTCATACTCTTCTAGAGTTTTCTAAAATTTATGAAAATAAAAAAGGAAACGTTTTCTCTTTACGATGCTTTAAGAAAGAAAATGCTAAGTGTTCAGAGATATAAGTACGTAACGGCCCCTCCTTGGCAGCCCCTTTTTACGCACTCAAAGTATTAATTGTACGCATGTGAATGGATGACTATACGGTGTATCTATTGTACGTATTTTCTAAAAAAATCCACGAACTGATGAAAATGCATGAAAGACATGAAAACGGATGCTTTTATGGATCCTAGGAACCGACGATTTTATGGATGCCATGAGGTGATGCTCATGGATACCATGAAAGACGACATTTAAGGTGATGCTTATTTATGCCATGAAAGCTGACGTTTTAAATGTTTTATGATGCCATAAACGGATGTTTTACGAATGCCATGAAAAGATGATTTTTATGCTCATGGTTTTAAAAGAAAGATGTTTTCTCATGAAAATGAATGTTTTATCATGAAAAGACACGTTAAATGAAATATAAGAAAAGAATGAAAGCTCTAGCTCTTTCGAGCTGGCATGAATGAAATAATGAAATGAAAGCATGAAATGTAAGAAAATACGTAACGGCCACATGAATGAATGAAAAGGGTTACACAATGAATGAATGGGCAGATTGCAATACTGGGCAGTAGTGTTGGTAGTGCACCCAGTGCTGCACCCTAATAGAATGGGATTCCAACCCACGGACACGGGCAAATCCATTGGCCATTGGCCTGCTAACCCTAACACACGAGGCGTAACAATGTGTACCAGCCTATATAAGTGATAAGAAAGAATGTTTGTATGCATGAATGCACGAGAGCACAGACTCTTGAAGAAATGAAGGCACTGATGGGAGAAACATTTTACGAAAAGAAAGCCTTTTAAAGCAAAAATCCCGTCCAGTGACGTTTTCAAATGAATGCACGTATGCATACACGTATAGTATGTACGAATGATGAATGCATGAATGAAAACCTATGTTGTTATATTTTAACTGTATGAAGTAATGCTTACAAGTCTTTGACTCCTTTTAGTTTTTATGTATGCCTCTCCCCCCACAGGGACGGAATGAAGTACGCATCAGGATGGACACGGCCCAAGGGGAAGAGCATGGAAGTCTAGGCATGAGTTTTAAATGTACGAGAGACCTTTTTACTATTGAAATTGATGTTTTCCGATGTAAACCTCTTTTATATTCAAAGCACATTTTATTTTATAAACGTAGAGTATTGCACCCTGGGTATGCAAGCAAAAAGGTTTTAAATTGAACGGTAATTCCCGTCGTCCTTTCTAAAATTATTTTATAAAAAGACCCACCACAAGGACGGGCGTTACACCCTTGGCGAAAAAATACAAGACCTTCCCAAAAATCCTAGTTTATAAGAAATAATAACTTTCCCAACATGCTCTTGAGTAGGTGTCTCCCTTAAGTCATTCTCATAATAAATATAATTATTCTAAACTAATAAAATAAGTCATTTAAATGAATTAAACAGGTTTCACCAAAGCCTTTAAGTCATGTTGTTACCCTCTTCCATAGCTTGTAACAAATGAATCAAAACAGGATCTTCATCCTTCAAGCCCATCTTGAATGTTGGGCTCTTGCTAGACTTGTCTCAATTGGATTGTATTACCTCATTGATCTTCTTGGCTCTTGATCTTGTGATTGACCCATCTGGAACTTGCAAACGATCTTTAAAACTAGGCCCACTTTGGTTCCCATCATTCCCCCTCTCCTCAAAAGGATTCGACCTCGAATCTCCTCCTAGATCAAAGGGAAAAATGTTAGTATCATTGAATATTGTAGAAACATGATACATACCTAGAAGATCCATTTCATATGCATTATCATTAATTTGTTTAAAAATGTTAAAAAAATCCATCCAAGCTACTCCTGTCGTCAACAAGTAAATGCATTAAATCTAAAGGAGTAAATGGATTAAGTCTATAAACAATTTCAAAAGATGAAAATTTAGTAGTAGCATGAACACTCCAATTATATGTAAACTCAATGAATGGCAAACAATACTCCCACAAATGTTCATGAAACACATCTAAAGTCTTCTTCACCCCAAAATGACCACTCCAATTATATGCAAACTCAACGAAAGGCAAATAATACTCCCGCAAACGTTTATGCAACACATTAAAAGTCTTCCTTATACCAGAGTTACTCAACAAACCACCATGTCTATCACACATAAGCAACTTACGCATAAAATTAGAAGGCACACAAAATCTATTATCTCTAAACAAGTACTAATATAGTTTATAGAACTTACCAAACGATGCTTTCTCACATGTTCCATACAGACTAGCAATGTTATCATTATTAGCATGTAATTCCTTATCATATTCAAGTCTCAACAATTTTGCATCTAAATGAAGACAAGGACATACCTTCTTACTAAAACATCAACCACAAAATTTTTCATACCTTATGTGTATTTATTTGAATACATGAGGAAAAGTCTCAATACAGTCCTCTCACTTAGCATGCATTCTAGTCAACAACTTACCTTGTTACGAGGAATTCAATAGCCATTTCTTTTCATAAAATGCTAAGCAGCAAAAGGCGTTAGAGTTTGTGAACTTGCCTCGAGGCAATATGATAATAGAACAGTACACAGCTCGATTCATGGAGCTAGGAAGATTTTCCCTTCATTTAATCGGCATAGAGAAAATGCAAGTTAGGAAGTTTAAAGATGGACTATAACCAAGGATATGGAACCAGGTTGCTTGCTTGCGGATTGAGAATTTTCAAGAGTTGGTGAATGTTGCTTCGATAGCAGAAGCGGAGCAGCGAAGTTTGATTTCTCAAGTTCATAATGATCGTAAGAGAGGAATGCCTTACTCTCCAATAAAGAATATACGAAAGAAGAAGATCCCCTATTCTTCGGATAAAGGAAAAAGGAAGGTAGGCGGTAATGTGGTGCCTGTTACGCCACCACCATGTCGTAGTTGCGGACGAAGACATAGTGGTAAATGTAGTTTCGCCATAGGAGCTCATTTTAGATGCAGTCAAACTGGCCATATGAGTCAAGACTGTCCACGTAATACGATGGGAGGAGCAATGATGCCAAGAAGCAAAGGAAAGACCCCTGTGAAGGCTAAAGTCAATGCAATCACTCCAGGAGAAGTAGACTTGGAAACTGAGGAAGCAACGTATGCCAGAATAATCACTGGTAACATTCCAACCCTACTCTAATTAGTAGCTAGTGTTTGTTAAGGATTCTTGAGTAACCTTAGTCACCCTTATAGGTAAGGTTAAGTTGATGCAACAGTTGGCTTGTGCTCTGTTTGATTCTCGAGCATCGTGTTCTTTTCTGTCATATGATTGCGTGAGAATACGTAAGTTGAGCATAGAATCCTTGTCTCATAAAGGTTTAGTAGCTATTTGAGATGAGAAGATAGTTGGATGCACTCATATAGTTAGAGATTGTCTGTTGGAAGTTGTAGGACTGACCCTGACTGCAAATTTGATCGTCTTTCATTTAATGGAATTCGACTTGATCTTAGGAATGGATTGACTATCTAGGCTCTATGCCAAGATAGATTGCTGAAGAAGGAAGGTGATTTTCGAGTTACCCGTGAAGAACGGAATTTGTTACATGGGGGAAGTAGTAAAGTTGATTCTGTCAACCTTAACAGTAGGACAAGTGAAGAAAACTTTGAAGGAAGGAGCTGTTGCATATCTAGTGGTTATAACTAGTGCAACAAAGGAACCTAAGGAGTCGAAGGAATTCCTGTGATAGAAGAGTTTCCTAAAATTTTTGCCAATGATTTGCCTGGATTACCCCCAAACCGAAAAACAGAGTTGGTGCCGGCTATGGCCCAATGCACAAGGCACCTTATCAAATCGCCCAGGCCAAATTGAAGGAGTTGAAGATTCAAATCAAGGAACTCCTCAAAAAGGGCTTTATTCACCTGAGTTCGTATCCATGGGGTGCACCAGTCCTATTTGTGACAAAGAAGGATGGAACCATGAGGATCTGCATTGACTATCAGGATTTGAATAAGGTAACCATTAAGAATAAATACCCCTTGCCTCGGATCGACGACTTGTTGGGTCAGTTGCAAGGAGTTTTAGTATTTTCTAAGATAGACCTAAGGTCAGGGTATCATCAATTGAAGATTAAGGATCAAGATGTACCTAAAACAACCTTTAGGACTTGTTATGGACACTTGAATTTTGCCTTCCGGACTGATAAACGCCGCAACAACATTCATGGATTTGATGAATCATATATTTAGGCAGTATTTGGATGGCTTTGTAGTGGTGTTCATTGACGACATTTTGATTTACTCCCGAAGTGATGAAGAACATAGGAAGCACATAAGGATAGTGTCAAGGACTTTACAAGAACATCGAGATGGTATATGTCATTTCCAGTGATGGTATGGTTGTAGACCCTGCTAAGATAGAAGCAGTGATGGAATGGTAGAAACCGACCAATGCCCACGAGATACGTAGTTTTATGGGTTTGACAAGATATTATCGAAGATTCGTTGAAGGATTTTCTAAACTTTTTGGTCCTTTAATGGCATTGATGAAGAAGAATGCCAAGTACATTTGGAGTGAGGAATGTGAAAGAAGTTTCCAAGAACTCAAAAGGAGGTTAACCACGGTGCTTATGTTGGCTTTACCTGAGCCTCATAAGTCGTGTATGGTTTATAGTGATGCCTCTAAGATGGATTTAGGGTGTGTATTAATGCAAGAAGAACGAGTTTTGACTTATGCTTCGTGACAACTCAAGGATCACGAGCGGAATTACCCTACTCATGACTTGAAACTTGCCGCAGTAGTCTTTCGCTGAAGATCTGGAGACATTATCTTTATGGAGAAAAGTTTGAGGTGCACACTGACTATAAAAGTCTCAAGTATCTGTTTAGTCAAAAGAACTTAAACGAAGATGGGTCGAGATGATTAGCGACTACCAGTGTGAAATTAAGTATCATCCTGGAAGTAAAAGCCAATGTGGTAGCAGATGCCCTTAGTCGTAAGACTCAAGCCAACGTGCAATCACTTTTGGCAAGAATGTGGGAATTGCTAATTGGTAAGCCGCCAAGTGATGTTAGGTTAATAGTGGTGCAGGAGATTGTACCATTAACTGATGAGGAAATTATCGAAGGACAAGGTAAGGACGATAAATTGGAGAAACTTCGACAGAAAATTCTAAAATCTGAAGGACCACAACACTTTTGATTGGTAAATATGGAATGTTGTATTACAAGGAGAGGAAAAGGATTCCTAATGTTCCAGAATTAACAGAAAAGATTCTGAAGGAGGCCCATTGCACACCATATACTGCTTATCCTGGTAGCACCAAGATGTATCAGGATTTGAAGGGACATTTTTTGTGGGACGGAATAAAAAGAAATGTGGCAGAGTTTGTTGCGAAATGTTTAATTTCTCAACTGGTAAAGGCTGAGCATCAGAGGCCTACAGGAGAATTGCAACCATTACTGATCCCATAATGGATGTGAGAAGATGTGTCTATGGATTTCCTGAAAAGTTTGCCAAGGACAATGTCAGGGAAGAATTCGATTTAGGTTATAGTTGACCGTTTGACCAAGAGTGCACATTTTCTACCTATTGCTAACACAAACTCGTTGGACAAGCTTTCTCGAGTTTATGTTAAGGAGATACTCAGGCTTCATGGAGTGCCTAAGTCTATAGTGTCTGACAAGGATGCGCGGTTCACTCACTCAAAAATAAGTAGCACAAAGGCTATCACAAGTGCAGGAGGATATCGCGTAATAATTAGGAATAAATTCCTAGATCGTCTCTTCAGGGAAAATTACTTAAAATAAAACTCGTTTAAAATGGTGAAAATATTCACAAAAATAGAATAAAAATGATAGTATGTGCAATGGATGGAAGAGTGCAACAAGAATGAAAATGGCACTAGTCATGGACTAGATTTATATTTTTGAGTTTTTGAGTGTCGAAATGAAATGTAAAAGACTAACAAATTAAAATTAACAATCAAAGAATCAACTAAACTAAACAATCTTAATTAATCTGAAAATTAAACAATAAACTAAAATTATTTAAGTCCTAATTAAACTTTAATCAATCTAATATGCAATGGAACTAAGAGATTAATAAAACTACGCTAAGAATTAAATTAGATTAGAAAGTAATTGACAAAATACAAACTGAAAATTGAAAAGCATCAAAATCAAGATTTTAGGGTTCATCCTTGGATTCAAATCACAAATTCTTAAAATTAATACATAGCAATTGTTATCACTGTTCAATGAAAGCTTAAAGAAGCGAGAAAAATAAATAACACGAAGTAAATAAACAACAAATAAAATGCCCAAAAGTCTAAGCCAAATATCTCAAAAATATTCCATAAACTTTAAACTGAAATTAAATAAAAAGTAGCGAATGAAAAGAGCAAGCCAAATAAATGGAGATAGAGGTGGTAGGCAATGGAGGCAACAGTTGGAGCGGCAATTGGACCCTAGAAGAGTTATTCAAATGTGTGGCTCTACTCTCCAAAAGTCCCCAATTTCGTGCTAATGATATGCTTAAAAAAGGTAGGAAAGAAACCCTAATTTCTTCATATTCCCGCATACAAAATCGCTTAAATTTTAGGAGTCAAATTGGCAGCCACGTACGCACTTCAAAAGTTTGAATTTGGAAATCCTTATTATAGAAAACTTTGTAGCCCTTTAAGATAGCTTTCCAATGCATCAAGTTATGATTAAAATAGTAAAGTATGTCCATTTTGTCTCCTAACGCATTTTGGACTCTGATCCGAATTACTCTCAAACCCCATCATTATCTATATTTGAAGGGTCCTACAATCGTTGAAAGTTTTTAAGTTGTTCCAACGTCTTGCCCACTTGAAAGTCCTTTGAATTTAAAAGTAGAAATAAAATAATAGAAATTAGAAATAAAATAAAATAAGAATAATAGAATATCAAAAATATGTTGTGCATGTGAATGAACATTGTCCAATTAAATCACAAGTTATAAAATTAAGCATAAATCATGCTATTAACCAATTTAAATCACAACTCAGATTTATTCATATTAACCATTTTTTCATCTCAAACCAATAATAATGTAATAAAATAAATAAAATATATTGGTTCTAATATATAAAATACAATAATTCATCTCAATCAATACGCAGTTCACTTCCTATTTTTGACAAAGTTTACAGAAGATGTTGGGCACGAATCTTAGATTTAGTAGTGCCTATCACCCACAGATAGACAAACAGATGGAGTGTACTATCCAAACATTGGAGGATATGTTATGTGCTTGTGTGATGGAACTAAGTGGAGATTGGGAAAGCCATTTGCCATTGATAGAATTTGCCTGCAATAATAGCTTTCAAGCTACAATTCAGATGGCACCTTACGAAACATTGTATGGAAGAAAGTGCAGATCCCCTCTGTATTAGGACAAAGTCGGTGAAAGAAGGCTGTTAGGATTGGAGTACTTATAGGATCGTACTTTTGACTTTATTTTTAATGCTTTAACAAATTTTGTTTCATTTTATGTAATATGCATAACATTTTTTTAATTTAGGTAATTTAGAATGGTATCTGGGCCATTTTACAGGTTATGGGCCCATTTGGGCCAAATAGGGGAAGGGGGCGGCAGACACAGCTGAGGTCCAAATTCGCCCTCGGTACCCAGACGAGGCCCCTCCCACAAGGTGTGGGACCAAATTTTGATGGGTAAACCCCACCCTCTAAAATGTTTAAGAAAATTACCATTGGTGATTTGTGTATTTTGTTAAAGGTTTGGAAAATGTTAAAAAAGTTTGAAAAAAGAAACAATGCTAATTGCACTAGGGGACACGCCCAACGATAAAAGCTGGGTGGCACAATAGCTTCATCCTATAATTCTTGTTATAAAGTTTAGAAAAGTTTTATTATTTTTTAATTTTGTTTTGACGTTTGTAGCACTTGTATTAATTTTTGTGCTTTTGTTTTAAATTTTTTAAAAGTTAAGGGTGAAAAAAAAATCGATGAATCGGACTGAATCAGACCGAATCGATGGGTTCCAAAATCGGTTCGATTTGGTCCAATACCGATTTCATTTTTCTAAAAACCAGTCTGGTTTTGATTTTCTTTTTTCTAACATTAGACCGAACCAGACTAGACCGGTTCATATATATATATATATATATATATTTTAATATTATATAAAATAATCTTTATATATAACATATATAATATTATCACTAATAAATATAATCAACTATATAAATAAGCTAGACACTAACATATTATCACTAGCATATTATTACTAATATACATAATCAAATACTATATCACTATAATATACTATTATATATATATATATGTGTGTGTGTGTATATATATATATATGTGCACACTAATACTATTACTTATACTATTAGTAATACACTATATATAAATAACTATATAAATCACTATAGTATTAGTTGTTATACTTGTACTATATCACTATATAATCCACTATATATATCACTATAGTATAGTTATACTAACTATATAATCCACTAATACAATTCTAAAATTGGGAAAACAGAACTATAATAGGTCAAATCGGAAGTACCGGTTTATGAGTGTAAATGGTGCGGTATCAGTTCTTCAAATCTCAAAATCGGTGTATACTGGTTACACCCCTAGTAAAAGTTGTATTATTTTTGCATTTGAATACAGGTAATAATTAGATAAAAAATTTAAAATTAAAAAGTGTTTTGTGCTTGAGTGATATTTGAAAATGAAATTATTACAAGTTCTATTTGATTTTTTTTTTTCATACCATTAATCATGCTATAAATAATATTCTTTTCATTTTTCTTTCTCATTTTTCTTTGTAAGTGGTGGCAGGGAGAGATCTATAATTAAGATTTTCATTTAAGATTAAATTATACCATATATAATTAAGAATAAATTATATTCTATATAATTTAAGATTTTTATTCATTTTTCTCTTTTCTATCATTCTATGTGAATTTTTTTTTTTATGCTTTTTTTCATACTATTAATCATGCTCATTTTATTTTTAAATCTAACCTTGCATTTGGCCGTGTTTAGGTGTTGAGGTGATCTCAAATGATCTGAGTTGATCAGTGAATAATAATGCTTTATTGACTCCATTGAGATATGCTTAAATGTATGGAGTAGGTTGATATATGTTTAAATATATAAAGTAGATTGAGATATGTTCAACCTTTTGTGGAAAGTTAAAAAAATGGTAAATCTTAACAATGATTTAAGATAGATTGAAATAAGTTTAGCATCCAAACATACGCCACTACTGTCTCAACCACCACAATTGAAACAAACTAACAGTAGGAGCAAGCAAGCACATTTTGAATGCTTATGCTTTTGCTAATCTCATTCTGCACCTAGTGATAGTATACCACAAAACCTTGCCTTGTTTGTTTTCATAACACATCGCATCGCATCTAATCATTATAATTTTTCTAAATTTTCGTATAAAATAAAATAAACAATTCAACATTTTCAAATTCCAAAACAAAATTGATATTAAAAAAATATATTCTAACAATATTTTATTCAATTTTCAACTTTTATTCAACTCATCTCATCTTATCTTATCTAATATATATGCGAAAACAAACCAGTGTCCGTTCCCTCTCTCTCTTAAAAATTTGGAACGGGATGAGCTTGAGGAGGCTGCTATGACCACAAGACTGATATGGACAAGAATGAATGAGCTCACACACGGGAAGTGATTCAAACACCCAGCTATGGTTCTCAAAAATGCAAGAGATGAGTTGGTGTCTTTTAAAAACTCTAATATTCGTCCCCATAAGGACTCAAACAGGTTTGCTCAATCCCATATCATATGGCAGAAACCTACGGAGAGAGTTTATAAGCTTAATTGGGACTTCAAGGGTCAAGTTCTTGGCACTCTTCGAGCTCCTAGACAAATGAATGATAATTCTTTCACTGCTGAAGCTTATGGATTGCTGGCAGCTGCTATTTTTTGCAAAGAAATGGGTCTCACAAATATTATTCTTGAGGGGGATGAGTTACAAGTGGTTAACATGATGAATAATGTTGCTACAAGTGGGTCCACTTGGATACTTATAATATCACAGTATATCTGTGAATAATAATGAAATGGTTAAGTTAATATTCTTTATTATATTTTGAAAAATGGGAGGAAAAAAATTGAGTAAAAATATTATAAAGTTAAAAACTATTTGAATGTTATTTTTGTTTTGAGATTTGAATAAGTAATATTGTTTTTCGTATTTTTTTTTTGGAGTTTGTGAAAGTTGTAATGATTAAGGACTCGTTTGGTTACACAGATGAGATGAAAAGAGATAAAAGTTAAAAGTTGAATAAAATATTGTTAGAATATAATTTTTCAATATAATTTTTGTTTTTAGATTTGAAAAAGTTGAATTGTTTATTATATTTTATGTAGAAGTTTGAAAATTTTATAATGATTAGATGAGATGATTTGTAAAAATACCTAAGTAATAATTAGATAAATATATTAAAATTTGAAATTAAAAAGTGTTGGTTGTTTGAATGATGTTTAGAAATAAAATATCTAAAAATATCTGAGAATACTTTAGAACAATTGTGTTGCCAAATGAACTCGAGTCAAGAATGATGCAGCTACCCTATAGGCTTTGGTTGTTTTCTTTTTTTTCCTTCTCTTCATCGTTGATGGCAATGTTTTCTCTAGGTATTAGCATTCGAGGCCCAATTTAATTATCCTTTCTTGTGAGTTGTGAGCATGTGACAGTATAACGCTGCTCCTAGCTTTTCCATAACTCGTACTTGTGGTTCTCATGCTATTAAATTTTATGAAAATGTATAAACTATTCTGAATTGCAGTGGAAGCAGTTAAATAACTAAAGAAAATAATATGATTATTTAACTGTACATCTTCAAATATTAGAATTATAGTAAAACATTTGACCAATTTGAGCTAAGATGGGCTCATTAGTATCCGATACATATAACCTAGATTAGAAAAGTTTTATTTAGACATTTTACAAGATCTTAGCCACACATAGTGAATATTATTAGACACTTGACACTATGAGGAACATTTGATGGATTTGAAAGAATCAAGCTGTGAGATTATGTCACTTAAGCAAAATCTTATTCCATCCGACCAATCAAATTGTGTCAAATCAAAAAGAATTTACACCGTAGTAAAACTCTATATGGTTGGAATCCAACTGAGAACCCAAAAACATGGTTGAAAACGATATCCTAAACGGTTTTATCCAAATCCTAAAGTTGACCTCAAAACCCTAACTGTATCGGTTTCTAGTGTTGTGTTTAATCACTTGATTAAATCAATTCTACATGCTATTAATCCAAACAATTTATTTTATGACATCATTATCTAGCTTTTTAACCTTGGATAATTGATTGGGCAAAGATGAATTAGATTTGGGTTTGATAGCAACTCAAACCCTCTTAAAATCCGAAATTTAGACCTATTCTGTTAAGGCCCATGAATTTGGCCACATTAGCATTGCTTCTTGGCTAAGTTTTGCAACCCCGCTTGGCTGACCAGATCTGTCGAAAAAAGGCCTAGAGTGTACTTGAAGTAAAGGGCTAAAAAGCTACATCAATCTTTCCATTCTACACTCCACTTAGAGGAAATATCTTAGGCTAATTTTTGTATATTGAATTGAGTAAGAAACACCAACACTCAAGTTTCATTTCAGCCTTATTATCTTCCATAACTTGTGCAAGAAGCCCTCCAGCCCACTTTCCACGAAAACCATCTCTTATTTCCACTTTTCTTTGAAAGAACACAAAAAACACTCTTGGACAACTTTTTTGAGTTCTTTTGCACGCCTGATTCAAAACTTTTTTTAAGTATTTTTTCACAAAGATTCATTCATGAAAGTTATTCGTTTTTAGTCTAGTTTACATGGATAACTTATTTGTTAAATTTTAGAACCGTTTGATTGGTCAAATGTTGTTTAAATCCCCGAAAGGTTGTTCTGGGTGATAAACTAGAGAGTGTTATATTTTGAAGTTTTTGACTAAGCTAATGGATAGATCTTCATCCAAAATTTTGTGGAGTATTACTAACATGTGTATATGATTGTTTGTTGAGAATTTGTTGCATGAAAAAAGCTTTTGAGGAAAGATATTCTTAGATCTAGAGACTTAGAAACTGGAAGAGGCAAAACAAATTCTATTTTAAGAAAGTTTAAATCTTTTATGGTTTAATCTTATTCCAAGGGCTTTGATATTTTTATTTGTGAATCCTAAGCCTTTATATACATATTAGAATGTTAATTTAAAGAATTTTGATATTAAATTTAAAGATATGAATTTTTATGCAATGAGATATTTGGATAGGCCAAAGTGTTGAGGCCAAAGTGTTGAGGATGCAAGGAAAGTCCTAAATTCTTTTGCTACTTGGTCAGTGATTCACACCAGTAGAGGTGCTAATATGATATTGTTTGGCTAAAGATGCCCTTAATCTTGACGAAGACATGTATATATTGGAAGATTTTCTTCAATGTATTCAGTCCACTGTTATCAGCTATAAGTCTTCAATTATGAATAAAGATCAGTTTCATTTTTCTTTAAAAAATACTTTGATAATAATGGTACTGTGGTTCTTTCAGTTCTCAATAAAAAAAAATAAAAAATGGAAGAGGCCAAAGTCGAACCATTTCCGCAACTTTGCTACCAAATTTTTGCATTAAAAAAGCATCTCCAAGTTTTGAAAGAGGAGATGTTAGTGGTTGGATTGATTCACATGGTGTTGTCTTCCAATAAATAAACTACGTTTGTGACTCCGTGACTCGTGACCACCTACAAAAGCACCACCTTATCTATCTATATATTTTTTCTCTCTTTTTGCTTCAAGTTTTTCTTATGATTTTAGAGGTTTTTGGCCCATCTTTTCTTGACGGAATTGTTACCTTTGAAAAGCAATTTGATTAGATATACTTAATTTATTTTGAGTCGATAAAAAATCGAATATTTTAAACACTCTCGTGATCGATTCAATAACTCATCTAATTAATTATAGACTAATTTAAATAGACTCTAATTTATTTAAAAGAAGTTATATTTATAATTGTGGAGTATATAAATGTCGTACAATCTCTTTAGAAAAAAATAATAAATATGGCATCTACATGAAAAAAATTATTTTTTTAATAGCAAACTCCACTCTTTTTTAAAATGATTGCGCGACGCTTGTGCACTCTACAACTGCATATATCATTACTCATTATTTAAAACCTTATTTGTTTTAAAATTACAATTAAGAAAACATATATTTCCTTCCACATTCTTAATGAATAAAATACGAAAAATGTAACACGAAATTCTTTATTTTATTTATTTGAATATAAAAAGTTGAAAAACAATGAGTATTTTGTTTTACACTTATGAATGATCTCCACAAAATACAACCATTGTCATAACCTTCTAACAAGTTATTTATCTTTTCTATAGACAATAATATTTTTATGAAATTCATGAATTTGCATTCTTAATAAAATTATTTAGATTCATCTCATTCTATGTTTTAATATATTTTTATTAACATCGAAATATTTTATCCAAACTTGTCATAAATGATCCGATTCAAAAAATAAAAAAATATAAAAAACAAGAAATGAAAAAACGAAAAAAAAAACAAAGCCCGAATGACGAATAAATTTTGGTTATTCACTCAACTAAAGAATGTACAACGTCTCTCTCACTAAGACATATATGGTAAATAGGGTTGTGCAAAAATTCAAAAATCTAATTTTACTCTGGCTCTGCTCCTACTACGCATTGCCGAAGTTGGAGCTTCGATAAAGCAGAGTCGAAGTTAGAGTTTATTTATTTTTTATTTTTTTTATTGCATTTAAAGTCAGAGTCAGATTTTCTAATTTGGCTCTAACTCTGCTCCTACTACCGTCAGAGTTGGGACTTTGATAAAACAGAGTCGAAGTCAAAGTTTTTTTTTTTTTTTTTTTTTTTTTTGCACATTTAAAGTCAGAGTCGGATTTTTTGTCTGACCGACTTCGACTTTGACCTCCGACTCCAACTTTAACAAAAATATGTATTAATTATATATTGATCATATATACTCATATAAAAAGTCTAGAACTTATTTTGTTAAATTCAAGAATATTAATATACTAATAGTTGATGTGATGATTATTAAAGAATAAGATTAATATACTTATAATCAATTATATATACACACTAAACATCATAGTATCAATATCATACATAAATATTAGTGTAGATAAAATTTGACTAGCTAATTAATGAGTCTAGCTTGTATTATGTATAATGTATATATTGTAAGACTATTAGCATGTAACTAAATTTTAATACAATATTTGACTTTAAAAATTTCAACATCAGACTCCGAATCCAACTCCGCTAGACCTCCTTAGAGGTAGAGCTAGAGGTAGAGGTAGAGGTAGATTCCTTTGGTGGAATCCAATCCGAAGTGGATATTAATCCAATTCCGACTTTTAATATTTACAATAATTTTTCGAAAAATAGAAAACTACCAATATCTTACTTTCTTGGTTGGTTTTTTATAGTGGCTATTGCACTTATCTTATTGATTAGGTACGAGGAAGATTTTTTATTTTTTTCATTCATTAATTGAAAATGAGATTACAAAAATTTGTCAACCTAGATGATATGATAAATTACATCTGAAAAAAACTCCCACCATAAACAAATATCATCCACATTCCAAGCATAGTTTGATAATCTATGTGCAGCTTCATTACCTAACCGACCAACATGTTTAACCTTGCAGTTCCTGAATCTCTTCGTCAGTTCTTAAGTTTCCTTTATAAGATTTCCCAGCAGAGACCATGAATCTTCTTTCTCTTGTATCTGTTTTACAATTAATAATGAATCGCTCTCCACTATTAGATCATAAATGCCCATATGCAAACATAATTGTAGACTTCTAAACATTTCTAAAAGCTATCAACCTCTTCTGGACCCAATACTTTTTATTTTTTACTTGCAGCCATAAGCACACTTCCCTCTTCATCTCTTAGTATCACACCAACACCCGTTGTTTTTTGGTCACTAAAGATGGCACTATCAACTTTCAGCTTCAGAATTCCCTGTGGAGGTGGCTCCCAGCAACATAATGAGTATTTAGGCTTCAAAGAAATAGACCTCAAGTCTTCGTGAAATTTAAGAAATGCAAGAGCATGCTTTACTGCATAATTTGGTGCTATATTTTTTATTCTCATGTATCATCTGATTTCTTCTGTACCAGAACTCCATGCTATTATCAAGAACTTTTCTAGCTCCTCTTTCCCACCCTCTCTCTCTCTCTAACTCTAACAACCCGATCCTAAGATTAGGATATAAGATAGGTTTTATGTATTTTTCATATAACTATAAATATTCTATTATTATTATTATTATGAGATTTAGAGTTTTAGTTTGAATTTAAATCTTATTTTCTTCCTATCTCTACCCGTAAACCTGATCTCTTGATTTTATAATCCTAACCAAATACTCATCATTTTCCCTCTATATAAACCCACAAATCCTCTTTTTAAACACATTAAACCTCCAAACCCAACGTCTCTCAGTTGATAATCAATTTCTCCACTCTGCACGTCTCCACTCCAATGCTCTTTCACGTCTCTTTTCCTCTAGGTTTCCTCTTGATTCATCACATATATATGTATATATATATATGTATATGCGGTAGCTCTACTGTATGAAGAAAACCTCACGCTGCAAATCGAGAACTATTTCAAGCCTCTGCCCAGACGCACTCAGCCCCCTGCCTAGAGTATGCCGACGCCACCATTGACCACCTCAAGGGACTACCAACGCAGCCCTGTCTTGCACCCATCGAACAGAGCACCGTTAGGGACACGACTCAATGACGAAACCACTGCAGCCACTCCACTATCCAGACCATGCACAACCGTGCACGACACTATGAAGAGACTTCCACCACCGTGACCTCACTTCGCACCACCAGCCGAAGCACCACGTCGCTACATCAACAGACCCCTTGCGCAACAGTTCGCAGGACCCATGAAGCCAAAGCTCGGACAACCACCACCCAACGCACGGAATCAACCGCCGACCACCCCAGGACGTCAGAGCACCACCCACGGTGCTAGAAACCGCCAACCAGCTCTTCCCCGTGGCACCTACTAAATGTCGGTAGACCTACGACCGTTGCTCCTGCTCTCTCTCTCTCAGTTGCTTTTCGGCGTGACATAGCTCTCGTTTCCTCTCTCAGCGTCGCACCTCCCTACCCAGAGGACCACCCAGTCGAGCCGCCGTGAGAATACGCCTACTAAAATCTAAACCTTAAAACCTGTCAGAAATATTTCTTATAGTCCACAGAATACGCCTACTAAAATCTCAATTGCAATAAAAAATTTGTTTCCTTAAAATATGCAAAAAATCTAAAACCTCAAATTTTGTGGGACTCATTCCATAGGTCCGCAAGTGCTAAAACCATACATATCATAAAAAATCATATCCTGAAACCCAAAGAATTCTACGACCGTAAATCTCCTCAAAATCATTTTTGAAGTATATATCATCTCCAAACCTCAAACCTCCAAATATTCAGTCCATAAACTCTGAAGAATCTCAAATCTCCAAAGTTTCAAACTCGACGACGAGCAGTCATCCTGAAATCTTAAACTCAGTTAAACGATCTAGGGAAAGAAAATAAAATATGTATAAACAAAATATAAATACCAGCTAAAATATTTAAAAACAAGTTAAAATAAATAATTGAATCGATAAAACCTTGAACTTGTTTTAACCATTCCTAACCATATCTTTAACCAACTCATATAGTTCTTCCCTACCCTCTATAATTGTAAACCCGACATCGCTCTAAACTGTCTTACGTCTTAGAATCTAAACTTCAAAATCTAAACCTTAAATATTATCTCCTACATTCCACAAATTAAGCTTGTCGGACCTAAAAATCCCAAAACATCAAAATCTCAAAAACTCAATCATAAAGTCTCACGAAAATCTAAAACCTTAAATATCCACATAATCGTCCTTAGAGTCCTCAAGTTTTTATACTGAAATTTTTACATCCTACGAACCCACAGAAATCTAAACCTCCAAGGTTTATAGTATGCAGAATTCAAACATGTCTCTGATACCAACTGTAACGCCCCGTTCCCGTAGGTCCGGAGAGTTAGCTCTTAATACTTAAAATTTACTTAAATAACACACTATAAAATCCAGAAATTCCATAAAATATTAATCCACTTAATCAAACCAAAAATCTAAGTTCCTCTATGGCAACAATAAAGAAATCCCCAATAACATAAATTAGAAATTCTCTAAAAACTCGAAAACATCCTCAACTCATCAAAACAAATACCCAAAAAATAAATCAGTTTACTAACTACGACCCTTAAATAAGCATTTGTACCCTCAGGCACTTATTCCACTACGATCATCACACCTTACTAAACTTTCTACTCTTGTTCTCCAGCTGAATCATCAAATTATCTGAAAAATATATGGAGATAAGGGGTGAGTTATCAACAACTCAGTAAGCAGAGGACATATACTAGTGTGTAAACATGAGCATTTACAGAAATCAGAATGCAGAACAAAATATTTTCTTTCAGAATCCAGAATCAGAATAATGTTTTCAAAATGTAGCGTCAGAACATGTTATCAAAAATGTTAGAGCGATAGTTCGAAAATATTCATAATCAAAATCCCTTTGGTATAGCATAAACTAAAACATCACATCTTATCTTGTCATATCAGAACAAATATCATGTTTAACCCCCGTGGTAGGGTTGTGCAAACTCTGGTAGCTAACCGAGTAGAAACAGAATGTGAATCTTCCTCTTATTCATTCTCGGAGCCCCGAGTGTACACATAGGAAAGACCACGCAGAAAACCACTTTATTTCCAAAGTGGGTGCACCAGAAACAGAAAAGTTGGTACCAACCCGAACAGAGGCCACAGTTTTACATCCGTGGTGAGGTCAGAACGGAACAGAAACAGAAACAAAATGTTATGCCAGAGGTTTTCAGAAATCACATCAGATCATATTAGAGTACAGAAAATCTTCAGAACAGAACAAAAATCATATCATAACATAATTTATGCACAAATTTCATATTCGCTCTATTTTTCAAAGTTCAGAAACAGAATGTCAGAAATAAGCTCATGTCTACACCAGTCATGACAGAAAATAATTTCTTCTTAAACAGAATCTCATGAGTAGTGCAGAACAAATAACTGAGGCAGTTCAAATTTATTTTCAACATCAAATATGTATATTTTCCAAAAATAACCTCAGCTCATTTTATTTTAAATGCAAAGTCTAGCATAGGAACCCCGCTTACCTGAACTTCTTAGCTTTTTCAAAAATTCCTTAAAAACGTCGGACAATAATTAATCGTCACCTATAAAATAATCACATGATTCTCATAAATTTCCAATTAATCACGTATTTCGATATTTAATCCTAAGCTTATAAAATAACCTATTTAATTCCTCAAAACCTAAAATTACCAATCATCACTTTCTAACATCGTCAATGCTAATTTAATACTATGACTAAAACATTTAAAAGTCAGATCTATTTCTAATGAAAACAACTAACGAAGCTTAATACTAAGTAATATAATTATCCCAAAATATTTTAAAATAAACCATAACTATTATTAAAAAGACTAAAATATATCTAAAATGTAGAAATAACAATACACTAATATTGTTTACTCTTAAAAATAAACATTTTTCTTAATAACATGATAAAATACTTAAACGATTTAAGGTAAGTACAAATAAAAATTTCGTTAATAAATAATAAACAAAAAGCTTTAATCGTAATTTAAAAGTTTAAAAATAAAATTTCACAATTACTAAAATAATTTGTTTCCAAAGTACAATTTGAAAATCCTATTATTGTATGTAAACTTTTCTTATACCACTCGTATAAACCATGTAAAAACAGACCAAAATATATCAACTTGAACACATTGTAAAACTAAGGGTAAAACTGTAATTCTTTTCAAATATCATGCAAAAAAATAAGTTTACGCATACTGGAAATTGCACTCACGGAGTCTCGGTGCACAACTGTGAGAACAGGGGCGAGGTACTCACCGCCAAGGGAGGAGCTGCGCGCGACGCAGCGAAGAAGGTCACGGTGGTGAGGCACTGAGAGAGAGAGAGATAAGTGAGAGAGAGAGAGAGAGAGAGAGATACGAGAGCACCGAGAAGGAGACGGAGAGAGAGAGAACTCCTTACCGAGAGAGTTACATGCGGCGACGGCCTAGGGTGGCTATCGTCGGTGGCACGGCGAGGCGTGGCTGAGGTGCTGGATTACGGGTTCCCTTTGCGCCGTGGAGGAGACACCCGAAAGGGTTGGTAGTGCTAAACTGCCGTGCTTGGGGGAGCAACCAATGCTCTGTTTTTCGGACTCAAAACAGAGGAGTTTTGACTCACTCTGTAGATGGTTGTTTCTCAGTACTCTGGTGGTGGTGCAGGTCGAGTACGGCGGAGAAGCTGGACTCCAGTGATGGCCAAGAGGAGGTGATGCACGGCGAGATGGAGTTGTGATCCGTGGAGATGCAAAGCATGCACGGTTGCGTCGATTTCGTTTGGGAGGGCAGCGTGAATTCTGGTGCAATGGCTGGGTTGAAGAGGCTAACAGCGCCTGAAATTTGGTGGAGGGTTGATGGAGGCTGAGCTATGGTGCACAACGGTAAAAAGGATAGAGGTTTCGGTTGTTGGCTGTGGAGGTTGCGCTCGGTGCAGGGTGACGGCGATTCCGTGTGAGCTGAGTTGGTGATGAAAACGCAAAGAGAGCTGGCTCCGTGGGTGGCTGGGTTGTGCAGTGTGCGTGAGAAGTGTAACGCAAATAATTATAGAGAAACAAAAGAAAAACCCTAGGGAGGAGCAGAGGGAGAATTTGCAAGAGAGGCGTGCATGGTGTGGAGTATTGCGTGCGGCGGCATGTGTTTGGGCAGTAGTATAACATGTGTCTATAAATATAGTGCTAAAACCCTAGAGATAAATGAGACGTGTGTGCGGAAGGAAAGGTAAGCCGTGTATGTGCATGCATGCTGTGGGCGACGGAAATAAGCCGTGTGAAAGGAAAAAAAATATATATATATAGAAAGAAAAGAAAATAAAAAAATAAAACATCCGGGGAGAATAAAAAAATAAACGGCCAAGATCTCCAAAATAAATAAAAAAAAATCCATAGTCCAACTATACCAATTTTTGGATCCGGGTGTTACAATATTAGTCAATGGCTCATTTTTATAAAAAAGTATTTAAAGAATTTGAAATATGTTTTAAAGTGTATTATTGAGCCTAATATTTTGTTAATATTCATTTGTCTATTTAGTAGAATTTTACTAAATTATTATGTTAAGAATATTTAAATGATATTAGTATTTATTAGGTTTTTTATAAGATTTAATAATTATGTTAAGAAATGAAACCTATTTTAATAATTGAAGTTTTTATGACTTATTTTTAATAGAATTGATTATATCTCAAGTATTATACTAAATTATATTTTTAAAGTAAGAATATGCTATTAGTATTGTAAATAATTTAAGATATCAGTATTCATTAATTTTGTGATAAATAGAATATTTATTTGATTATGTTCTACGATGTGAATTTAATTAAGTAAGATATCAGTACTTATTCATTTCCAAACAAATTTAGTGATAGTTATTATTGTATATAGGTCTCAAGTTACAAAGTGTTTTCAAGAAGAAATGCAGCGAGGTAAGTAATTTAATCATAAATTAATATCATCACTGTTTAGTTATATATATGTATTATTCAAGCCAGTTCATTGACAACCATTATTTATGAACCACTCATGTCATATGCAAACATGTCATCCAACATAGCATACGATCATGTCATTCTGCATCATGTTCAGATTCAGAAATTATAATTATGTATGTATTATGTCATGCATCTTATGTGTATAATGTGATGCCCCCAAATTCCACTTGGGATCAGACGAACATTTGAAGCGTCGAGACATGCAACACAAGGTTACCTGCCCCTGTTCATCACATATAAGATGCAATATTCCTAACATGCATCTAGCATTATGCAATATTCGCAGCGGATAATTTTTTTCTTCAGCAATACTATGCACCAAACCGAAATATCCCAAATACTTAAAACATACTTTATACATAATGACGTACTAAACAACTGAGATCACAACACTAGTCCAAAATGGTTGTGATCAAAAGAGTCTTGGAGATTGAACACCACAAATACAAGTAGTAATGAGGTAACTACTATACTACCATCTACGTCACACCATTGTTTAGACAATCATTTCCAGTTGGTCGATTCTCGATTCTCCTTCAGATCCTGTAACAAAATCTACCATTTGGGGGGAATGGTAATTGGGACTACCGCAATGAGATTTGATTACAAATCTCAACAAGTTAATAGGAAACTTCCACATAGGTTAATGATGCATGCATGACAGTAAAAGCATGAATCATAATCAAATCATAAGTAATCATAGCATAACTTGACATACAACATAACATAACTGGCATAACTTAAACTGAAACTGAAGCTTAGCATAAATGTGACTTGAAACATAACATGGACTTGAAACATAGCATGAATGTGAACTTGGAACATAACATGGACTAGGAACATAGCACGAGCGTGAACTTGAAACATAACATGGACTTGAAACATATTCTTGTCTCATGGGATTACCATGATTGCGTGAACGTAAACTTGAAAATAAAATAACGTGAAACATGACTTGAACATGAAATGAATGAACTTGGAATCTTATTCAATAGACTTAATCATTAAAGTGACCATATGGGTGCTACATAGGTCCCCTTGAGCCGTGTGTCCCTGCCAATTACCGCATCACATCACAGGTTTCTATACCAGCTGTGAGTGCGTTAATACTACTCCACAGTTGTTGTGGCCCCACATATTCTACATGTCACAATTGCTGTGTCTCACGTAGTGTATGCTCCACAGTTGTTGTGACTCCATACTTCATGCTCTATAGTTGTTGTGGCCCCATGACTTATTTGTTTGTGCCACACTTGATGTGGACACACGTAATATAATGTGTGGCATCATCGCCGTTAGTGCCTGGCGGGCTCCGGTGACCAACTAATTAGGCCTCATTCGCAACCTGTTAACTGTACTTCGTCAACCCAGGAAATTTCACACATATTTAGACACTCCAGCGTGAACAAATTACTAGGATATTACCCCATCCTAGCGCTTAGGATCGTGATTGACATGAATAACTTAATTGGCATACATGACATTTTGTAACGTGATGTAACATGAACATGACATAAAAGATGTGACATAACATGAGCTAAGACGACAGACATGACATACTTTGAGACATAAATGTAACAGAGAACATTTTATAACATGGCATACATGTAACATGCAACATTTCGTAACATGGCATACTATATAATAGACAACATTTCTTAACAAGGCGTAACATGTGACAGGAATATTACGTGACATGAAATACATGTAACAGATGGCCTACTTAACTTAACATGACATATGCAATGTATAGCAATATGTGACAGAATATCTTGTGTAATAGATGAATAATTTGACAGAATAAATTATATATAACAGATAAATATGTAATAACTTGGCATGGCACATATGATAACATGCATACATACAATTTAGTTCCCTTACTAATCACTCATACACATTAAACTGATAGCAAGTTAAAAACTAACTTACCTCGATCTTCGCGCTTCGAGACAAAACTCAAGTGTAATCACGAGAAACTGAAAGTAGTGATTTCTAAAAATTAGAACTTAATCACTAACAATTAGGAATATGGAGAAATATCAACTTAGAGTAAAATTACCTTTATACCCTCTACATGTGAGAAAATGACCATTTTACCCCTAACTTAAAGATTTTGCATCCTAACTCCAAAAATCACCAAACTTTACATGCCTTATGTAAATTTTGTCATAAACTCAAATATTAATTCAGAAAAATTTAAAACTAAATACAACCATTAAAACTCTATAGGGTCGAAACTTACAAAGCCTATTTCCTTTGATTTTTGTTGTAATTCTTTCAAATCTCAAAACTCATGATTAAACCAAAAGTTTTCTTCTAATATACTCATAACATATTCCTAAGAATAATCATATTTTGAATCATGAACAAAAGTCATCAAAATCACTAAAACCATACTTGAACTTTTTGGTTTCTCTTCGAAGTTCAAAACAGATTTTTGTTTCTAACTTGTTTTGATCAACCTCTTGATCCATGACTTATAAAAATGTGATCTTCAAACCAAAATATCACATGATTTAAAAAGATGTTCTAAAACATATCCAAGCATCAAACTCAAGATCACATGGTTAAACATCAACCAAAACAGAAATTTAGCCAATAACATCATCACTTTGGCCTAACCAAATATCTCAATGCATAAAATTTCATATCTTCGAAGCTAACATCAAATATCTTCAAAATAAAATTCTAAAATATATATAAGATGCTTAGGATATTCCAATAAAAATATCAAAGCCATTGGAATAAGATTAAACCATAAAAGATTTAAACTTTCTCAAAACAGAAACTATTTTTCCTCTTCCAGTTTCTAAGTTTCTAGACTTAAGAAAATATTTCACCAAAACTTTTAATCATGCAACAACTCCTCAACCAATAATCATATACACATGTTAAAAATACTCCATAAAAATTTCGAACCAAGATCTATTCATTAGCTTGGTCAAAAACTCCAAAATATAACACACTGTCCAGTTTATCGCCCAGAATGACCTTTCTGGGTTCTAAACAGCTTTTAACCAACGAAATAATCTCCAAATGGAACGAATAAGATATAAACCTAAACTAGGCTCCAAAAGCAACAATTTTCATGAAGGAAACGTTGCAAGAAAACACTTAAAAAAGCTTCAAAACAGGCGTTCAAAAGAGGTACGAAAAACTGTCCGAGAGTGTCTTTTGTGTTCTTTGAAGGAAAAGTGTAAAGGAGAGTTGCTTTTCGTGGGAAGTGGACTGGAGAGCCTCTTACACAAGCTATGGAAAGTGATAGGACTGAAAGGAAGCTTGAGTGTTGGCCTTTTCTTCTCATAAAAATCAGTCCAAGATCTTTTCTCAAGGTGGAGTGTAAGAGTGAAAGAGTGAGGTGGCCATTTAGCTTTGTACTTCAAGAACCTTCTAGGCCCTTCTTGTAAAGATCAGGCCAGCAAAGTGGGGGTACAAAACTTAGCCATGAAGCAATGCTAATGTGGTCAATTTCGTGGGCCTAAACTGAATGGGCCTAAATTTTGGGGTTTAAAGAGGGTTTGGGTTGCTATCAAGCCCAAATCCAATATCACTTGGCACAATCAATTTTTCAAGGTTAACAAGCTTGGATAATGATGTTCTAACACAAATCTGAAGGATTAATAGCATGTGGAAGTGATTTAGTCAAGTGATTAAATACAATACTAGAAACCGGATTAGAAAGGGTTTAGAGGCCAACTTTAGGGTTTGGGAAAACCGTTTAGAGTTCCGATTTCAACCATGCTTTTGGGCTTTCAATTGGACTTCCACCATTTAGGGTTTTACTAGGATGGAAACCCTCTTTGGTCTGGCACAATTTGGTTGAGTAGATGACACAAAGTTTTGCTTAGGTGACAGATCTCACAGTTTGATTTATTCAAATCCATCAAACGCTCCTCATGGTACCAAGTGTCTAATATTATTCACTAAGTGTGGCTAATATCTTGCTAAGTGTTCACATAAAAGTTCTCTAATCTAATTTGGACATTCCACACTGTAGTTTTGAAACACTGCAATTGGTGTGCTTACTGATGTTACTATTCACTCCGAAAAAGTGAATCATAAACTTAGCACTAAAAAATCATATTAACCTACAGTGAAAATATTTTACCGACCAAAATTCAACCTCGAAGTGCCCCTAAAAATAATTTCACAATTTTCAACAGAAGTTTCGTCCAGAATTATGAAAATAGGCTATTGCGCCATAAAATCCTAAATAATCCACTGAGTCTAATGGCATAGACCATAATACATTCTGACACTTCTAACCACCTCAAATAAATAAAACTCATATTTCTAACACCATAGTGAGTGATAACACTGACTATGTTGACAAACTAAAACCTATGCGATTGGTCGATTCGTAAAAACATATGGAGTTTTTACAAGATTCCTAAAGTCAATAGAAATTCCACCAATGAATTTCTAGCGGGCTGTTACAGTGAATTGTAGGGAGATTGATGTTTATATTAAGACTTTTTATTGTCTTAGAATAATTATTCTGGAGTAATTGATGTAAATAAATGAGTATTTTGTGCGATAGAGAAAAATTAGAGTATGTACTATATGGATGGAAAATGATTTTTTAGTGACATGAGTTAACTCTCCAGACCCTCGGGGACGGGGCATTACACTCTTTCCTTCTGTTCACTTCAATTATTTGAGCTATAAATATTCTGATCATTGTTCGATGATAGTGTTCTCAGATCGTCCTGCTACTTCGTATGGCCCTTCTCCATTTCGTTTTCTGAATATGTGGTGTTTACATGATGGGTTTCTAATATGTGTGAAGGAAGCTTGGAACAAGCAGGATGCGGCGTCTGGACTTCTTAAGCTTTCTATGCGTCTAAAAAGAACCAAGCTAGCGCTTCGTGCTTGGAATAAAAATGTATTTGGTAGGATGGAAGTGAATATTCATGCGTTAGAAGAGAGGTTAGATTTACTGGAAAGCCAGCTTCAATCTGGTTTTTCTGAGGAGCTTGAGGATGATTTTGTGGCTACTAAGACCGAGATCGAAATATGGGAGCAAAGGGAAGCTTCTCATCTTGGCCAAATTGCTAAAAAGAAATGGTTGACTGAGGGAGATCAAAATTTGAAGTTTTTTTATTCGGTTATTAACCAGAGGCGCACTAAGGGGCATATTAATAAAATGGTTCTTGCCGACGGGAGAGTTTTGAATACTGCTGAAGAGGTTCATAAGGAGGCTGTGGTTTTTTTCTATAATTTCTTTCTGATGATTCTGCGATGGAACATTGCAATTTGTCGAGGTTTATTGAGAATAAAATTTTAGATGAAGAAAATCGCTGGTTATGCACGACACGTTTTGAATTGGAAGTGAAGCAAGCTGTTTTTTCTATTCCAAATAATAGTAGTCCAGGACCTGATGGTTTTGGATTAGGCTTTTATATGTCTTGCTAGGATATTATCAAAAAGGATGTGGTGGAGGCTGCTAGAGATTTCTTTAGGGGTAGGTTTTATTCTTCCTCTTTTATTGTTCTTATTCCAAAAGTGCCTAAACCTTCCGGTTTTGATAAATTTCGTCCTATTAGTTTCTGCTATGTGGCTTATAAATTTTTTTTGAAGATTATTGTGAATCGTCTTAATTCTATTCTTGATAGTTTGGTCTCTCATGAACAAGGTGCATTTATTCTTGGGCGTAGTATTTTTTAGAATATTATTCTTGCTCAGGAGATGGTTCAATCTCTGCATAAAAAAACTGTTGGTGGTAATGTTTTGATAAAACTTGATATGGCCAAGGTGTATGATAGGGTGAATTGGGATTTTTTAATGCATGTGATCCAAGCTTTTGGTTTTTCTGAAAATGTTTGCCAGATTATTGCTAATTGTGTGCAGTCTCAATGGTTTTCTGTTATGATGAATGGTACCTTCAAAGGTTTTTTTTAGTCTACTAGGAGTCTTCGTCAAGGGGATCCTCTTTTTTCTTATCTTTTTATCCTCATGGAAGAAGTGTTGACGCAGCTTCTCAGAAAAAATTTTGAGGATGGTCGGATTGGCAAATTTAGTCATCCTATTGGTGCTCCTTTGGTTTCTCATTTACTTTATGCTGACAACATTCTTATTTTTACTAATAGGGGTAAGAGGTCTATTAAAAATTTGATGAATACTTTTGATCTTTATGAGAGGTGGTCCGGTCAATAAATTAGTAGGGATAAATCTACTCTTTTTATTTCTAAGCTGATCTCAATTTTACGTAAGAGGAGCTTGTTGAGTCTTACGGGCTTTAAGGAAGGTAAGTTTCATGTTACCTACTTGGGTGTGCCGTTGGTTTCTGGTAGATTCACAACCCGGGTTTTTGAATCGTTAATTGATAAAGTCAGGAAAAAAGTTGCCGGTTGGAAGTTTAAACTGTTATCGCCGGGTGGTAGATTGATTTTAGTCAAGCACGTTTTAAATATTATGCCTATTCACTTATTGTCCCATATCATTGTCTCATATTAAAGCTTTGTTAGCTAATTTTTTTGGGGAGAGAATGATGGTAAAAGAAAATATCATTGGAGGTCGTGGAGCAATATTTGTTTGCCTACTAGAGAAGGAGGGTTGGGTGTGTGAGATCTTAAAGAGGTTAAAAAATCTCTTCATATGAAGTTTGCCTTCCGTATTTTGTCTTCTAACAATCGTTGGACTGATTTTTTTCGTGCAAAATACCTTCGTCATGGCCATTTTTTCTACTTACAAGGCGAGGCTGACTGATTCTAGATTCTGGAGATCGATTGTAAAGATGCTCCCAGAAGTTATGGATAATGTGAATGTCCTTGTGCGTGGCAGTAATGCTTCGTTTTGGTTTGATAGATGGTTGGCATCGAGTCCACTTTCGATACGGGTGGAAGATGTTCTTAATAACAAATTGCGTCTTCAAGATTGTTGGTCTAATAATTTTTGGGATTTTCTTAGGGAGCTAGTTAGTGAGGACGTTGTTGAGGAAATTCTACAGATGCCTATTAATGATACACATGGTCCGGATTTGTTTGTGTGGAAACCTTCCACTGATGGCAGGTTTTCTACTCGTATAGCTTGGAAGGTGGTGAGAAAGATAGATCAGGAATTACCTTGGCTTGATTGGTTCAAGCACCAGCTTCTTCCCAAACGAATTTTTGTATGCTTGTGGAAAATTTGGATGGATTGTCTGCTAGTGGACGTTCGGGTTCAACGTAAAGGTGTCTCTTGCCTCTGCGTGTGATTGTTCTGATAGGAGGTGTATGGAAGATCTCGACCATATTTTTTCTATGGGGGCTGTGGCTTTTGAGGTCTAGTTGTATGCCAGTATTGCTTTGGGTATTCCTTGTAGGCGCAGTTTACCGTGGACAAATAGAGTAGCTGCCTGGTTTTCTTATGCAAAACAAAATCTTCTTTTAAAGGTACTCTTGTTGGTTTAATTCCTTGTATTATAACTTGGTGCCTTTGGAAGAGAAGATGTAAGGCTAAAATGGATAGGAAGTATGATTCGGCTGTAATGGTTTGGAGAAGTGTTCGGGTGTGGATCAAATCTTTGGCGAATAATATCAACTTAGTTAGTAATTTATCCACGCACGACTTGAAGATTTTGGAAGATTTTAATTTAAAGAGGCCTTGCATTTCTATGAGACCTAGTAAAACTGTGAAATAGTCCAGGCCTCCTACGGGATGGGTGAAGCTTAATTGTGACGGGAGTTGCAGAGGTAATCCTGGTAATTCAGGAGGGGGCAGCATTATTAGAGATTAGAATGGGTTGGTTAAAGAGGTTTTTTCTGCTCATTATGGGGTGGGTATGAATAATGGCACTAAAGTGAAAGCAATTATGGATGGTATTAGATTGTGTAAACGGCTCCATATGGTTAATGTGATTATTGAAAGTGATTCACAAATTGTTGTTGATTGGCTTTGTAAGGGTAAATGCTCTTTGTGGTATCTATGGGATTTTTGGGAGGTTTTGCGCAAGGAGCTTGAGGGGATAAATTTTGTTGTGGCTCATCAATTTCAGGAAGGTAACAATGTAGCGGATTTTCTTGCTAGAGAAGGCGAAATGGGTATGAATGTCACGTATAATGGCAATCAAGATATTCCCAGGTATTTAAAAGGTATTGTGCGGCTGGATTTTTTAGGCATTCCGTATTTTCGTCGTTAGTCTGCGTTCCAGTTTTTTTTGTCTTTGCTAGGCTTGTTTAGATTTTTTATGTTTTGGTATAGGCCTGTTAGTTTTTTATTTCGTGTTTATTTATAGGTTTGTTTAGACTATTTTGTTTTTTTGTTTCTTTTGTTTCGGTTTTTTGGTTGGTTTGTATTTGGGAGGTTTTTGTTTTTATTTCTTATCTGTAAACTCCCTTATATTTGGCTTGTAACTACGGTATTCCTCCGCAATAAGTGAGGGTCTATTAATAAACTTGGGACGGGGCCACTACCATATGGCTACCGGCTCTTTGCAAAAAAAAACCTTAATGAAAGTTATTAACCCAAAAATAAAAGCCTAATCTAGAGTACTTAAGGGTTAATCAATAGTTAATTAAGCGGGGTGTTACAATAACATATTCATTTCATAGCATGATATATATCAAATCATGTGCATAGAACCATAAGAACTTGCGTAGGCAGAAACTCATAGGCTCAAAAACATGAAGATTTATCACATAAACGTGTTCCAAACTTCAAGCAAATAACATAGAGATCAAAGCATAGAGAAACAATGCATGAAATCATAACATTTGACTAAGGTTCGAAACATTCAAGACATGGTATGGCCGAAATATCATGATACATATTCCATCATTCTTAAACATGTGAAAATCGAAACAGATATAAGTATTTCATGGTATATTCATCACAATTTCAAAGCATATAATTCTTTCCATAGATTGATATAAGATCATATTAACATAATCAAATAAGCAATCAAGAAATAGTAACCAAAACAAACATGGAAATGAAAAGATTTACACAATCATACACAAGTATGAACCAAAAGTAGGTTGAGTGTATACTTACAAAATCCTTCTAAAGAAACACTCGCAAGCTGTAAATCCAAACATACCATATTAGAAAGAGCATCTAAAACCCTATCTCGTGTTCTTGAGTGCGTGTGTGTGTTTCTAGGGTATCACTTGGCCTTAAACCATTCGACTTCTAGGGTTATTACGTTAAAACCCTCTTCCTTTCACTCATAAGGTAAAACAAAACCTAAGGTAGTCAAGAATACATGTTATGGTCGAAATATGAAGGATAAATTCCCCCTTCACTATTCGATCTCAAGGGTTTCTCTTAGAAACCCTAGGTTATTTCCAAAAATAATAGAAGAAAGTGTGTGTGTTCTATCATTTCTCAAAGTCTAATGAGATTTGAATCTCATTTTTCGGATTGAGAAAAGATTTTTGTATGAGCAAGACTTAGGAAAACCGAACCTTACCTTCCAAATCCTTGGGCAGTGCCAAAATCCTTCTCTTGCAAGGATCCCTCTTGTTTGGTAGGAGAGAAACACAAGAAAATGAGAGAGCTTTCAAAGGAACTTGAGAGAATTGTGTGGAGAGAGTGGAAACTCATGCAAAATCTAAAAAATGGCAAGGGAAAAGCCTCCTAGTCGTGAACCATTCTCTTTATATAGAGACCATTCACTTCCCTCATTGTTTGAATCAAAACCCTTGCATGCGAGACAAGTGGCAAGGTATCTTCTTCTTCCTCTCTCAAAAATCAAAAACCTCTTGGAGTTCCCCACTTAGATTGCATTAGGAAGGGACATTCTTGGAGGTGGCATGTTGGACTTCCCTCCTTAGCCAAAAATCTCATTTCCCTCTTATGTTCTTCCTTTCCTTTAACAAGTCAATGTCTTCTCAAGGGGTAACTTGGTAAAACCATGCATGTCTTTTCCTATTCCTAACAAGGAACTCATGTCATGGAGGATAAGTGGCATTGGGCGTGTGCCATAGCCCTAGCCATCCCTTTCACTTTCCATTCCCAAGGTGCTGCTTCATCTTCCCAATATTTATTCCCTAGGTGACCCTTCACATTTCATTGGTCCAAAATACACTAAATGACAAGTGGCAAGCGAATGGAATACTTGGGTGGTATGCTAACCGAAAACCCTAAGGGCAAGCTTGTCCTTGATATAAAAGTCACATCCCAAAAGTCTTCAAGAAGCTTGGTGCATGCTTGACACATGGCAAAACCTAACAAAATTCGAAATCCCAAAGGGCCTCCCTTCAGTTTCCTATACAAAACTTCTAGAAATACACCATTTCACTTCCTTAAGCTCCCCTTTCCAAGAAACCTACTTTGGAACTTGAATTATGGACAGAAAGCAATAGGCTAGGCATGTAAGCCCATCTTGGTGCTTTCTTACACCTCTCTTTCCCCCCTTAGCCCACTTTCAAGACTAGGTTCAAAGTATAACATTTTTGGGTCACATAACACTTAACAAATTTAGAATTGGATCATGGGCCTAAACCATTGAACCTAAATTCCCAACAAGGCCGAAATTCTAAGGTAAACTAAAGCCACTCTTCTCTTGGGCTTAAGTCACTACATCAAAGGCTTCTAAGGCCTTTCAAAGTAACTAAGGCTCCTAAAATACCATGGCAACCTAGAACAATCTAAGGGCCAAGCCTAGACAAAAATTAGGGCCATCACAGTAACCCATGACCTTGGTCTAGTGGAAGTTATGATCCTTAAGTAAAGAGAGCTTTTGGATCATGATTTGGTAAAATGACTTCTACCATTGCTTTAATAAGGATTTTTAGAGACTTTTAAAGCAATGTAATTTTTTGTGAAAATAGGTTGCCAAGAGGCCAATAGTCAGATGACAAATGGCATTAAGAAGACTTGTCACCTTAATGGGCTTGGTATTTGGTCCATAGGAAGCCATGGAAGTTAGATGGATTTGAAGAAGGCCCAATAATTGGTTAAAGTAAGGGTCCACCCTTGATAAGATAAAGAGGCTAAAGATATGTCCAAGACAAGCCCCGATGTGAGGCCCTAAGGCTAAAGCCCAACTAGTAAGCTATTTAGGCCGAAGGAAAGGCCCAACTAAAACTGAATATGACGGCCAAGATTTTTTATGAGCTTTTTATGCATTTTATTATGTATTATTAATTTAGGCCAAGAGAGGAGGAATAGTCCAATGAGGAATTTGGTTGGAATAGAAAGGCCTGGAGGAAGGCCAAAGCCAAAGTAGAATTCGGCCTTGTAGTAAAAATAAGGTTTGGAGCCCATGGAGTTAGGGGCTACACGCCTACTAGGGTTTCTAGAAGGATTTTTGTAAGAGAACCCCTTGAGGTGGATGACTAGGGCAAGGGTTTTAGTGCATTTTGCCACCCTTGTAACCAATCACATAATGTCCAAGACATTGGTGGAAGAAAAAACTCTTTGGGAAGAGATGGCGATTTCGGCCACCATGCACACACTCATACTCCTTACATGCCACTTAGCACACATGCACACATGTAAGAGATTGAGGAAGATCTTAGCTTGATGAAAGACCATATTGCCTTGAGATTCATTGAACCAAGACATGAGATGAAGGGCAAAAGGGGAATGGGGTTTCAGTTTTGAGGAAGGAGGCGCCACTTGTCCAAAAGTTCTATTGTGTTTCCAACACAATCAAATGATGGGGAAAAGGAAGAGACCTTGGGATGAGGTGCCACTTGGCATCCATGCAAATGAGCTTGGCTTGTGCAAGAAGCCTTTTTGTGTCTATAAAAAGGGAAGGGTGCCGAAAACCATAATCTTTTAGTCACTTGGAGGGTTTAATTTGTAAAGTTTCGGCCACCACCTTCTCTCCACTTTCCATCACTTTCTCACCATACAAACACCCTTCACGTTACTCTTTTCTCACCCAAACATCATTTTGAGGGCAAGCAAGGCTAGAAGATACTTCTAAGGAGAGAACCATAGAAGGTATGAAGCCAAAACCACCTTTCCATTTCACACACACACGACCTTGAGAGGCAAGTTTTGGTTCTTAGCAGGTTCATCATGAACTCATGCTCTCATACACACATTTGAGCTAGAAGAAGTTAGCTCATGCTTTGAGAAGTTTTCTACATGAACCCACACCTATATACACACAGTTTTAGGGTTTGTTTTAGACTAGGGTTTTAGTTCATGCAAATTTCGGACTTGAAGAGTGGCCACACTATTGGAAGCCTTTTCCTTAAACTAAATGAGATGAGATTACACGTACACACACAAGGGTTAGGGTTGAAATAGCCAAACCTAATGATTTTTGTGTATATATTTTCAGCTTGCTTGTTTATCGATTGTGGATTTTTGTAAGTAAGCTTCTAACTTGTACTTATATTTTATGTATATGCAATGTGAGCTTACTTGTTGTTTGGTTGCACGGTTATGCTTGATGATGTTCTTCCATGTGTTGGATCCATTGTGTGGATGTTCAACTTATGATTGAAGTAGTTATTATGTTAGCTTATATCACGAATAAGGAAGGAAAGCCCATGTTAGGGTTTCAAATTTGCATGATTTTCTCTATGCTTATGAAGGTTATTGTATTATTGAGTCTCTTATAAGATGCTAACCAAGAAAGTGATTGTTTTTTCATGAATATACTTACATATGATCGGCCATACATGGTGTTCATTGTTGTTATATTATGTCAAGAAAATGAAGTGGAAGGCCATGATTAGGGTTTCAACTTTTGCATGATTTCTAGAATGTTTATTACCTAATCTTTTTAAGGATTAAACTCAAACCAATGCTTATTTTTCCTAAGCATGCTCACTTGTATGTTTCAGTTATGCATGGGAAATTGTGGATAAAGTTTTGTTAAACACATTAGAAGATTCTAAGTTTATAAAAATGAATGTAACATGTTTTTAAGAATAGGAGGTTTCAGCCATGACCATAGATGAAGGGGTTAGCTTGTTTTGATTAAAAGTTTTGAAGGCATGAAATTAATTCTCTTGCATGTTAGTGTTTGGTGTAATTCGGCCATTGCATGATGTGTGTGGAGTTGTGTATGTTCACCTCTTGTTTGTAATCGAATGTCTTAGAACTTATGAATAAGAACATGGTCGCATGTTCTAATATTTTCAAGCTATAACATGAGATGTACATGGATGCGTATGATTAATTGCTATATGGTCATGATAAGTTTCGGCATTTGCATGTATCCCATGAAAGCACAAAGTTTCAAAGTCCATGCCACATACATTGAGTTTTTGTGAAACTTTTCAAAAAGAAAAAGAGTCTTTTAAAGTTTTACGACCCCAAAGGCTAGGATGGAGGATTGCACTAGTGGCACTCCTCTGTCCACTCAGGAGTATCTAAAATAGAGTGGTAACCCCTGGGTTGATGAAGTATAGTCGGCAGGCCTCAAATGGTTCCCAAAAGCAAAGGATACTAGAGTGGGGTTGCACCTAAAGCTAGTGGGTGTCCTACGGTGAAGGCAAAAAACGAGCTGCCTTAATAAGAATGATTAAGGCAATCACTTTCTTGGTTAGCATCTTATAAGAGACTCAATAATACAATAACCTTCATAAGCATAGAGAAAATCATGCAAATTTGAAACCCTAACATGGGCTTTCCTTCCTTATTCGTGATATAAGCTAACATAATAACTACTTCAATCATAAGTTGAACATCCACACAATGGATCCAACACATGGAAGAACATCATCAAGCATAACCGTGCAACCAAACAACAAGTAAGCTCACATTGCATATACATAAAATATAAGTACAAGTTAGAAGCTCACATTGCAAAAAACCACCTTGGTCAAAGTGGGCCAATAGTTGATGCGGTAACTAGCGGGGAACACACGGTGCATAGGGAGCCGTGAGGTATACATTTTATAAGTAAAAAGCCAAAGAAAGGCCTTAAGCTCCAAGTTATGCTAAGTTATGTTATATGAACAAGAACTCAATCTCACAAGTATGTTATATGAACAAGAACTCAAGCTTACAAGTATGTTAAATGAACAAGTATGAAATGACGAAAAGATGTTTTATGAAAGAAAATGGTTATGAAAGTCATTATGCACACGGTATTTTCAAAAGTCAAATGCATAAGTAAAGTTTCATGTCCATGCATTCATTTTGAGTTTGCTTACATATGCTTTCGATATATGTTACATGTCATTTGTTTAGTTACTGAGATTTCTCGAAATCTCACTGTTACAATTTCCACTACCATGCCCTTACCCAAAATGGTAGAAGTTTTAACAGGATCCTAAAAGGATAGTCATGGGGAAACGCAAGAGACCAGTTCCCCAGATCCCTAAGGAGAATCTGAAGAGACGTGAGGTCTCTTAGGAGCCGTCTATTTTGGAGAGGTTGGAAGCTGCTGACCAATTCATCACTAAGGTGTTGTAGCTTTTTGAGCAACTGAAAATGATTATGAATCAGGACAAGGCCAAGTAGGATCGGCCTCACTAAACAACTCATGTTCTAGGACCTTTTTTTATGGATGACTTATTTTGATGACACTTGATATGACAATCCCATGTTTTGGGAGTTTCATTCAGAACAATTAAGTCTTTGATGACTATTAAGAAAATTTCTATTTTGGGGTTTATGTGCTTCGATATCATGATATTTGTCTTGTTTAAATTGACTTAAGTAGAATTTTCCGTTGTGATATACGGCATATTGTTAGATCCATAAGTGCATTGCATCTTAACTATCATATACGAGGGGTATGTAGCCTCGTGTTACATGTCCCAACGCTTCAGTCACCGTTCAATCCCAAGTGGGGGGGTTGGGGGTGTCACACTAAACATGATTCCCAAGGGAAAGCCCATTTCGAGGCCTAAATTAAGGTTTAGCACAATAGAAGTTTTATGCCCAATGAGAATGCACCACTTGGAGTTTAAGCCTAGGATTCCCCTCATTATTTCAAATAGTAAATACAACCACCTAGCAAATCATTTTCCTTCTCTTGCAAAACCTCCCACACGCCCCTAAGGTTATTTTTTTAATCATGGTTGGCCCTCCATCATGACCTCTCGCTCATATTCCCAAAACCCTTCATCGTGCCATTGAATAGTAACTTTGACACCATGCATGCCAATTCCTTCTAGCTTTTCATTCTATCATTTTTTCTGGATTTTTTATCTTCTTCACTTGCATTGGATCAATCTTCCACAACTCTAGAACAGTAGTTAAATTGCAACTCATGTATGAAGTGAGAAGGCATGTCAATGCCAAGAAACAAACCAATCAGATGCACTAGGTGCAAACCGATGCACTCCAAGAACAAGCCGACAAAACCTTATTCTTTCAACCACCTCAACAATTGATTTTCTGCACTTGATTAACCCACTCTCATGATACCTAGTTTTGGAAGATTCAGGCCTAAGATGAAGCCTAGAACACTGCCCCATGGTCACTCCAAAAACCAAACTATTTATCCTTGCAAAATAGAACTTGTTTTCAGCCGAGCTGCACCATTGCTTTCAAAACTTTTCTGCAATAAATCCAACCATCTTCACATGCCTATAGTACCACACCCAGCTCTGGATATGTGTCATCAAATCACCTTAAGAACCCACCCCAAAAATGATCAAAACCATTGACACAATGTTGGGAAACCATGTGCAAACTCTAGGCTAAACCCTTCCCCATTCAACCCACTTCCTTTTGCTGCACATCAAACACCAAGTGTCCAACATTCATGCCTCAAATACAACTCTAGGAAATTCACTCAAAAGGTATGGAAATAGAGACAAAGAACTTTCCACAAGGATTAGGACTAGAGTTGATCATATCTAGACAACTTTTAAAGACTAAAACCATCGACCTACACTTGGTTTCCTTGAGGAATCAATTCATTTTGTCCTAACTTCTGAAATCACTCAACCCTTGCACCTATTACCATCCTTTGGTCCTTGTCCATGAGTCAATAGTGTGATATGTTCAATTGTACATATATGGAAATTCAAGCATGCACTCCACCGAAACTTACACCGACCACCTACACTACACTTTAGCCAAACTGTGCACCTCTTCACCTTTTGCTTCCTCACTCAAACTCTATAAATAGCACTCCCCTTCCCTCACTTCCACCAACGCAAATCTCAAACATTTCCTTAGCTTTCTTGAGAGCAAAACATCCATAGTGTTGAGGAGAGTGAAAATAAGTGGTGAGATTAAAGTCCTTGAAGAGTGATAGTATAACGCCCCGTTCCCGGAGGTCCGGAGAGTTAACTCTTAATACCTAAAATCAACTTAAATAATACAACCATAAAGTCAAAAAAATTCCATAAAACATTAATCCAATTAATTAAACCAAAAATCTAAGTTCCTCCATGGGGACAATAAAGAAAACCTCAATAACATAAATTAAAAACTCTCCAAAACTCGAAATTATCCTTAACTCATCAGATCAAAATAACCGAAAAATAAAATCAGTTTACTAACAACGACTCTCAAATAAGCACTTGTACCTTCAGGTACTTATTCCACTTCGATCGTCACACCTTGCTAAAACTTCCTACTCTTGTTCTCCAACTGAACCAT
The DNA here is from genome assembly GCA_022457165.1 of Juglans mandshurica. Lineage (NCBI taxonomy): Eukaryota > Viridiplantae > Streptophyta > Magnoliopsida > Fagales > Juglandaceae > Juglans > Juglans mandshurica. Next base: position 19,125,426 of record CM039621.1, read on the forward strand.
CAAAATTATCTGAAAAATATATGGAGATAAGGGGTGAGTTATCAACAACTCAGTAAGCAGAGAACATATACCAGTGTATAAACATGAGCATTTACAGAAATCAGAATGCAGAACAAAATATTTTCATTTTCAGAGTGCGGAAGTAGAACATGTTATCAAATATCAGAGCGAAGGTTTAGAAATAATTTAATTCAAAATATTCTTTGGCGTAGCATAAATGATCATCATCATCATTAGAACATCATATCAGAACAGAGACCATGTATAACCCCCGTGGTAGGGTTGTGCATCTGCGGATAGCCAAGCAGAACATAAAACACTCTGTCACCAAGGTGTGCACTCAAAATAGAGACCACTACTATAACCCGTGGCAGGGCCGTATCCACTATTATTATCCGTGGTTGGGCCGTATCCACTATTATTACCCGTAGTTGGACCGTATCCACTATTATAACCCGTGGTTGGGCCGTATCCACTATTGTAACTCGTGGTTGGGCCGTATGCCACTATTATCACCTGTGGCAAGGCCGTAACTGAACAGAACGGAAACATAATCAAATTCAGAATCAGAGAGTCATGCCAAAGGTTTTCAGAAATCACGTCTTATCCAAACAAAGTACTGAACAAAAATCTTCGGAACAGAACAAAATCATATCACAACATAATTTATGCACAAATTTCATATTCACTCTGATTTTCAAAGTTTAGAAACAGAATGTCAAAAATAAGCTCATGTCTACACCAGTCATGACAGAAAATACTTTCTTCTTAAACAGAATCTCATGAGTAATGTAGAACAAATAACTGAGGTAGTTCAAATTTCTTTTCATAACAAAACATGCATATTTTCCAAAACGGACCTCAGTTCATTTTATTTAATGCAAAGTCTAGTATAGGAACCCCGCTTACCTGAACTTCTTAGTTTTTCAGAATTTTCCTCAAAATGTCGATAATTAACAATCGTCACCTATCAAATAATCAAGTAGTTTTCGTAAATTTCCAATTATTCACATACTTTGATATTTAATCCTAAGTTTCTAAAATAACCTATTTTAATCCTTCAATACCTAAAAATCCTTATAACCTTAAAATACCACAACTTTCCGAAATCCTCATTATCCACTTAATAAAACATAAATCCATCTGCAAACTCAACTTCAATTAAAGATAAGTCTGAGCTACAAAAGCTTTTGTAAAACACAAGCTGAACATAAAACCAAACCCAAACCTAAAACAAAGCCCATACAAAACCCATTTTAAAAACAAAATACATTCAAATCCTACTGGCTTAAGGGCAAAATGGTAATCTCATAAATATCTCCCCCCACCCACTAACTTTACGTAACTGCAATACTTATAACCATAAATTTCCGAAACTCACGAGTGAGGGAAGACGTGCGACAGGAGCTCCCGTGAGGTAAGGAGATCATGGAGGAGCTGAGTTGCAGTGGGTGGAGGCTGTCCCGACGGAAGCGCACTGAAAGAGAGAGGTAGGAAGAGAGATGAGCGAGAGACAGACAGAGAGAGAGAAACGAAGAGAGACGGAGAGGCGAGTTGAGTTTCGGGGGTTAGCTTACCGAGTGGAGTGATGAACTTGGATGGAGTGCAGCGCCCAACGATACACGCTGTGCGACGGCGCTTGGCTGGTTTGCGTCGAATAGCAGCAAACAGAAAAGAAAAAAAATGCTCTGTTTTCGGAGACAAAAACAGAGGTTTCTTCAATGGCTCGAACAACGGCTTAGGGTGGGACGCGGCTATAGCGTTGAGTCTGATTCGTGGGTTTCTGCTACGGGAAGGACGCTGGTGGCAGTGACAGGATTGTGTTGAGGAAGAGTTTGGCAGTGAGACTACCCTTCGGTAGTGGTTGTGCTATTTCTTGTGGGGCTCGGGCAGGGTGGTGAACGAGCTAGAGTGTGAGCACTGTTTGCAAAGAGGAGGAAAAAAAACAATGCTGGGCTACGGTTTCGCATAGGAGGGCAGCGGCGGAAGCTTTCTTCGAATACGTGTATATATAAATATATAAGTGAAGGAACAAGAAAAGAAAACCCTAGAGGAGGAGACGTGTGAGCGGATGAAGATGAGTTGTGTGTGAGCATGCACGACGTGCATGAGAAAAACAAACTTACGGGAAAATAAGAGATAAAGACCGAAAGAGAAATAAAACAAAAAAAAATGATACATGCGGAAAAAAATAAACAAATAAATAAACGTGTGCAGAAAAAAAATAAAAAAAAATCACTACTCGAGTCCATAAAATAAAAACTTAAAATATCAAGCTCCAATAAATAAATAAATAAAAATCTAAAAATATCTAAAGTCCAACTATACCAATTTGGGTCCGAGTGTTACAGATAGGGTTGTCTTAAAGCCACGAATTAGTGAGTAAATCTACCATATCTCTTTGTTGGAAGTTAGAATCACATATTAGGCTTTGGTTTATGGTATGAGAATGAGATTTGGATTGTGTTACATGAGTTTAATCTTCGGGAAGCTTGTTTTGGTTCAAATTTGGTGTTCTTCATGCATAAATTGTTTTGATGTGAAGCTTTAGTCATGAAATGTCTTGATATGATTTAGTAAGATTAGCTAATGTCTTGTTTAATTAATCAAAGGTTTTTATTGATGGAAAACAACATGTCATGGTAGGTTCATAAATCTATATCTTGGGTTGATCATCTAGCATGTTTCAACTTTGACTTGTTTGGAGGTTATCTTGTGATATCATGATTAAGTCTCCAAAGCATGTGTTATAAAAGTCTAGAAGCCTATTATCACCATGTCAAGAGTTAGAATGCATGATTCTTTGGGGGTATAAGGATTCATATGTTAAACAGAAGTTAGATACATCATGCTAGGTACTAGGTTTTGGTGAATTCATGATGGTTTATTTTGTTCATCACATGGATGTTGATATGATTCCATATTGCTTAAATCGAAGTTATTAACATGTTACTTCATATCCAATTATCGGTCATAAATAGTTCTTAAGGATTATAGACTTAAAATCACACATACTGTAAATCAAGCCATATGCATGCCACGAATTGGATGAAATTCTCATGGTGGATGTTTGATTCATGAAATTCTAAGATCATATATAGAATAAGAGTATGGACTAAATGAAATTTGTGCAAATTGGTGGAATTTGGGGCAAAAATACAAATAGTGAAAGTTTAAGGCCCAAATAGCAATTTCGGATAAACTAGAGGGAAATTTTGCAAATACTGATTTTTGTTTGTTAGATTCTAGACGGTTCATACTTCATAACTCTGGCACATATTGTATTTCAGAAGCAACGGTTTTAGAACTTAGGAATTTTGTAAGTTAGCTTCTAACTTACTCTTGGATAATTTATTTATGATTATTGTATAAATGTCACATTTATGTTATACATGTCATTTTGATCATGAAATATCATATGATACATCATTGAGCATTTGACTACTTGTATACATGGCATGTGTCATGTTATTTTTGCACGAAGCATGAAAGAATGTTGCTTTTAGTATGAAGCATGAAAATATGTTTTTATCATAAAGTACACTACATGTTACGAAATGAACACATGTAATGAAATATTTTGTCAAAAAGCATAACATGAAGATGTTTTAGCATGAACCAATGCTAGAATGAGGGAATATCCTAGGAAAACTCCTTCATCCACTCTGAAGTGAATAAAAATTGAATGGTAACTCCTGGGTTGACAACGAGCCATCAACGGTCTTCGAATAGATTCATTGTAAAAAATACTGGAGTGAAATCGTATATAACACCTAATGCTGGTGGGGGCATATGTTATGATGATGGTGATATGCTTAAGAGGTCAATGCATTAAAAAATATATCTTCACAGCTCTAATAATGTGGTCTCAACGTGAGTTGTGTTATGGTCACCTGCATGTACTCACAATGCAAATGAGGAACTATAATGATACCTTATATTATGTGATAATGACTCTAATAACTAAAAGTATGCTTTAAAAAAATGTCTCTATAAGAATAAGTGCATCAAAGTTTTCTTAAAGATGTTGAGGAATCTGGATGAAAGTCAAATACAATTTTCTACATGTCAATCATACATCTTATGTTTATCATCTATCATGAATATCTTATTTTTATGAAATTTGGTTGTTTAACTTACTAAGATTTCAATGAATCTCACTATGGTAGTCCCAACTACCATTCTTCTCGAAATGGTAGAAGTTGTAGTAGGACCAAACTTCGACGATTAAGCAGATTCTATCTCCCAGTTGTGTTTGCACTTATGCCTTACGGATTGGACCTCTTTAAGTAATGCACTAATTATGTTTAATTTGAATGTTCTTATGTTTAATTTGAATGTTGGGATGTTTAGTTCGTTCTAGCTCAAATATGTTTAGAAGTCACCCTTTTATGCAGCGATTATTGCATACTACTAGTTGCATACTATGATGCATTGTATATTAACTATCATGAACGGGAGAATGTAATCATGTGTTGCATGTCCTAACTATCCAAGTCTCCGTTCCATCCCAAGCGGAGTTTGGAGATGTCATATGTTTTCAAGATAGAACTCAACCCTTTTAATGTGAAGATTGGGCAAACCAAATGATGATGATTAGGTTGTAGTTGAGATTTTTATAGAATTATTTAGGCTTTTCTATGAGGTCACAACCATCATTTTTGGTTCTTTGCACGTTACATCTAATGGATTTTTGTTAGCAAGTATATTAGATGAAATAACAACTGAATCAAATGTACAGAAGTGACTAAACTAAATTGTGGGAAATGGCAATGAGAATGAGGACTAATATGACAAGTATTGGAGATATTTGATTAGGATAAACATTTTCCTATATGTGGCTATTGTCCTTGACACCAGTACAAAATTGATTGCATAGCATGTGGCTTGGAATTGGTGAATGTGAAGGCATGGACGGATCATATTGCGGTAAGGGTTAGGAAAACGATTAAAAGATTGTTTAATGAGTTTGCTGCATTCAGGGATGGTAATATTCCGACACCTACAGCTACCGCATTTCCTCCTCCAGAAGTTGGAATGGGAAAAAAGTGTACGTTGGGGTGGGATAAGAGGTTGGAGCAGATTTTCGAGCTTCATCAGCCTTAAGACGGCCATTCGGAGTTGGATAGATACTTAGCAGTGGAGATGCACTTGTTTAAGCTAGGGTTTGATATCTTATCTTCGTGGAAGGTTAATTTCGTAAGTTTCTCATCCTTGGAGACATAGCTCATAGTATTTTGGTCATCCCTATTACTATTGGAGGCACATATTGGATCCATTCCGGAGCTTATTGTCTCCTACTACTATGGAGGAATTTATTCAAACTCGAAATTAGACCAAACGGTAGCCAATTTATATTTCGGATGTGGTAAACTTTGTGGAGGTAGACAAGGAGGTGAGTGGTGATCAACATGGATTCAGTAATCACTTTTAATTCATTGATTTACTTTTGCTTATAAGATATTGTGTTATTACTTATATTCATTTGACCAGTCTTAATTTTAAATTTAATTGTTGTAGGGACAACTCCAATACATGGGGCTACATTTACATCGGCTGCAATATGACTTCCTCGTTCGATCCACTATTGCCATTGATTTGTATAATTTGTCTCTTAATTATTTGTAGTATGTATATAATGTGTAATTCTAATTATTATTTTTTATGTTTTTTTTTCAACTTTTATAGTCTCACTGTCACATGCCCAATCCTAATCTCAATGATCTCATTTTGGTTTGTACTTTTAATTTTTAACTTTTTAACTTCTCTAAATAATGTTTGTATTTATGATTTTTTTTTCTCTTATTTTGTTTTTCAGTTTTATAGTCTCACTTGCCCAACTCTAATCCCAAATTTCCAATAATCTAATCTTGAATTCTTGACATAAAAGCCTACAGCCAAAACCTTATGATCTAATCTTGGTTTGTACTTGTAGTTTTAAGTTTCTAACTTTTTACATGTGTATATATTGATTTTAATTATAAAATTTTTTCCTATTAATGTTTCAAGTTTTATAATGTCACAGTGTCACTTGCCCACCACCCTAAATGCCAATCTCAAGACTCAAAGTCAAAGTCAAATGATCTCATAAGTCATAAGTCATCTTACTACAATTTGTTATTTCATTGAAACGTTATTATTCATTTAAATTACTTAAAAATTTGTAATATTTTTCGATAATTTGTAATAATTTTATTTAATCTATATTATTGTAATAGTTTAAAATTATTAGTTAGAAAATAGATGTTACTCACTTAATTGGTAGAACTTTTGACTTTATGTTTAACGCTTTAACAAATTTTGTTTCATTTTATGTAATATGTATACAATGTTTTTTAATTTAGGTAATTTAGAATGGTATCTGGGCCATTTTACAGGTTATGGGCCCATTTGGGCCAAACAAGGGAGGCAGGTGGCGAAGGGAGCTGAGGTCTAAATTCGCCCTCGGCACCCGGACGGCCTCCCATAGGGTGCAGGGCCAGATTCCAATGGGCAAACCCCACCCTCCCGCCCATGTTGGGGTCAGAGTGCAAGATGGGGGGCACTCCCGCCCCAGGAGTGTGAGTAGCATCCTTATATAATTTAGAAAATTCTAGTTTGCCCTTTGAATTTTCCCCTGGGTTTGACCGTTAGTGTATTTTCTTTTATTTTTCAAAAGTCTTTTCTAAAATGTTTAAGAAAATTACCACTAATGATTTTTATATTTCTTTTAAATGTTTGGAAAATGTTAAAAAATGTTTGAAAAAAGAAAAAAAAAATTATTTGCACTAAAGGACACGCCTAGCGATAAAAGTTAGGCGGCACAATAGCATCACCCTATAATTTTTGTTTTGAAATTTAGAAAAGTTGTATTAATTTTTGTATTTTGTTTTAACATTTGTAGCACTTGTATTAATTTTTGTGTTTTGTTTTAAAGTTTTAAAGAGTTAAGAGTAAAAAAAGAAACTGATGAATCGGACTGAATCGATGGGTTCCAAAACCGGTTCGGTTCAATCCGATAACGATTTAATTTTTCTAAAAATCGGTCTGGTTTTTATTTTCTTTTTTCTAACACTGGACTGAACAAGACCAAACCGGTTGAGATATATATATTTTAATATTATATAAAATATTTTTTTATATATAACATACATAATATTATCACTAATATATAAATAAGTTAGACACTGACATATTGTGACTAGTATATTATCACTAATATACATAATCAATACTATATCATTATATGATACGTTTATATATGTGTATATATATATGTACACTAATACTATTACTTATACTAATAGTAATCCACTATATATATCACTATATCACTATAGTATAGTTATACTAACTATATAATCCACTAATACTATACTAAAATCGGAAAAACCAAATTGGAACCGGTAAAATCAAAAGTACCGGTTTATGAATTTATTTGGTGCAGTATCAGTTTTTCAAATCTCAAAATCGGTTCTAAAATATAGCCAAAACTGGACTGAACCGGACCGGTTACATCCAAGTAAAAGTTTTATTATTTTTGTATTTTAATACTTTTAGGTAATAATTAAATGAAAGATTTAAAATTAAAAGTGTTTTGTGATTAAGTGATATTTGGGAATGAAATTATAAGAAGTTCTATTTAATTTTCTTTTGTTTTTTTTTCATACCATTAATCATGCTATAAATAATATTCTTTTCATTTTTCTTACTCATTTTCCTTTGTATATGGGTAGCAAGGGAGAGATCTCCAGTAATTAAGATTTTCATTTAAGATTAAATTATACTATATATAATTAAGAATAAATTATATTATATATAATTTAAGATTTTTATTCATTTTTCTCTTTTCTATTATTCTATGTGATTTTTCTTTTACTTTTTTATTCACACTATTAGTCATGCTCATTTTATTTTTAAATCTAACCCATTTAGGTGTTGGGGTGATCTCAAATGATCTGAGTTGATCTCTGAATAATAATTCTTTATGGATTCTATTGAGATGTGTTTAAATATATGAAGTATGTTGATATATGTTTAAATATATAAAGGAGATTGAGATATGTTTAACTTTTATAAAAAGTTGAAAAAATGGTAAATCTTATCAATGACTTAAGATAGATTGAAATAAGTTTAGCATCCAAACATAGGCCACTAGTGTCTCAACCCACCACAATTGAAACAGACTAACAGTAGGAGCAAGAAAGCACATTTTGAATGCTTATGCTTATGTTAATCCCATTGTGCACCTAGTGATAGTATGCCACAAAAGCCCATCTTGTTTGTTTTCACAACACATCTCATCTCATCTAATAATTACAAATTTTTTAAATTTCTACTCAAAATAAAATAAACAATTCAACATTTTCAAATTTTTTTAAAAAAAATTAATACTAAAAAAATATATTCTAACAATATTTTATTCAATTTTTAACATTTATCTTAATTCATCACATCTTATCTCATCTCATCTGCAAAAACAAACAAGTGTTCGTTTCCTCTCTCTCTCTTAAATATACTACGTTTTTTTCTCTCTCTACTATGTATTTATAATCTAATAATAAATGTATTAAGTATTCAAAATATGGTGTGCCAAAGTGATTCTTTTATGGATATATGGAACCACATGGTTAACAATTTGGAATGGGATGAGCTTGAGGAGGTTGCTATGACCACAAGACTAATATGGACAAGAAGGAATGAGCTTATACACGAGAAGGGATTCAAACACCCGGCTGTGCTTCAAAAAAATGCAAAAGATGAGTTGGTGTTTTTTAAAAACTCTAATATTCATCCCCATAATGAGTCAAACAGGTTAGCTCAATTCTTGAAGGTGATGAATTACAAGTGGTTGACATGACGAATAAAGCTTCTATAGATTGGAGTTTAGGGGGCTTATTGATTGAGGATGCCAGAAAAGTCCTAAATTATTTTGCTACTTGGTCAGTGATTCACATCAGTAGAGGTGCTAATATGGTAGCTCATTGTTAGGCTAAAGATGCCCTTAATCCTGGTGAACACATGTATATTTGGGAAGATTTTCTTCAAAATATCTATATTTTTTGAACCATTTTTGCAACTTTTCCACTAGATTTTTGCATTAAAAAAGCATCTCCAAGTTTTGAAAGAGGAGATGTTATGATTGGACTGATTCACATGGTGTTGTCTATCCTATCAAAAAACTATGTTTGTGAGCGTGACCACCTACGAAAATACCACCTTATCTATCTATATTTTTTTCCTCTATTTTTGCTTCAAGTTTTTCTTATGATTTTAGAGGTTTCTGGCCTATCTTTCTTGACGGAAAGTTACCTTTGAAAAGCAATTCGATTAGATAAACTCAATTTAATTTGAAGCGATAAAAAATCAAATACTTTAAATGCTCTCGTGATTGATTCAAGAACTCATCTAATTAATTTAAGACTAATTTAAATCGACTCAAATTTATTTAAGAAAAATTATATTTGTAATCGTAGAATGTACAAACGCCGTACAATCTCTTAAAAAAATAATAATAAATAAGGCATCGACATGATAAAAAAAATAGTTTTTTAATAGTAAATCCTACTCTTTTTTAAAATAATTGTACAATATTTACGCATTCTACGACTACATATATCATTGCTCTTTATTTAAAACCTTATTTATTTTTGAATTGGAATTAAGAAAACATATATTTCCTTCCCCATTCTTATATTCATTCAGAATGGGAGAAAATATGCAAATATAATATTGAATTCTTTATTTTATTTATTTAATGAAAGTTATGAATTTGCATTCTTAATAATTGATCCGATTCAAAAAATTAAACTGCCGAAGTCCAAATCCGATTCAAAAAATTAAACTGCTTCGATACAGTTATTTTAGTAATTAAGACAATATTTTTTTAATATATTATAAATTTTTATTTTTTTAAATATTAAAAAAATGAAATGAAAAATTGACAAAAAAAAAAAAAAGGCCGAATGACGATTTCGCAAAAAATTCGTCGGTTGAGCCTAACAGTCATCTCTCTCCGAGCGACAAAATGGGACTTTACCTGCGCGGTCTCTTCCACGTTGGTCGTAGAGCCTCTCACCGTGTAAGCCCTCTCTCTCCGAACACCCTGAACCCCTTTAACCCATTTTTCAATACTATCAATGTTTCGTCATCGCATGTTTCTTCCCTTGATTGCCCTTTGATTTGGTTGACCAGCTTTCTTTTCATTATCAGATACCCTTTTGTCAGCAAATCAAGCCCCAACCGTATTTTTGATGATATTAGTAAAGAATCAATTTGTAATATTATTCAAATTATTCGACAAGAGCAGTGGGATGACAATAGGATTATTTGTTTGTTTGACTCGGCGCTGGCGCCCATATGGATGTCTAGGGCTTTGGTGGAATTGAAAGGGGATCCAAGGTTAGCTTTGCGGTTCTTCAAATGGGCGGGAACCCGAATCGGTTTTTGCCACACCACGGAGTCATATTGTATCTTGATCCATATATTGTTTTACGCGAGAATGTACTTCGACGCCAATAGGATTATTAGAGAGTTAGTTTTGTTGAGGTGGGTTTCGCCAGGTTGCCATGTGGTTGACGTTTTGTGGTCGACAAGGGGTGTTTGTGTTCCAGGCTTTGGTGTGTTTAATGCTTTGTTTAGTGTTTTGACTGAGCGAGGAATGCTGGAGGAAGCGATCGAGTGTTTTTTGAGGATGGAGAAGTACAGGGTTTTGCCAAAACCTCGGTCTTGTAATGAACTTTTGCATAGGCTTTCAAAGTCAGGGAAGAGGGAATTGTCGAGGAAGTTTTTTAAAGATATGGTTGGGGCTGGAATTAGTCCTTCGGTTTTCACATATAATATAATGATAGACAATATGTGCAAAGGAGGAGATTTGGAAGCCGCTAGAAGCTTGTTCGAAAAAATGAAACAAACTGGCCTTATGCCCGATGTTTTCACATATAATTCTCTTATTGATGGATATGAAAAGGCAGGCAAGAGGGAATTGTCGAGGAAGTTTTTTAAAGATATGGTTGGGGCTGGAATTAGTCCTTCGGTTTTCACATATAATATAATGATAGACAATATGTGCAAAGGAGGAGATTTGGAAGCTGCTAGAAGCTTGTTCGAAAAAATGAAACAAACTGGCCTTATGCCCGATGTTGTCACATATAATTCTCTTATTGATGGATATGAAAAGGCAAGCAAGAGGGAATTGTCGAGGAAGGTTTTTAAAGATATGGTTGGGGCTGGAATTAGTCCTTCGGTTTTCACATATAATTTAATGATATCCAGTATGTGCAAAGGAGGAGATTTGGAAGCCGCTAGAAGCTTGTTCGAAAAAATGAAACAAACTGGCCTTATGCCCGATGTTTTCACATATAATTCTCTTATCAATGGATATGAAAAGGCAGGCAAGAGGGAATTGTCGAGGAAGTTTTTTAAAGATATGGTTGGGGCTGGAATTAGTCCTTCGGTTTTCACATATAATATATTGATAGACAATATGTGCAAAGGTGGAGATTTGGAAGCTGCTAGAAGCTTGTTCGAAAAAATGAAACAAACTGGCCTTATGCCTGATGTTTTCACATATAATATAATGATAGACAATATGTGCAAAGGAGGAGATTTGGAAGCTGCTAGAAGCTTGTTCGAAAAAATGAAACAAACTGGCCTTATGCCCGATGTTGTCACATATAATTCTCTTATTGATGGATATGAAAAGGCAGGCAAGAGGGAATTGTCGAGGAAGTTTTTTAAAGATATGGTTGGGGCTGGAATTAGTCCTTCGGTTTTCACATATAATTTAATGATATCCAGTATGTGCAAAGGAGGAGATTTGGGAACCGCTAGAAGATTGTTCAAAAAAATGAAACAAACTGGCCTTATGCCCGATGTTGTCACATATAATTCTCTTATTGATGCAAGTTGTAAATTAGGCAACCTAAATGATGCTTTGGAGCTGGCTAATGAGATGATGCAGGCAGGAGTTGACTTGGACATTGTCACCTACACAGCTCTAGTGGATGGTCTTTGTAAAGGTGGGAGGATAAAGGCAGCAGAAGAAGTCTTCCGGGCAATGCTGAAAGCTGGAGTAATTCCTGACCATTTTATTTACACAACCCTTATGGATGCTTATTTCAAGGCTGGAAAAACTGCAGAGGCTCTCAATCTGTTGCAGGAGTTACAGGACTTGAATATTGAGGTCAGCGTTGTTACTTATTGTGCACTAATTGATGGTTTGTGCAAAATGGGATTGGTTGAAGAGGCAATCAAGTATTTTAATAGCATGAACGACATTGGTATGCAACCTAATGTTGTAGTTTATACGCTGTTAATTGATGGTCTTTGTAAAAATAATAGTATTGAAACAGCCAAGAAGCTGTTTGATGAAATGCCAGACAAGGGTGTGATTCCTGATAGAAAATCTTACACAGCTTTAATTGATGGGAACTTAAAGCATGGTAATCTTCAAGAAGCTTTGAATTTGCGAGACATGATGATTGATTTGGGTATGGAGTTTGATCTGCCAGCATATAATTCCTTGATTTGGGGTTTTTCTCGGTGTGGCGAGGTGCAACGAGCAAAAGAGCTGTTTGATGAGATGATTCAGAGGGGTCTCCATCCTGATGAGATTCTGTGTATATGTCTATTGAGGAAGTATTATGAGCTGGGAAAAGTGGATGAAGCCATTGAATTGCAAAATGTGATGGTCAAAAAGCGTCTAATAACTTGCAGTGATTATCTCGCAGTTCCTACTTTACAAACTTGAGAGAAATATATTTCCAGCCTTAGTTCGACGGAGCTGTGTTCAGTGTTTGGATCAGAAACACAACACAGTTTACCTTTCCTCACTTGTTTCTTACTGGATGGAATGATGTTGCGAAGTGATATTTGATGGTTCGTGATTAGATAAATAGGCTGGTGCTGATACTTACTGGTATTCTGTTTTTTTTTTTTTTAAGAACTTATTGGTATTCTGTTCAAAGTCCTTTGTTGCTCATCATGCAAATTTTGCTACCAGATGGGTTTTTGTTTAAATTTCTCAAGCGATCTTCAGCAGAGAAATCTGTTGATGCTTTTCTAGTTCAATTACGTTAAATTCTCACTCAAGGTGTTCAAAGTCCTTCTCTGCCAGCTGCCCAACATGAACGGTTGAGTATCCATTTCTTTTTGGAAGGTATAAACTTGATTTCCATTCTTTTTTGTTAAAATACTATTAGAATCCTTTGAAAGCAAAAGTTCCACAGCTGGTGTCTCAGATGTTCGCTTTTGGAAATAGAGTCTCAAAAATGCCAGACCACCACAATGGGTGTGTGGAATATCTTCCCTATGCTTTTTGAACATGTGCCAATCGTTCAACTTGTGACCTTGTGTTAAATAAGTTTTGGTATTCTTTGTGCTTGTCTACAAAAGCTTTCATTGATGGCAAATCTCAAATGCACTTTGTTTTTGGTGCTAATCAAAACAACCATGATATGCTGCTTTAAATACCTAGTGTTTTGCTGTGGGTATGTGAGACTGCTATTTATTTATTGAGCTTTGTTTTGCACGCATTACAGCATCACTTTTTTATTATATTCCAGCTATATGGATATGGTTTGTGGGTGAAATGAGGAGTGATAGCAAGCCAAAATCTACTGGTAAAAATTGGAGTTCCACGTCTTGTTAAGATAGCAGCTGTTAGGATTAAATTCCTCTTGGATGAATGCTGTCAGCTGGTTAGTTATATACAAGATATAAATCTTGTTTACATCCGATACATATCAAGGCCAACATCTTCGAAGGTAATTCCTACACTGTTTCATTGCTTGGTTAATTATCCATAAGGATTTACTACATTGGATGTTCTTTACAGTGTCTACATTGCTGTCATCACGATGCAAGTTGATCTTGGAAAGTTTTTTGCTTGAATGGACTGTTAAATAAGGAAGGGGAAAGCTCGATTGTAATTATTCGAGTGTTAGCATGGGCTGCTATCATTCCCATTGGAATTTATGTGAGAAGACTTGGTTGGACAGAAATGCAAGTGACTACTCGGGCCACTTTCACAATGAGGAGATGATATTCTCAGAAGCTGTGAGAAGCTTACCTGCTGTTGAAATTCCAATAGGAAGTCTTTGAACTTTGGATTCTTGGTCTTGTTCTCAGTCTTTAACTATTAGATGGTTGTGTGTTTTATAATCGAGGTAAAGATTGCTGCAATTGCTGCTTGTTTATGCACTTTTGACATATCTTAAAGCACCATTTCTTTTGACTCGGTATGGTTTGTACATTGCCTTCCTTAATGAGAAGGAATGACTGCTTCTATTGAATGGATTGAATTATTTGGCAAGTTCGTAGATTTCAACGAGTGGTCAGATGATTATTAATTGGGGAAATTTCTGCAACCAGTTCTGCAACGAGTGGTCAGATGCTTATGCTTACATTAATCCCATTGTGCACCTAGTGATACTATCTTGAGAAGCAAAACAGTTCAGTACTTAGCTCGGACATGGATAGGTATTTGTCGGATGTGATTGAACCAAAAATACCCGAGTTTAATATTTTGGATTGGTGGAAGAAGAACTCATTTAGATATCCCATCCTTGCGGAGATCGCACGTGATGTATTGGGCATCCCTATTTCCACCGTCGCATCCGAGTCCGCATTCAACACCGGTGGACGTGTAATAGATCCATACCGAAGCTCATTAGCTCCGGAGACTGTCCAAGCACTAATTTGCACGCAAAATTGGTTGACTTGTGAACCAATTAGTTCTTGGGAGGTCGATGAGCATGTAGAACGCGTTGACATCGAAGGTAAACACTTTGATTTGTTAAGTTTGATTTTTTATTATTAATTTATCCATTTAACTTAACCTTTACATTTTTTTCTGCTTAAGGTAACCCTCTTCCTTCAACTTCAGCAACTTAAGCAACTCCAAGTTTCTTCGAGAGTTTATGGCTGATGGACTGGAATCTACTCTCAATTGAATGGTTGGTATTTTTGGATCATCTAAAATATCATGGTTTTTCTTCTAGCTTTTGATTTCCTTTTATTGTTGTTATTGCATGTGAATGGTGCGGCGGTGCCAGCATGTGAATAATTAGGACTTTTACTACGTTAAATGTAGTAATAGATGCTGCTATGACTTGTAGCTGCATGGCAGTTGAGGACTTGGAAAAAATAATTCAAGGGCTTCCTTTCTGACTGCATTGCTTTGTGTGTGGCAGAGAAATTTAAGGCATGTTGCTGACTTATATGGACCATTTTCTTCTTTAACCATGCACACGATGACCATATCTAACTCTTTTATTTCATGGCCTTGTCTCTACATAACTCAAATGTAAATTGATACAAACCATATCAATTACTTAAGAACATCTGCACCTGAGCTAAAAGAAGAGAGAGCAATGCTGTTAGAGGAGTGGTTGACCATGGAGAGCAGTTTTGGTGAGCTTGGTGATGTTGGTTTAGTCCAGGCTAAGCTGCCAAAGAAGCTCAAAAAGAGGAGGCCTATTGTAGCCGAGGACGGTCCTGCTGGGTATGTATAACTAAATTTACTAGTCTTTTCTTTCTGTTTAGCCCCTGAAGTGGCTGGTTTCATTTAGTTATGCAGTTTTTAATTGTTTGTTGGTCTTTATTGCTTATGAATCATGTACTCTTTATAAACGTGGATTAGCAGGGTGCCATCCTCAAGATGAGTATATTGAGAAGTTACGACACCCAAGTCTGTATATTCCCCGAATTTATCATCAATGCATTCAAGCTCTATCGATTCCACTGAGAATTCTTCTTCCATCCTTGCTGCTAGCAGTAAGAGAAGGCTTGTATTCACAAACAGTGATCAAAATTACCCACCAAAGAGAAGCTGCCGACCATAGATTGTTATTTGCCTTCAGCAATATTCTTCTCTTTTGTAACTATTCTTCAGTAATATTCTTCAGCAATAATGTGAAGGTCAATGCATGTTCACATGCCCAAGTAGTAGAAAAACTTAGTATTGATAACTAAGGTCTGTAATATGTATTTAAGGTCTACATTAAGCATGGTATCAGAATTAAAAAAAAAAAAAAAAAAAAAAAAAAAAAAAAAAAAAAACCCGGATTAAATCCGGTTATTATCCGGATTAAATTCGGTTATTATCCGGATTTCCGGATTTAATCCGGATATCCGGATTTAACCCGGATATCCGCCCGGATTAAATCCGGATTAATCCGGGCGGATAACCGCCCGGTTTTTAAAATCCGGATCCGGATCCGGTTGTGGCCGGATATCCGGATCCGGATCCGGATGCACACCCCTAAGTGATAGTATGCCACAAAATCCCACTTTGTTTATTTTCACAACACATCTCATCTCATCTAATCATTACAATTTTTTTAAATTTCTACTCAAAATAAAATAAACAATTCATCCTTTTCAAATTTAAAAAAAAAAAATTAATATTAAAAAAATATATTCTAACAATATTTTATTCAATTTTCAACATTTATCTTAACTCATCACATCTTATCTCATCTCATCTGTAAAAACAAACCAGTGTTCGTTCCCTCTCTCTCTCTTAAATATACTACGTTTATTTCTCTCTTTACTATGTATTTATAATCTAATAATAAATGTATTAAGTATTCAAAAAATGGTGTGCCAAAGTGATTCTTTTATGGATATATGGAACCACATGGTTAACAATTTGGAATGGGATGAGCTTGAGGAGGTTGCTATGACCACAAGACTGATATGGACAAGAAGGAATGAGCTTACACACGAGAAGGGATTCAAACACCCAGCTGTGCTTCTCAAAAATGCAAAAGATGAGTTGGTGTTTTTTAAAAACTCTAATAATGAGTCAACCATGATTGTCTACAAAAGCTTGTGTTTCGCTGTGGGTATGTGAGACTGCTATTTCTTTATTGAGCTTTGTACATTGCCTTCCTTAATGAGAAGGAATGACTGCTTCTATTGAGTGGATGGAATTATTTGGCAAGTTCGTAGATTTCAACGAGTGGTCAGATGATTATTAATTGGGGAAATTTCTGCAACCAGCTCTGAATGTATATAAAAAGCTTGGTCTTTCTTTGATGTAGTTGATGCGGGAAGCTCAGTCATGGTGATCCTTGTTCATTGGTACTATGTTTATTTTTTAATCATTTTTGTTGAATCCACGTTTGAATTTGTTATAACATGGAGAAGTACTAGGCATTGTAGGGGATTCACCGAAAAATGATTTAGTTATAAAGAGATTCTATGAAAATATACTCAATATATTGCCATGGCTTGATGTTGTATGTTTTTGTTTTTTTTTTTTAAAAAAAAAATAGATGAGAATCACCTGTTCACGAGTGATCTCGTCCCAATTTTATTAATAAACCATCATTTATGGCAGAGGAAAACTGTGATTACAAACCAATACCTGGGAATACAATATAAAGTTTTGAAACCAGGTATCAAAATAGCCTAGTTTTTGTTGTCCAAAAAGCAATAAGCCAAAGAAAAAACAAGCAAAAAAAAAAAAAACCCCACCTGCAAAAAAAAACCTTAGCACAACAAAAATAGACAAAATCTTACTAAACCAACACAACGACCAAGCTCTACATGATGGATGACTCTAAAATGAACGCAAAGATGGCAAACCAAGTTTATCCAAACGAATTAATCCTCGAAGGATCCTAGGCAAATCCCTAATAATATTTCATTCCATGTTAAGACTAGCTACCCCGCTTCGGGCCAACCAATCAGCCACTTTATTTCCTTCCCTATAAGCGTGCCGAACTACGTAATCCATCGAGTCAATAAGGAAAAATATATCCTCCCAGAAATCCTTCAAATAACATACTCCACATCTCCGCCTATTCTACCGCAAGATTATCACTTGAGAATCTAGTTCAATTTCCACAAAATTAATCTCCAGATTTTTACAGGCTTTAAGACCCTACATCAGAGCTAACAACTCAGCTCTATTATTTGAACCGAAGCCAATATGAGAATTAAAAGCATGAATCAAGTGTCCTTGATTATTTCTAATAATATCACCCACCCCTGAAGAACTTGGGTTTCCTAGACTACTTTACAATTGATTTTCATAGAAGAAATTAGGCTCATAAATCATTTCAGAAAGCTTCAATTGTGATTTTGACTAATTTTATTGGGATTATGTGATTAGCATTTTCTTACATCAATACAAGATTAGGAACAATATTGGGTTGATAGTATTCACAAAAATTTGAATGATTGAATATTGAAAGTTATTTAACTCAAAATTGAAAAATTCTATTCATCATCCCTATACAACATACTACACAAGATTTTTTTTTTTTAACTTTTTTCCTTACCAAATATGTAGTATATGGATGACAAGTAGAAGAGCTCAATTAGTTTAGCATGAATAAAATAAAATAAAAATTAAAATATATGTGGTATGTGGTGTAGAATGTGTAGCAAAACCTTTCAAAATTATGTATATATCTTTAAATTTCCAAAGAGTAATAAATGGAATTTAGCTATTTGGCATGCATGTTAGGCATATACACTATTGAAGACTTGACAAAGAAAGTATTGATCTAGATTAAGCTTATTCGCTAGTAAACACTACATAGTGCCACAATGTTCAATCAAATGATTAAAATGGGATTTTGTGCATGCACCTGCGGTCATGCAGTGGGATTTAGCAATAATATGTTATGGGTTGAGAAGATGCTAAAGTGGAAGGATTGCAGTGGGCAAGGTGCTTCAATGTTGAGGCAGCTGTTGTGTTGCTGTGTTGGTGCTTAAAGAATAGAAAGGGAAGGGTCGTTGTTAGCAGTTACACTCAAGAGGAAAGCTTGGAACGATGTCGTGTTGATACAAAGTTTTAATTGGTCATGTCTTTAATAGAACGTTGTTGTTTAATATGTTTTCTTTTTTTTTTTAAATGCAACGTGGTCGTTTTGGTTAATTTTGAAGTGTTAGTTGATGTTGTTAAAACGCTTTGTAAACATTAAGTATAAATAAAGTCAGTTGGAGGGAAAGTCCTCAATTGGAATTCATTCATGCAACTGAACTCACTCTTCTCTCTCTAATCCCTAATCTTCTGGAGAGTGACTGTCTCGAACAAGTCAGTTTGGGTCCATTACAGTTGGTATCAACCATGGCAGAAGTAACACGTTCATAAGCACAAATAGTTGATTCAATGAATCATTTACGGTAGCAGCAAGATCGACAATAGAAGCAAATTGAAGATGCAATTGGCCAATTGTTGAAACAGCAAGAGGTTGCAAAATTGGAAAGAGAAGCACAAGATAAGAAGTTTCAGGAAGTTTTACAACAGATCTCACAGATTTCTTGTCATGACTCTAATGATCCTAGTTTAGTTAATCGAAATCTTCAAAATCCACATGGAGATATGGAAGAAGGCATGGGAGAGGTGCGACAACGATAAGCTGTGGACAGAGGCTTCATTAAGGGAATTAAGCCGGAATTTCCTTGATTTTGTGGTGGTAATCCATCACCATGGATCTATCGTGCAAACCAATATTTCTTGTATCACCAGGTCCCTCATAGTCAATGAATCTTCATTGCTTCCTTCCACAAGGATGAGGAAGCCTTGGTCTGGTTCCAGGATGCCAATGAGGCAGGAACCTTTCATTCTTGGGAGGATTTCATCAAAGTTGTTAAGATCAGGTTTGGCTCTACTCCATATGATGATCCAATGGAGTCTATTACTCACCTCAAGCAGGTCAGTATAGTTAACGAGTATAAGGCTGAATTCGAGATTCTTTCCAATCGAATTAACGCATATATGAGAAGAATAAATTAAGTTGTTTTATAATTGGCTTACTTGATGAAATTAGGCTGCCTGTTAGGACGATGAATCCTTTATCTTTGAATGATGCATTTGGCTTAGCTAAAATTCAAGAACAATATGTTGTGAACATTAGAAGGCCTTGGAGAAGTGCATTTACTGATTCGAGTAAGTTTAGTCCAGAGTCTAGTGTGTTGAAGTTTGGACAAGCTCCTTCCATTTTAGGAGCACCAAGAACTCAACCTTTAGCTAAGGTTCCTTATCATAAGGTTTATGAGTCTCAGATGCAAGAAAGGCGTAAAAAATGACTTTGTTATTTTTGTGATGACAAATGGCAACTAGGTCATAAGTGTGCAAGGCCAAAACTGTTTCTGTTGGAAGACATGGAGATTTTTGGTGATTTTAGTTGTGACATGGTTTAGTTGTGACATGGACAATGATACTAGTGGTAAAATGGTTGTTGAGCCTCTTGAAGTTGAAGCTGAGATAACTTCCATCTCATTACAGTCTATTGTATGGGGTGGAGGACCTAAGACAATGAGACTTATTGGTTATGTTGGCAAGAAAAGGTTGGTGATCTAGATAGACACTGGTAGTACACATAATTTTGTAGATACTGCAATGGCTTCTCGATTCAGGTTGCCTGTTCATCTCAGTCAGGTTATTAAAGTCAAAGTAGCCAATGGCCAAGTAGTTGACAGTACTGGTAAATGCTTGGTTATATCAATACAAATACAAGGCATATCTTTCACAGTTGACTTCTTTACCCTTCCTTTGGGAGGATGTGATGTTGTCCTTGGAACATAGTGGTTATCATCATTGAGTCCTATTTTGTGGGACTTTGTGGATATGAAGATGCAGTTTCAGAGTAGGGATCAAACTATTTCATTTCAAAGGTTAACAACATTTCAGGATGACATAGAGTTTGTTAAAACTTCTGGTTGTGGCAAGAGGGGGTTATTTTTGCAATTAGTTTCTTCTAACTTGCCTGAGAATGTTTCCTTAGTAGATGAACAAGTCGTGCAACTTCTGCAGCAATATCAGAATGTTTTTACTAAGCCTACAGCGTTACCACCCAATAGGTCTCATGATCACAAGATCCATTTGAAACAAGAAACTTCTCCTATCAGTGTTAGGCCCTATAGGTATCCATTTTATAAAAAAATAGAAGTTGAAAAAATTGTTAAGGAGCTCTTGCATTCTGGGGTCATTAGGCCTAATCAATCACCCTTTTCCTCTCCTGTTTTGCTGGTCAGGAACTCTGATGGCACATAGAGAATATGCATTGACTATAGGGCCTTAAATGAAGCCACTATAAAAGATAAATACCCCATTCCTGTTGTGAATGAGCTCTTGGATGAACTTTCAGGTTTTACATTTTTTTGTATGTTGGATCTTAGGGCAGGATATCATCAAATACGTATGAGGGATGAGGACATTCCCAAGACTGTATTTAGAACTCATGAAGGGCATTATGAGTTCCTTGTAATGCCATTTGAACTCATTAATGCCCCTTCAACATTTCAAAGTCTCATGAATGAGGTTTTCAGGCCATTCCTTAGACAGTTTGTCATTTGTTTTATGACATACGAGTCTACATCAAGGACATGTCATCTCATTTATCTCATCTATCTATTGTGTTGCACACATTACAACATCATCAGCTTTATGCCAAGCAGTCGAAGTGTAAGTTTGCATGCTAAGAAATAGAATATTTAGGCCATTTGATCTCAAAGGAATGGGTGAGGGCAGATCCTAAAATTCCTTTAGGTTTGAGAAGTTTCTATAGAAAATTCATTAGGGGCTATGGTCAGATTGCTGCCCCTCTGACTTCTTTGTTGAAAAAAGATGCCTTTGTTTGGTCAGATTCTGCTACCCAGTCTTTTAATGACTTGAAAGCTACTGTCACAAGTGCTCCTGTTCTTGCCTTAGCTGATTTCACCAAAGCATTTGTCATTGAATGTGATGCTTATGCAACAGGTGTAGAAGTAGTTTTGATGCAAGACCAAAGGCCCCTTAGCCTTTCTTAGTCAGGCTTTGAAAGGTAAAAACTTAACTCTTTCCACCTATGAAAAAGAGTTACTAGCCTTAGTGCTAGCTATTAAGAAATGGAGGCCATATCTTTTGGAAGTATATTTGTGGTTAGAACTGACCATCATAACATTAAATATTTGTTTGAGCAGAAGTGGCTTTCTAAGCTCCTTGGCTATGAATTTACAATTGAGTATCAGAAGGGCGTGGAGAACAAGGTTGCTGATGCCATGTCTCGGAAAGATCCGATTGATGAAATTGGAGAATTAGCAGCCTTATCATTTCCTACACCAACATGGCTCACAGAGTTGAAATTAGCTTATGATGTAGATTAGCATGTTCATAAACTGATTTCTACATTGCACCTTGACCCTACTTCTAATTCTTCATTTAAACTAAGGCATGATATTTTATTTAAGAATGATATAATTTATGTGTCTGATTCTCTACCCTTGAAGGTATAGATTTTGAATTACTTACATTCTAGTCCTGCTGCTGGTCATTCTGGTTTTCACAAGTGCTTGCACAGAGCTAAGGTGGATTTCTATTGGCCTGGTCTCAAGAATGATGTCAAGAAGTTTATTCGTGAGTGTGAAACCTGCCAAAGAAATAAGATTCAAAATGTCTTTCCAGCAAGGTTTTTACAACCCTTACCTATTCCTGAGCAGACATGGATTGACCTCTCAATGGGTTTTGTTGAGGGTTTGCCTATTTCCAGGGGGTATTTTGTCTTCATGGTTGTAGTGAACATATTGTCAAAGTATGTCCATAATACCTTTGAAACATCAATTTACAGCTGCTCAGGTGGCCTCTTTGTTTTTCTACAGTGTTTTTAAGCTGCCTGGTTTACCTAAAACCATTGTTTCTAATCGTGGATCAACCATTACTAGTTCATTTTGGAGAGAACGTTTTAGATTGCAGGGGTTAATATTTCCTTTTCTTCACCCTATCACCCCCAAAGTGATGGCCAAATAGAAGCTATCACTAAGTGAACACTTTTTGAGATCCTTTTCTGGCAACAAGCCAAAGTTATGGGTTGATTGGCTTTCATTGGTTGAATTTTGGTATCATTCCACATTTCATACTTCCACAAAGCTTACTCCATTTGAAGTTGTGTATGAGGTTCCTCTTATTAGGCTTCAAGCCTACATTCCTGGTATAACCTCAAACCAGACAGTGGATCAATTGTTGCAGACTCGGGAACAGATTCTGGTTACACTCAAGTCCAATTTAACTCTTGCTCAAGATATGATGAAGTTTCATTATGAAAAGCACATAACTAACAGAGAATTTTCAGTAGGGATTATGGCAATCAAAAGGAATCTTAAACTCTCACCTCGATATTTTAGGTCATTTCAGATCACTCACAGAATTGGCAAAGTGGCCTATCGATTGTGTTTACCCTCATATTCACTCTTGCATCTTGTTTTTCATGTTTCTACATTGAAGAAAAAAGTTGGGGACCATATTACACCTCTATCTACCTTACCCCCAGTTGATTTGCAAGGGGAGCTAAAGTTGAGAAGATTTTGGAGTGTAGGAGTGTTGAAAAGGACAATAGGGTTGTGGTGGAAGTCTTGGTTCAATGGGAAGGTGTGGGAGTGGAAGATTCCACATTGGAACCTTATTAGAAGCTTCGGCATCAGTTTCTCACCTTGTGGGCAAGGTGCTTTAAAGGGGGAGGGTGTGTTATGGGTTGAGAAGGTGCTGGAGTGGAAAGATTGCAGTGGGCAAGGTGCTACGATGTTGAGGCAATTGTTGTGCTACTGTGTTGGTGCTTAAAGAACAAAAAGGGAAGGGTCATTGTTAGCAATTACACTCAAGTGGAAAGCTTCCATATAGAGTTTTAATTGGTCATGCCTTTAATATAACGTTTTCGTTTAATATGTTTTCTTTCAATGCAACGTGGTTGTTTTGGTTAATTCTGAAGTGTTAGTTGATGTTGTTAAAACACTGTGTTTTATAAACATTCAGTATAAATAAAGTCAGTTGGAGGGCAAGTCCTCAACTGGAATTCATTCATGCATTTGAACTCTCTCCTCTCTCTCGACTTCTATTCTCTCTCTAATCCCTAATTTTTTGCAGAGTGACTCTCTTGAACAAGTCAGCTTGGGTCCATTCCATAATAGGCCTGAAATAGTTCTTATAACTTTTCAAGTTATCTCCTCTTGTTACTAGAAAATAATTTATATCAAAATACAGCTATATAATTCCCAAAGTATAGAGCTTTATGTCTATGAAGATATATCATCGACTTCCGCACTATGTTACTATTAAATGACAATTAGGATTATAAATATAATGAATAAGTTTGTTTCGAATTTGAATATGGTTCTTCTGGCTCATTTTTAAAAAGATGATGAATATAATTTTTCTTTGTGTTATATAATATCTATACGTATCTCACTAAGAAAATAAAAAAGTAATATTTCAAAGTAAAATATGAGAAGTGAAAGTATAAAATAAAAATAATATAGTAGATTAAACTACTAATTTTTGTAAGCTTTTTAAATTTCCTTATGCCTGCTTTTTTGCTTTACTAACTAGCTAATAATACACAAGCCCCTCCTCATATTTCAAAATTATATCTTGAGTTTTATTTGAACTTTTAAAGTGAAAGTTATTAAATAAAAATAATATATTTGATCAAATTACTAATTTTTATAAGCATAAAACGTGTTTTTAACATCTTAAAAGTTCTTTTAAAAAGTTGTATATTTGGTAAATTTATAAAAGTGATTTAAGCATCTAGAATAAACTAAAAGTCCTCTATTTTAAAAGCCAAATAGAGATTTTTGCTGTAAAACTCATGCAGATAATGCAACATTTTTAAAAAGTTATCATAACTAATTTTAAAAGAGCTTTAACTGCATGTTTATTAATCAGTAAATAACTTCTTAATAGTAAAATATTTTATAAAACTCTATAATTATATGCTCTACTATAAAAAAAATATTTACTTTCTACCGTGATCTCAAATAGACACTTAGGTGTGGTTTGGAATTTGGATAGTGAGTTGTGATGAGATGAGTTGAGAAAAAAGTTGAATAAAATATTATTTTTTTAATATTATTATTGTTTTGGGAATTGAAATTTTTGAATTATTTATTATATTTTATGTAAAAATTTTAAAAAAATTATAATAATGAAATAAAATAATATAAAATATTTTCACTGTCCAAACAGGATATTACCCTTGTTAATATAAGCTGATTTATAAGATAAAAAGACAATTCCGACTTCCGGCTTCAAAGGCCTGAAGACTTCAGTACAAGGTAAAAATGCTCAACAAATGGACACGGGCATTACATGAAGCCTAGAAGAAGAATAAAAAAAAAACACTTAAAAGCAACCCAAAAGTATTGAAAAAGTGTCAAAACCAGAAAAAACTTTCTAGCCCAGAGTGACAAATTTAATGCAGTTATGGCGCGTACTGATCATTCAGTTCCTGTGAGGAGAAGGAGCATACATAAAACTAAAATGAGTCAATAACTTGTAAACATTACTTCATACAGTTAAAATATAATAACATAAGTTTTCAGTCATGCATTCATCATATACGTACTATACGTACATGCATACATACGTTCATTTGAAAACGTCACTAGGCGGGATTTTTCTTTAAAAATGAGTTTTTCTTTCGTAAAATGTATCTCCCGTCAATGCCTTCATTTCTTAAAGAATGTGATGCATTCATACATTATTTCTTATCACTTTCACTGGCCAGTACACACTATTACGCCTCGTGTGTTAGAGTTAGCAGTCTTCCTTTGGACCCGAATTCCGCCCCGTGGTCGTGGGTTGGGAATCCCTTTCATGGGGGACAACACTGGGTGCATTACCAGTACTATTTACCTGGCATTGCAATCTGCCCATTCCTTTGGTACCATTTTCATTCGTTCATATGGCCGTTACGTATCTTCATACAATAAACGTTCATGTCATTTCAGTCCTTTCTTTCAGTTCAGTCATTTCCTTTCATTCAGTCATTTTCATTCATTCATGGAGAAACATCATTTAAAAGCAAAAGCTTAAACATCATCATTCATGGCATCATTAAAGCATCAATCATAGGGACGTTTTAACATCAGTTCATGGGAACCTTTAAAACACTTTCTTTGCATCAGTCAAAGCATCAGTTTAAAGCTCGAGGCACATGCCTCAACATTTCTTTTCTTTTCTTGGAAAATACATACAATAGATACAGCGTATAGTCATCCATTCACATGCATACAATTAATACTTTGATTGCGTAAAAATGGGCTGCTAAGAAGTGCCTTACATACATATACCTTTGAACACTTAGCATTGTTTTTTGTAAAACATCTTTCGTGTCGTTTCAAAGCATCGTAAAGGAAAAAGAGTTTCGTTTTCATTTCTTATATTTTAGAAAGCTCTAGAAGAGTATGAACGTAACACTTACCTGGACTCCATGCTACTTTCATATCATGCAGTCCATTCACGTGCGTGTCAAATGGCAACATACATGCATACACATAACTTTTACGTCATTCTCTATCTAATGCATAAGCAACTTAAACTAGAAATAGAGCTACACTTCACTTGGAACACTTTCTTTCTATCCTGTGCTCTTACGTGCCTTTTACTATGCTAAAACCTTCAGTATTCATTTACAGTCACTATCTCTTCCAAACTCGACGTTCTACTTCGAGTGCTCATCCCCTAAGGTGAATCCTTAGGATTAAGACACTAAAATCTTCGTCTTACTCTTCTGATTGACCACATTCCGACGCATGATTCCAATTAACGGAGTCACTCATCCCAATCCTAGACAATACATCCGTCACTACCTCCATGCACCTTAGCTCACACTAATACTCTGATACCAACTTTTTCTTAACCCGGCTAGCATGACTCTTTATGCTATCCGTTCCTTTTAAGAGTTCATCCCAACACTTAACACGACAAGACTCAATTCACAACTATGTCTTACGTCACGTCATATAGCTCGAGACTACTCCCAAGCTACACCGTGACCTTGTCACGTCACCTGACATTCCGCTACGCCATCTATATGCCAACTAGGGCTGAAACCGGTCTGGTTCGGTCTGGTTTTGGACAAAATCTAGAACTGAACCGGTATGTACCAGTTTTTCAATTTTCAAAACTGATTACGCCCCAGTTACCCTCCTAAACCAGTACATCTGGTTTTACCGGTTTCCGGTCTGGTCCGGTCTGGTTTTCAGGTTTTTTTAAAATGTAAAAAATATATAATAAAATGTTACTTCTTATGATAACATATTATTAATTATTTAATATATATATATTATGTTTAAAGCATATGATCAATTAAATTTTTATTTTTAAGATTAAACTTTTATTTTATAAATTATAATAACATTATCTTATATATAATTATATTAATAACATATAATCAAACAAATTACAAATGTTCGTATTTAAAATTAACATTTTATGTTATAATTTATAAATGATAATATGAAATTATTTCATATATGACATATAATTATATATTATATATAAAAATTATATATATTATTATATATTATATATAAAAATTATATATATAAATATTTTGCATAATATATAAAATTAATTTATATATATATTTTTTCCAACCGGTCCGGTTCGTTCCGGTCCAGTTCTGGAAACTACAGAACTGAAATCGGACCGGTTCCGGCCAGTTTTCATAATATAAGAATCGGTTCCAGATCGGACCGGTTCAAAACCCATTCCACATGCTACGTCACCAATACAACACATACTCCACAACCACACTACACAGCACAGTTCACAATACTTCACAGCACACTTCCCGACTACGCCCAACACTTCATACACAACACATCACAATACAGCGAGCTCCACAATACACAGTCCACAACCTAATAAACTAATTAACATCTAACATAAGTAACGAGGGAGAGAGGGTTATACCGTCGACGGGATAACCTATGCGTTGCTCGCTGACCGTCACAGTCGATGATGCCGGAAGGGTTGTATGTGGCGGCTAGCCCACGTACAATGGCTGCTTGTCCATCGGAGGTGGCTAGAGGTGTAGGTCTAGGCGTAGGAGGGTTGGGTCATGGTCTTGGTCTTGGTCTTGGAGTGGTGGTCTCGTGGTGGTGCTGAGATGGCTTTGGAAGTGGCTAGAGCTTTCAAGAGACTAAAAAATAAAGCAAAAACGCATGGGGAGAGTGAGGAAAACAACCAACAGTTATCGGTGGTGGTTGGTACACAGCCCCACCAATATAAATGAAGGTCTTAAGCTGTAATACACAAGGGCTTGGGAACCCTCGTGGTATTCATATTCTTTCTAATCTTATCAAAAGAGAAGATCCCGATGTCTTGTTCTTGCAAGAGATAAAACTTAACGCTGCAAAGATGGAATTATGTAGAGTTCACTTAAGGTTTAATTGTTGTCTAACAGTTGAAGCTTTGGGTAGAAGTGGGGGGCTAGCACTGCTATGGAAGTGCAATTATATATCCTTAGTTACTTAGCTTCTCACATTAATGCTAAGGTAACTGAAAATTCAAGTCAATGGTTCTTAACAAGTATTTATGGCCAACCTAAAACTGCATGAAGAATGAAAATTTGGAATTTGTTAAGAAGATTGAAAAAGGATCTTGCTGATGATTGGTTAATCTTTGGTGACTTCAATGAAATTCTAACATTAGAGAAGAATTTGGGGGGGGGGGGGGGGGGGTGGGAAGAGATAGACCAAACCAAAGAATGCTTGAATTTTAACAAATGTTTCTGGATTGTGAGTTAAAGGATCTTGGATTCTGTGGTCCAAGCAAACCTTGGTGCAATGGAAGACATGATGAAGCTCAAATTTCAGAGAGGCATGACAGGTTTGATGGAAATAGGTCTTGGTGCAATTTGTTTAATAGGGCCTCAGTCACTCATGGTTCTATTTCTTACTCTAACCATCTCCCAATTTGGATCGAGTTAGAGGGTGCAAACATTAGAAGGGGGGATTCTAAGCTCTTAAGAATTAAGGCAATGAGGCTTGGGGAAGTTGAATGTTACAAAATAATCACGGCTGAGTGGACCAATGTTGATTCTCTGAGTGGCTTGCAAGGTGTAATGAATTGTATTTCTAGTTGTAGTTCCAGATTACAAAGGTGGAATGTTTTTTTGGCTTGTTCTTGGAGTGCATCGGTTTGCACCTAGTGCATCCGATTGGTTTGTTTCTTGGGATTGACATGCCTTCCCACTTCATGACATGAGTTGCAATCTAACTATTGTTCTAGAGATGTGGAAGATTGATTCCATGCAAGTGAAGAAGATGAAAATTTCAGAAAAAAAAATGATAGAATGAGGGGAATCCTAGGCTTAAACTCCAAGTGTGCATTCTCATTGGGCATAAAACTTCTAGTGTGCTAAACCTTAATGTAGGCCTTGAAATGGGCCTTCCCTTGGGCGTCATGTTCAATGTGACGCCCCCAGCCCCCACGTGGAATGAACGGTAACTGAAACGTCGGAACATATAACACGAGGCTACATACCCCTCATACATGACAGTTAGAGGCAATGCACCTATTGGTCTAACTGTATGCAGTATATCACAACAAAAAATTCTACTTAGGTCAATTTAAACAAGACAGATACCATGGTACCGAAGCACATAAATCCCAAAATAGAAATTTTCATAATAGTCATCAAAGACTTAATTGTTCCGAATGAAACTCCCAAAACATGGGACCGTCACTTCAAGTGTCATAAAAAAAAGTCATCCATCTAAAAGGTCCCATATCATAAGTCCTTTAGTGAGGCCAATCTTACTTGGCCTTGTCCTGATTCATAATTCTTCTCAATTGCTCAAAAAGCTGGAACACCTCAGTGATGAATTAGTCGACAGCTTCTGTAACACTAAGACCCATAATTTGTATGGATGGACTATGGATATTTTATTATTATTTATTTATTTGAGCTTGAAATTTTAGGTTATTTATTTTCTTTTGGTTTTTATGTTATGGATGGATGATTTTTTTTTATTTGGAATCTTGGCCGCTTGTTTAAACCTTGAAAACCTATCGGTTTATGAGCTAGCAGTTTCCTCACCCACACTACTCTCTTCCCATCCCCATGCACGTCTCTTACGGCTCTAGGGTTTCTTTTTTTTTTTTTTTTTTTTTTTTTTTTTTTTTTTTTTTTTACGTTCAATCACCTTTATGTATATGTATACATACTTTCTGCAAAACAGCAAGCCCTCCTCCTCACAGTCACCACAAGAGAACCCAAACCAACCAACAATTTTTTTTTCCTTGCCATACACGCAGATCTGCCTTGCACCACCACTAGCCACTGTGACTGCCTCCCGTTACTTGCTAGCACAACCACTCCTCACGCAGCAACTCCTCTTGCAAATAGCCCAGCTCGGTCCTCATCCGCTCAAAAAACACCTCGCCAGGCTACAGGAAGCCTCTGCCTTCCTACTCCACGTAATGTGCACCGCGTTGCATGCCACATGAAGCCATCGCAGCCACCGTGACCCACTCAACCACCAACACCATAAGATAGCCATTGCAGAACACTCCTCTGCCTTGGTCTCGTAGAATCACCCAAAACTGTGCAACACCCAATCACTGGCCAAGCCCGTAGCGCAACACGGGTTGATTCTCCGTGACGCCGCTGCCCAGCCACCCAAACTCACTGACAACAACTCCTCTGTGGAACAACGCACCACCCTCCAGCTATTCTCACCACCACGGAAAGCCAACCACTGTCGCCAGCCGTTGAAGGAGGAACACACAACATACTCTGTTTAGCTCCCGAAAGCAGAGCATCAACAGCTCAGTGTTTTTCTCGTTCGGAGCCACCACGCGTTACCACCTTACAACCCTCTCTTCTTCTCAGTATTATCTTCTCCCTCATGCCATGATCACTCTCTCTCTCCGTTCTCCCATCACTTTTTCTTTTGCTTATCACCCTCTCACTCCCTCTCGGTTGCTCTCTCTCTTTCTTTCTTTCGTGCTCAGCCCAACTCGACTGCATCTCCACCGCACTCTTGCTCCTCAGCCGCGCCACCGCAGTCCCTCTAGCCATCCCCGTCGCGCCTCACCCTCGACGCGTGCCTCGGTTTCCCTTAGGTAAGTTCCTGCCGTCGCATATGTGTTAATCCCGTATGTTTGTTTGTTTGGTTTATGCTTATAAGTTATATATACGTACTTTATATATAGATTATATATATGGAAAGTTTTAACCTAGGTTGGGTACTTACTAGTTTTAACCTAATATATATATATATATATATATATTTATATATATATATATATTTATATATATATATATATTTATATATATATATATATATATTTTTATATATAAGGTTTAACCTAATGTTTTCGGGTGAGAAGTTTTATTTTTTTTGGGGTTTATGTTTAAATGAATTTTGCATAAAGTTTCAATAAATATTATATTTGCATTTTAATAATATTGTTAATTAAAGGAAGTAAACCTATTTTTTTAAGAGAGGAGTTTTTCATGACTTATTTTATGGAAATTTTAGTAACCAATGCATTCTTTTTATTTATAAAATGTTGCTGGTATTTTCAATATTTTGAATATTAATTTTTATTGAGTTTTATATTTATTTTAATACTTGCTTGATTAAATTCTTATTCGGTACAAATTCGATTAAGTTGATATTAATGGTTTTGGGAAAAATGAAGGTATTTTGGAAATTATGAGAATTTTAGATTTTGAGGAATTAAATAGGTTATTTTAGAAGCTTAGGATTAAATATCGAAATATGAGATTAATTGAAAATTTACAAGAATTACTTGATTATTTTATAGGTGACGATTAATTATTGTTCGACATTTTGAAGAAAATTTCGAAAAAGCTAAGTCCAAGTAAGCAGAGTTTCTATGCTAAATTTTGCATTAAAATAAAATGAGCTGAGGTTGACTTTTTGAAAAATATACATATTTTGTTATGAAAAAAAATTTGAACTACCTCAGTTATTTGTTTTGCATTATTCATGAGATTCTGTTTAAAAAGAAAATATTTTCCATCATGACTATTGTAGATATGAGCTTATTTTTTACATTCTGTTTCTGAACTTTGAAAAAGAGTGCGAATATGAAATTTGTGCATAAATTATGTTGTGATATGATTTTGTTCTGTTATGAAGATTTTGTTTAGTACTCTGTTTGGATAAGACTTGATTTCTGAAAACCTTTGGCATGACTCTCTGATTCTGAATTTGATATCGTTTCTGCTCTGTTCAGTTATGGCCCTGCCACGGGTGATAATAGTGGCATATGGCCCAACCACGGGTTACAATAGTGGATACGGCCCAACCACGGGTAATAATAGTGGATACGGCCCAACTACGGGTTATAATAGTGGATACGGCCCAACTACGGGTAATAATAGTGTATACGGCCCAATCATGGGTAATAATAGTGGATACGGCCCTGCCACGAGTTATAGTAGTGGTCTCTGTTTTGAGTGCACACATTGGGGACAGAGTGATTTATGTTCTGCTTGGCTATCCGCAGATGCACAATCCTACCACGGGGGTTATACGTGGCCTCTGTTATGATATAATGTTCTGATGACGATGATGATCATTTATGCTATGTCAAAGAATATTTTTGAATGAAATTATTTGTAAATCTTCACTCTGATATTTTGATAACATGTTTTGCTGTCATACTCTGTAAATGAAAATGTTTTGTTTTGCATTCTGATTTCTGTAAATGCTCATGTTTACACACTGGTATATGTTCTCTACTTATTGAGTTGTTGATAACTCACCCCTTATCTCCATATATTTTTCAGATAATTTTGATGATTCAGCTGGAGAATAAAAGTAGTAAGTTTTAGCAAGGTGTGATGATCGAAGTGGAATAAGTGCCTGAGGGTACAAGTGCTTATTTGAGAGTCGTAGTTAGTAAATATATTTTATTTTTCGGGTATTTTGATTTGATGAGTGAAGGATAATTTTGAGTTTTGGAGAGTTTTTAATTTATGTTATTGAGATTTTCTTTATTGTCCCTATTGAGGAACTTAGATATTTGGATTTATTAAATGAATTAATATTTTATGAAATTTTATGGATTTTATAGTTGTATTATTTAAGTTAATTTTAGGTATTAAGAGTTAACTCTCTGGACCTCCAGAGACAGGGTGTTACAGCTTCCAACCTCTCCAAAATATGTAAGCAAACTCAAAATATGTAGTTTTTTAATAATGAATAAATATTTAAATTACAATTAGAATTAAAATAAATAAAAAATTTAAAATTAAAATTTTAATTGAATAATAATAGATTTGTTAAGTTTATTATTTGATGCTATTAAAAAATAACTATAAACTTGTAAAAATAAATTTTTTAATCAAATTTTAATCAAAATTTTTTCACTATTAATGCTCTAACGTGCATCAAGACCCAAGAAGCTCTCTTTTTATCTCACGTCCGTCCAAAAACCAAAAAGCAAAAACTCCTCCCACATGCGTCCAAAAATCCCATAAAGACCCCTTGTGTTGCCTCGAAGAACCCCCAAGCCCTGCTGCTGTGTTGCGTCTCCAATGAAAATCTACTGCTCCCGCGAGCGTCTAGGACCAGAAAAAACAAAAAAACTCTGCTGCCCCAGTCCAAACTGGGGCAGTTTTTTCGGCAAATGAAAGATATATTATACTGACTTTAAACTGTTGTGGACTGAGATGAGCAACAAGTTGAGTAAAGAGAGGTTGGAGATTATCTCAACCACGTGGTATGCTCTCATTTTTAAAAACTAGTTTATGCATCTTGTAATTCTGACAAGTCAAGTTCACGATGAACTATCTCTATATAAGGAAACTAATAAGATCAGTTCAAAGAGTACAACAATTTCTATTGAGAGGGATTCTAACCTGAAGTGGAAGCCGCCTGCTTGGCCGTATGTCAAAACAAACTTTGATGCAGCCTTTCAAAAATAAAAGGGAAGGATGGGTTTGGGTGTTATCGTTAGAGATTCAATCGGCAGTGTACAAGCAGTGGTGACAAGCCCAAAGGATCATATCTCCTCAGCTGCCCAAGCTGAAAGTGTTGCTCTTCTTAGAGCTATGGATCTTTGCACAGAGCTTGGCTTCAACCAAGTTTGTTTTGAAGGGGATGTTAAGGCAATAGTGGATGCAGTAAACTCCAAAGGTGAAGACAACTCGTGGATTGGCCAAATGATAGAGGATATGCAACTGTTAATGAGAAGGAATCAAGCTTGGAGTCTGAGGTTTGTTCAAAGGACAGTAAACAGAGTTGCTCATATGACAGCCAAATTAGCAATTACGGATAGCTGTGAAAAAAGGCTTGGCTCAAGGATGGCCCTCCCGAGGTCTTGAATGTAGCACTGGGAGAGGCAGCCTTGTGTGATGTATTGTTTCATGTTTAATGAATTAGTTTCTCCTTTAAAAAAAAAAGAAAAAAAGAAAGCTCCCTCACGTGTTTCTACTCAAAACTTTCTCCTCGCGTGTGTCAAAAAAAAAAAAATAGAAACCAGAAAAATAAAAAGGAAGAAAAAAATATTAAAAATGTGTTGTGTATGTGAAAAAATATTACTAAATTAAATCACAAGTTATAAAATTAAGCATAAACCTTGCTATTAATCAATTTAAATCACAACTCAAATTTATGCATCTTAATCATTTTTCCATCTAAAACTAATAATAATATAATAGAATAATTCAAATATATGGGTTCTATATGTATAAAATATACAATAATTTAGTTCAATCTCATAACCCTAACTAAACGGAGCACCCTTCATCTCTCTCATAAACTTGGATAAAAATAGGCCTTGGTTCTTATAACTATTTCTCCTTTTCCGTTAAAATTATAAAACCTACACAACTCCTCATTGATCAAAAGCATAGATCAAAGAAAGATGACACATTTTTCAGTCACCACTTGATCCTAAGAAAAGCCACATTTCTTCACCTTTCAAAACAACATTTTAATCTCACTCTTAAATTAAAATATGAAAACTTTAAGATCTCCAAAACATAGAATATCAAGATTAACATCTTAGAGGTTCAAAAAAGCACACCCGAAACTTTTGACAAGAAAAACTTCATACTCAACATCAAATCTTATCATCAAACACACACATGAACTAACCCTTAAAAGTTTGAAACATGAAGAACATATGAGAGTAGGGTCATACCTTGAAGGCCTAAACTAAGAGTCCCAAGTCTAGAGAAAGATGAGAGGTTCTTGGTGTGATGATGTTCTAAGTGTGTTTGTGTATGTAAGCTCTAGAGATTGAGAGAAAGTGTTTGAAAAAGATGAACCTGTGAGTGGGCGAGCGAGGAGAGAGCTCGAGAGTATTAGAGCTTGTGAGAAAAAATGTGAAGAGGGAAATGAAGTGGACGACGAGCAAGAGAGAATTTGAGAAGCATGGATTAAGGGAGCTTTGAGGCATGAAAGATAAAACAAATAGGGATGTTGTATGAGTGGGATGGCCAGCCAAAGATGAGCTATATGATTTTTGGTGTTGTGCCATCTTTTATGGCCAACCATCTCTTAATGTGCAACACTTGTCCAAAAGTTTATTGAGCTTGACTAAGGGTTGTTTGAGGTTGAGTTTTTGGGTGGTTATGGCTATGACCAGTTACTACTCATGCTAAAGTGGATGATGACATGGCAAGCCCATGGTGAGGTGGCAGCACCCTATTGGCATGCGTAGTGTATAAGAACATAAGTAGCATGTTTAAAAATTAAGGGTTTCTTGAAGCTAGTACACATGGCCTTTAATTCCTAATGTGAGCATCGTAATTCATTGGTTATCACGATTGGCCAAAAGAGGACGTTCACGGGCGAGGAAAGTAGTTAGGGTTCCCCTAAGAAGCTCGTATGCTACTGCTAGGGTATGCATGGGAGGAAGGACACCAGTGTGCAGTTTCTGTCATAGGGTGTGTGATGCCCCCAGATTCCGCTTGGGATCGGACGGACATCTGAAGCATCGAGACATGCAACATAAGGTTACCTGCCCCGGTTCATGACATATAAGATGCAATATTCCTAACATGCATCTAGCATTATGCAATATTCGCAGCGGATAATATTTGTTTTTAGCAATACTATGCACCAAACTTATAATATCCCAAATAGTTAAAACATAAACCATACGTACTTAAAACATCCACGATTACAGCACGGATCTCAGAAAACTGTAATCACAAAACAACGAAGACCTGGCTCTAAAATTACATTACCAAAATACACTATTGGGCTAGTTCGTTGAGTAACTCGCGTAACTCGATTAACGATGCCAGAATACTATCCAAAGACCTAAAACTATGGAGGCTGCAAGCTCCGTGTTGCGTCTACGGTGTCTAGTCAACCTCCTCCAGACTACTAGTGTCTGCTCCCAACTCTAATCCTGACACATCGCCTACCATTTGGAGGGAATGGTAGTTGGGACTACCACGGTAAGATTTGATTACAAATCTCAGCAGGTTAACAGGAAACTTCCACATAGGTTAATGATGCATACATGGCAGTAAAAGCATGAACGCATAATCAAAGTCATAAGTAAGCATAGCATAACTTGACATATAGCATGGCATAAATGACATAACTTGAACTTAAAAACTTAAACTTAAACTTAGCTTCATGTGACATTGCATGTACGTGAACTTAAAACACAACATGGACTAGTAACATAGCATAACGTGAACTTGAAACTTAACATGGACTTGAAACATAGCACGAATGTGAACATACATAATTTGAACATGAACTTGATCATAACATGAACTGAGCACAACATAACATAAACATGACCTTGAACTTGAAACATAACGTAAACGTGAACATGACATAATATGAACGTGAACTTGAACTTGAACATAACATGGACATGAACATAACATGACAGAAACATGAACTTGAAACATATTCTTATCTCATGGGGTCACCATGATTGAGTAATCTAATCTCTCATGGGGTTACCATGATTGCATATTATTATCTCATGGGGTTATCATGATTGACATGAACTTGAACTTGACATGAATGTAAACTTGAACATAACATAACATGAGACATGACTTGAACGTGAAATACATGAACTTGGAATCTTTTTCAATAGACTTAATCATAAAGTGACCATACGGGTGCTACACGGGTTTCCTTGAGCCGTGTGTCCCTACTGATTATCGCATCACAACACAAGCGTCTATACCAACTATGAGTGCGTTAATACGTACTCCACAGTTGTTGTGGCCCCACATATTCTATGTGTCACAATTGCAGGGTCTCACGTAGTGCATGCTCCACAAATGTTGTGGCCCCATACTTCATGCTACACAATTGTTGTGGCCCCATAAATTGTTTGTGCCTACTTGCTATGGACACACGTAACATAAAGTGTGGCTCCATCGGGGTTAGTGTCTGGCGCGCTCCGGTGACCAGCTAGTTAGGCTCCATTCGCAACCTATTGACTGTACTTCGTCAACCCAGAAAATTTCACACCTATTTAGACACTCCAGTGTGAACAAACGAGTTCCATTAAGAAATTACCCCATCCTAGCGCTTAAGGTCATGACAAACAATAATAACTTAACTGGCATACATGACATTTCGTAATGTGACGTGACATAAACGTGACATAAAAGACAGAAGTCCTAACGTAACTTAACGTGACATGAACGTAAGATGACAAACCTGACATAATTTGAGACATAAATGTAACAGAAAATATTTCATAACATGGTGTACATGTAACAGACAATATTTCCTGATATAGCATAACATGTAATAGACAATATTTCCTAACATGGCATAACATGTGATAGTGAATATTATGTGACATGATATACATATAACAAATGGCATACGTAATGTGACATACTTGCAATAGATAGTAACATGTGATAGAATATATTATGTAACAGATAAGATTTTCGTGATAGAATAATTCGTGTAATAGATAAACATGTGATGACATGGCATTACATGGCATATATAACAACATATGAACATAAACTGTAGTTTCCTTACCCATCACACATACACAGTAAACTGATAATAAGTTAAGAGCTAACTTACTTCGATCGTTGCGTTCTACGAGATTAAAGCGTGAAACACGAGGAACTGTAAGAGGGTATTCTAAAAATTAAAAAGTAATAACTAACAATAAGAAATGAGAAAAGAGACAAACTTGAATAAAATTACCATTTTACCCTCTACATGTGGGAAAATGACCATTTTACCCCTAACTTAACGATTTCACATCCTAACTCTACAAATTACCAAACTTTACATTCTTCATGTAAATTTCGTCCTAAACTCAAATATCAACTCAGAAAGATTTAAAATCATTCACAACTATGGAAAACTCACTATGGCCGAAACCTACATTGGCCATTTCTCTTGATTTTGGTTCAATTTTTTCAAAATTCAAAACTCATGATTAAGCAAAAATTTTGTAACAAAGATTTTCCTATCCTAAGTTTAAGAACACACTTAAAATATCCATTAAGAAAAATCTAATCATCAACACCAAACCTTTTGTAAAAAGACCCAAACGTTTTAACAAAAGTAAACTCTTAAATCACAAGTTTGACCTTAATAAAAATATCTTCAAGAATTCTAAAAAAATCAAATCTTACTTCTAACATATTCATAACATCATCCTAAGATCAACCATGCTTTAAATCATCAAACAAAGTCACCAAAAATCACAAAATAACACTTGAAGTTCTTGGTTTTAAACTTAGTCTAAAACAGAAAATTTCTCTCAACTAACTTCGATCAATCTCATGATCCATGGCTTAAAGACATGAGATCTTCCAAATAAAACATCACATGGTTTAAAAAAGTGTCCTAATGAAGATCCAACCATCAAACTTAAAATCACATGGCTACAATTCAATAAAAGATGGATCTAACTCAGAAACATCAAATCTTAGGCGTAACTGAAATCCTCTTGCATAGAAAATCCTATCTTTAAAACTAATACTAAATATCTTCGAACTAACATCCTAACATGTATATAAGAGGCTTAGGATCATCATATAAAAATATCAAAGCCTTTGGAATAAGATTAAACCACGAAATATTCAAACTTTCACAAAACAAAAATTCTTTTTCCACTTCCAGTTTTCAAGTTTCTAAATCTAAAGAAATCTATCATCAAAAGCTTTAGTCATGGAATAAAACCTCAATGAACATTCACAAACACAAGCTAACAACACTCCATAAACGTTTCGGACTAAGATATGTCCATTTGCTTGGTCGAAAATTTCAAAACATAACATACTCTCAAGTTTCACACCCAGAATGACCTTTACATAGTTAAAAATACTTTTGACCGATCAAATGAGCATGGAATGAGACTAATAGGATATCCAAGGAAATTACACTCATAGAAAAACTACGTATGTGAAGGAATCATCGTGTGAAAATACCTAAAAAGGGTCGAAAATTGCCATGCAAAAAGACCCAGAAATCTGCTCAAAAGAGCTCTTTTGGGTTTTCTCTCTAAGAATGGGGTGAAGAAATGATAAAATGGAATGAAATGTGCCTTGCACGACTTTAGACTCCTGGAGGGGGAAGTTGTGGGCTTGAATGACCCTTGATTGGAGGTGGCTATGTGACATAAAGTGGAGAATAGAGAGGATCAAGGACTGCCTACAACAGTTGTGAGAGATGGAGGTTGATGGAGTGGATTTCTTCTTCACATCAAGGCACTATTGGGTGCAGCCAATGGCAGTGTATGGGCTGCCGTGTGGGGGAGGAAACTTCTTCAAGAAGCTTTACCAAGGTGGCCAATTTCGTGGGCCTTGGTGGGCCCCAACCAAGTAGGCTTCAATTTGGGGTTTAAAGAGGGTTTGGTTAGGGTTTGAGATGCTATTAAGCCCAAAACCAATTTTTATTGGCCCAATCAAATTTTCAAGGTTTACAAGGTTGAATAATGATGTCATAACAAGGATTTGATTAATTAATAGCATGTGGAAGTGATTTAATCAAGTGATTAAACACAATGCTAGAAATCGGATTAAAAATGGTTTGGAGGCCAACTTTAGGGTTTGGGGAAACCGTTTAGGATTTCGGTTTCAACTAAGCTTTTGGGGTTTCAATTGGATTCCAACCATTTAGGATTTCGCTAGCATTGAAACCTTCTTTGGTCTGGCACAATTTGGTTGATCAGATGAAACAAAGCTTTGCTTAGGTGGCATGATCTCACACCTTGACTTCCTTCACAAATCCATCTAATGGTTCCTCTTTGTGCCAAGTCTCTAATATTATTCACTATGTGTGGCTAAGATCTTGCCAAGTGTCCAAATAAAACTTCTCTAACCTAATTTGTACATTCCACACTGTGATTTTGAAAACACTGCACTGGATGTGCTTATCGAGGTTACTATTCACTCCCCCAAAAAGCGTAATAAACTTAGTAATAAAAAATTTTAAATATTCATATTAACCTATAGTGAAAATCATTTACCGAAATTCAACCCCGAAGTGCTCCGAAAAATAATTTCACAATTTCGATCAACCGTTTCATCCGAAATTATGAAAATTGACTATTATGCCATAAAATCCTAAATAATCAACTAAGTATAATGGCGTAGACCAAAACATATTCTAACACTTTCAACTACCTCAAATAATTAAACTCATATTTCTAGCATTATAATGAGTGATAATACTGACTATGTTGACAGACTAAAACCTGTGCAATTGGTCGATTCTTAAAAATTTAAGGAGTTTTCACGAGGTTCCTAAAGTCAATAGGAATTCTACCAATGAATTTCTAGTGGGCTGTTACATCCTCCCCTCCTAAAAAAAAGATTTCGTCCTCGAAATCGATGCAAGTAAAAACATAAAACACGCTCAAAAGAAGAAGTTGATTACCAACCTACTGTCCATCACCAGATGCCTCATCAAGCTCATGGGGCAGGTAACGTTCTTCTTGATGTAATGCTTTCCTCTCGTAGTTAACACTATTCTTACCTATAACCATCAAATGGTTACACAAAATAACTACCACTATAACATAATGGTATAACACTCCCAAAGGTTATTGCTTAAACTTAATGACCTCTAGGCTGACCTTATAGGATACTAAATCCTTCCTTAAATGAGATCACTATTCTCCTTACTATTCAAAGAATTATCTACAACGTGTATATATATATATATATATATATATATATACCATTCTTAACTCTCTCTCTCTCTCAAATCATATCAATTTGTACTGAAATCTTTCCTCAAAATAGGTCAAGTCGTACCAGCATACTCTCTAAATCTAAAACTTGAAGTATTCACGCAGTTCAATTTGGAAGAATTTAATCCATACACAACTGAATTCACTTTCTCTATTTCCTCAAGGAATTCTATCTGCCTAGGACTAACTTACTCCTTCATAATCACAACGAATCGTTCCTCCTCCTACTGTTCCTACTGTTCACGTAAATCCTCAGGACCAAGATTTACTACCCATATAAAAATTTCCAATATAATGGCGATCTACGTTTTCCACAAATACAATGCTTTGCCAAAAACACTTAATGGCAGCTGGATAAAACTACCATCATAAGTGAATCCTACTATAGCCAAAGCGTCTCCCAAACACTTTACTCTTCCAAACACAAATTCCTTTGGATCCTCAAAAACAAAACAACTCCAAATATGTGAAATACTAATTTATCAACCTTCAATATCATTCTTCCAACCACTAAAGGGTATTCTATATCAACACTGATATGAACAATAATACTCTTAATGAGAATTGTTACTCTTACCACCTAGGTAACAATTCATCTTCCGAACTAAACTCTTGTGTAATACCACAATCACTAAAGATAGAGACTCACTTGAATCAATAATGTACAAGTTACAAACTTCAATGACTTGTTATTCTCCAAAATAGCAATATTGCCACAATACAATCAATTGCAATCAAATCAACCTTACATAAGTTAACATTACCTAGGTCTTAGAAAAATACCAGTGACGGTGCCAACTTCTTCAGTTCCTGGGGCGTCAGCATCTGCGTCTCCCTGAGTGATAGCATACACTTTCATGGGTACGTGCAGCCTCGTCTTTGGTTTGTAGCCGCTATTGAGAGAAACTCTCCTTTCTTTCACTCCTCAAAGCAACACTAGGGCAATCTTTGATCATATGACTCCATTGGCCACTCTCAACGCGATTCTATACTTGTCTCCATGGTGGTTACCGCACCCTCCACAAGGTGGAAATGTAATCGGCATTGAGCTCCCAATCTCAATGCATTTTCCTTTATCAGATCTAGTAAACATCTTCTTCCTTTTCGAGCTCCCTTCAATAGCGTACAATGAAGTTCTTTCTCGTTCAGTATTGATTTGGATCACCAGATCTCTCTGCTCAGCCTCTGCTATCGTGGCCATGTTTACCAACTCTTGGTAATTCTCTATTCTAAGGCAAGCTACTTGGCTACGGATCCTTGACTGAAGTCTTGCTTGAAACTTTTGAACCTACATCCATTGATTAGAAATCAAGTGTGGTGCAAACCTTCCTAACGCCATAAACTTAGCGGCGTACTGTTCTACGATCAAACTGCCTTGAGTTAATGTCGCGAACTCCTGCGCCTTCAACTGTTTGAAAGAATCTAGGAAGAATCTGTTGTCGAACTCTTCCTTAAATCTCTCCCATGACAGTGCAGCCAAACTTCCTAGTTCCCAGACTAGAAGTTGCCTTCGCATATCCCACCATATTCCAGCTTCTCCTTGGAATAGGTATCCAACATATACAACCTTCTGGTCCTCAGTACATCCATAGATCTCATAGGTCCTTTCAAGATCCATAATCCATTTCATGGACTAGCAACATGTACGTGAACTTAAAACATAACATGAACTAGTAACATAGCATGAACGTGAACTTGAAACTTAACAAGGACTTGAAACATAGCATAAACGTAAACATACATAATTTGAACATGAACTTGAACATAACATGAACCTGAGCACAACATAACATAAACGTGAACTTGAAACATAATGTGAACGTGAATATGACATAATATGAACGTGAACTTGAACTTGAACAAAACATGAACATGACATAAACATGAACTTGAAACATATTCTTATCTCATGGGGTCACCATGATTGAGTAATCTTATCTCATGGGGTTACCATGATTGCGTATTCTTATCTCATGGAGTTACCATGATTGACATGAACTTGAAACTTGACATGAACGTAAACTTGAACATAACATAACGTGAAACATGACTTGAACGTGAAATACATGAACTTGGAATCTTTTTCAATAGACTTAATCATAAAGTGACCATACGGGTGCTACACGAGTCCCCTTGAGCCGTGTGTCCCAACTGATTATCGCATCACAACACATGTGTCTATACCAGCTGTGAGTGCATTAATACGTATTCCATAGTTATTGTGGCTCCACGTATTCTAAGTGTCACAATTGTTGTGTCTCACGTAGTGTATGCTCCAAACTTGTTGTGGCCCCATGAATTGTTTGTGCCACACTTGTTGTGGACACGCGTAAGATAAAGTGTGGCTCCATCGGCGTTAGTGTCTGGCGCGCTCCGGTGACCAGCTTGTTAGGCCCCATTCGCAACATGTTGACTGTACTTCGTCAACCCAAAGAATTTCACACCTATTTAGACACTCCATCGTGAACAAAGGAGTTCCACTAGGATATTACCCCATCCTAGCGCTTAGGGTCGTGATTGACAAGAATAACTTAACTGGCATACATGACATTTTGTAACGTGACGTGACATGAACCTGACATAAAAGATAGAACTACTGACGTAGCGTAACGTGACATGAACGTAAGATCACAAACATGACATACTTTGAGACATAAATGTAACAAAAAATATTTCCTAACATGGTGTACATGTAACAGACAATATTTCGTGACATGGCATAACATGTAATAGATAATATTTCGTAACATGGCATAACATGTGACAGTGAATATTATGTGACATGATATACATGTAACATATAGCATACATAATGTGACATACTTGCAACAAATAGTAACATGTGATAGAATATATATTGTAACATATAAGATTTTCGTGATAGAATAATTTGTGTAATAGATAAACATGTGATGACATGGCATGGCATATATAACAACATATGAACATAAATTGTAGTTCCCTTACCCATCAATAGATACACCGTATAGTCATCCATTCACATGCGTACAATTAATACTTCTGGTGCATAAAAATGAGCTACCAAGGAGGGGTCGTACATACTTATACCTTTGAATACTTATACTTAGCATGTTTTTGTAAAGCGTCTTTCGTGTAGTTTCGTAAAGCGTCTTAAAGGAAAAGCGTATTTTAGAAAACTCTAGAAAGGCATGAACGTAACACTTACCTGGACTCCATGTTACTTTCATATCATGCAGTCCATTCATATGCATGTCAGATGGCAACCTACATGCATATACATAACCTTAGCATTATTCTCTATCTAGTACATAAGCAACTTAAACTAGAAGTAGAACTACACTTTACTTGAAAACACTCTCCTTCTATCCCGTGCACTTTCATGCCTTTACTATGCTAAAACCTTCAGGATCTAATTACGGTCACCACATCTTCCAACTCAAGGTCTTGTCTCGAGTGCTCATCCACTAAAGTGAACCCATGATTCACCTTAGGATTAAGACACTAGGACCTTCGTCTTACTCTTCTTACTAACCACATTTCGACCAATGGAATCATGCATCCCAATCCTAGACAATACACCCATCACTATCTTCATGCACCTTAGCTCACACTAAATCCTCATTTTCATCCATATAAGCCACACGACTCTAAGCCAACTCTGAGGCTTAAGCAACGTGTAACTATGCTTAGGACAGTTTACCCATTACATATGGTGAATCCGTCCGGCACATGTGTCTCACCAGATTACACATGTACCTTACCCCTTTATCACCTAAGATCAACATATAACACATTGATCACCTGCTTGTGTAAACAAGCACCATACTCCGATACGAACCTTCTCTTAACCCGGCTAGCATGACTCTTCATGCTACCTGTCCCTTTTGACAGTCCATCCCAACACTTAAAATGACAAGACTCCATTCACAACGACGCTTTACGCCACGCCATATAGCTTGAGACTACTCCCAAGCTACAT
Source organism: Juglans mandshurica (assembly GCA_022457165.1). NCBI lineage: Eukaryota > Viridiplantae > Streptophyta > Magnoliopsida > Fagales > Juglandaceae > Juglans > Juglans mandshurica. Next base: position 19,170,290 of record CM039621.1, read on the forward strand.
CGTGACCCTTCTCACGTCATCTAACATCCTGCTACGTCATTTCTACGCCAACTCCTAACTCATCATGAGTACGGTCCCTCACGTACTCCTGTCACATCGTGACATCTCGTCACATTCCTACTACGTCATTTCTACATTAACTCCTCACCCATCATAAGCACGACTACCAATAGTCACGTCACTTCGTGACATTCCCCAGTCATGCTTCCACTGCACTACTCTGATACTTGTTCTGCTACTTCACCCATACTCCCAGCCATGAGTCAATTATGGTGACACATGTAACCTCAGACTACAGACTACACCATAACTACTTCGGGACACTGTTCCACAGTTCCCGACACTACTCATCACGTTCTACGCCCATCAACTACAGAACCATCCTTATCTCTGCGACACGCCACACAGTGTATCACTTCACCTCATGGAGTACACTCTACGCATACTCCCTTCTCACACGCTATGCCACATCATCACTATGGCGTACCCGTCATATAGTGCTTCACTCCACCACATGGAGTACACTCCGCATGTACTCCCTGCATACACACTATGCCACACAAAGTACACTCTACGTGCACTCTTCTCATTCCACATGCCACATCACTCATACAGTACAGTCCACAACACCACACAACATAGTCCACAACACTTCACAGTACACTTCCCATTTACACCCAACACTACACCACACAGAATGCCCAACACTCCACTACATAGAACATCACAATATAACAAACTCCACAATACTAACAGCACAGTCTACAACCTAATAAGCTAATAACATAAATAACGAGGGATAGAGGGTTATACCATCGACGGGATAACCCGTGCATTTCTCGCTGACCGTCACAGTCGATGACATTGGAAGGAACGTACAGGGTGGCTATACAACTTACGGTGACTGTTTAGGCGGCTGGATAGCCAGGCGTGGTCTTGGAAGGGTTCATGGTGGTCTTGTGATGGTGGCAAGGAGCGTAGCACGATGAATCTGTCGTGTGTAGTGGCGGTCAGTCACGCGCAGTGACTGTCCACCATGCGTAGTGGCTGCCCACCACATAAAGTGGTGGTTCGGGCTTAGGGTTAGACCAAGGGAGGTCAAGGGAGGTTGCTGGTGGAGCCCATGGTGGCGCTGGGGTGGTGCCACAGTGGCCTATGGTGGCGGGTCGAGCTTGGGAAGGAGGGAGAGTCAGTGGGAGAGAGTGAGCATGCATGAGGGGTAGATCGGGGCTATGGGTTGTTGGGGTAGGCTGATGGTGGCCAGAGGGAGCTCAAGACTGTGGCTGGACGCCGTGGGTGGCAGCGCACTACTGTGGAAATGGAAGAACCCGTGCGTGAGGGAGGGAGAGAGCCCGTGCGTGTGAGGGAGGCTATGGGCCTCAAGGGTAATACCCGAACCCTACTACATAGGTTGGTCCTTACGTCATCTATTAATTCTTAAGTTAAATATTTTGAGATAAAGACTTTTATTATTTTATTAATTTAGTTTGAAGATGGGTGTGCTTTATTTTTTTAAAGTGGGTTGTTAAATAATTCAAGGGTATGATCTTTATGACCTTACAATATTTTCTTTCAAGCCCTTTAATTTTATTTACTCAAGAGATGGCCCAAACTCTTTTTGATCTCCACCATCCATTCCCTAGCTTATGGGACAAGTTTGATTTAAATCTATTGACTTTTCTTCCCCTTGAACCCACAGCTTCCTCAAGAAGCCAAGTAAATCTCCTTTACCCGTAGCTTCCTCCATAAGCCAAATTAAACCCCCTTTCCTTCTCCTACACGATGAATTCCAAGGCAAGTAAGTGAGTTCTTTTCCTCATTACCCTACACCCGTCGGTCCTAAGGTAAACAAAAGGAGAAAAATTCTTCAAGAGCCCCTCCCATCACACGAGGAACCCTTCGGTTTCCCCCAGCTACGCGACCTCTCCTTTCTTCAAGCCGATCTCTCCCACCTCCTAAACCTAAGATTTCCACCGAAAATCTTCACGGAAAATCAACCTCGTAAGTGAATTTCTATGACTCTAATCTCTAGTTTGAAGCCTTAGATTTATGGGTTTAACCTAAGGTTTTGTTTTTAGGAAATTTTATGTTGTACTCCAGCCTTGGATCTTTTGGATTTCCTTCTTTTTCTTGCCTACCGTGTATTTCTGTGGCTTGAAAGGGGACCAAACCAAGTAATAATACTTCCGTGAGTTTTTCTTGTGATTTGGGGTTTCTCAATGCAAGTTGTGCCTTGTAATTGAGGGTTTCAAATTCTGGGCTAGCCGAGTGTTGTGTGGAAAATTTCCTAGACTAGTTTCTCATTGCTTCTCTAATGGTTGATCTAGTGGGTAGTAACCAACAGCCCTGTTTCTGGGCAGACCGAGTGTCTTGAGGTGGTTTTGCTGTGTGTTTTTATCATTTGAGATGGCATATTTTCTGGTTTAAGTTGTTAGTCACAAGCGGTGATTATTTTATGTATTGTGTATATATGTACATGGAGAAGCCATGGGTTATGCCCTGTTTTGGAGTGTTCCAGCTGTGTGTTGCAAGGGGAATTTGTAGTCCCTTTCTTGTGATCTCTGGAGTCCAAGTCATGTTTTTTATTATGATTTTATGTGTTAAATTAATGAAGTTAAGGTTTATAATTTTTAAACACTTCTTCCTCAAGTTTATGGCCAAAGTAAGCCACTAAAGGTTTTAAATCTAAACTAGTAAGCTTACTTAGAAATTTCAAGTTGCTAAGAGTTTGTATCTTCTTATTTGTGATGTGTTTCAGAAAATATGAGGTTTTTCTTAAGTTTTCAACCACTCTTGTAATATTTAATTGTATGGTTGAGTTTTGGTTAAGTGGGAGATGTTTAAGACCATGAATGTACTGAGATTCACTAGTTGTCCATGTACTACCGAAATTATGAAAATATGTTCTGTTTTGGAAGCCTAAACCAGCCACTTTACCCCTTGCTCAACTTCACCCTTTTTTGTTTAAGCAAAGATAAACCTTAGTATGAAAAACCCTTGAAGAACAAGTGACAAAAACCAACCTCTTGTAAGCATTGTCTTTTGTTGGATTCACTCTCCACATGATGTTACAAGCTATAAAATGCCCTTTTGATAAAATTTCCAGATTTGGGTGGTACCTCCTTGTTCCTTACCATACTTAAATAAATCCATATCATCCTATACATTTTAACTTATGATTCCTACCTATCCATTGTATACAAAATAATAGCCTTTAAAGAGGGACAACAAGCAAGCCTCATACTTTCATGGGTTTCTTTAAATATTGGAATGAGGATACTAAGGATTGACTTAGTGCCATGTAGGTAGCTAAATGCGTTGAGGAAGACGCCTTAATTCCAACTTGGAAATTAAGTGTACGCGTATGGGTGTCGGATAGTAAAGTCTTAAGTGAAATGAATTTCAATATGTTTATTTCATTTCATTGAATAGGAGTTTATTTTCAAGATTCAAGGAACCTACTTGTCAAGCAACGAGGTAAGTAGATATGACCATGCTCCTTACACAAAGCTCTCTTATGAAAGAATGTCTCTCTCTCTCTTTAAATATTCTTTTGAAGAAAGAGTATATATTATGTACAAGTCTTTCTTGGTAGCCCATGTCAAGCACCCTATTGATTATAATTGTGTGTATGTAAGGTAATGCATCATGAGATTTTATGCATGCTCTCTCTTAAATAGCTATGCCTTACTTATATGTAACATGACATGAAACACTCTTTTCAAAGAAACGCATATGCATTTGGACTAAGGAAATATAATGAAAACATTTGACTGCAAGGAAATGAAAGAAAAGAAATGAAAGCATGAAAGTACGTAACGGCCATATGAATGAATGGGTACCAAAGAATGGGCAGATTGCAATGCCGAGTAAGTAGTACTGGTAGTGCATCTATTGCTGCCTCCCATGAAAGGGATTCCCAACCTGTGGCCCAGGACGAGATCGAGGTCCAAAAGACCGCTAACCCAACACACGTGGCGCAATAGTGTGTACTGGCCAAAGAAAGTGAAACTGTAACCCCCGTCCTTGTGGTGGGACTTTTTATAAAATGATTTCAGAAAGGATGACGAGAATTACCGTTCGATTTAAAACTTTTTACTTCCATACCCAGGGTGCAAGACTCTACGTTTATAAAACAAATAGTGTTTTAACAATAAAAGAGGTTTACAGTGGAAAACATGAATCTTACAATAAAAAGGCCTTATGAACAATTAGAACTCATGCCTAGACTTCCGTGCTCTTCCCCATGGGCCGTGTCTGTCCTGACCATTCAGTTCCTGTGGGGGAGGCGCATGCATAATAACTAAAATGAGTCGATGACTTATACGCATTGCTTCATACAGTTAAAATATAATAACATAGGTTTTCATTCATGCATTCATCATTCCATACATACTATACGTACATGCATACGTGCATTCTTTTGAAAAATCACAGGACGGGGTTTTTCTTTAAAAATGGGCTTTCCTTTCATAAAATGTGTCTCTCGTAAGTACCTTCATTTCTTAAAGAGTGCGATGCATTCATACATTCATACATTCATTCTTATCACTTTCATTGGTAGGTACACATTGTTACGCTCCGTGTGTTGGGGTTAGCGGTCTTCCTTTGGACCCGGACTTCACCCGTGGCCACGGGTTAGGAATCCCTTTTCAGTCAGGGGGTAGCACTGGGTGCACTTTCAGTACTACTTACCCGACATTACAATCTGCCCATTCATTGGTACCCTTTTCATTCATTCATATGGTTGTTACGTATTTTCATATAGTAAGACATTCATTCATTCATTTCAGTCCTTTTAGTCCTTTTCATTTAACAAATCATTCGTGGAAAAATTTCATTTAAAAGCATGTGCTTAAATATCGTATTTCGTGGCATCCATAAAACATCAGTTCATAGGGGCATTTTAACATCAGTTCGTAGGGACCATTTTAAAACGCTTTCTTCGCGTCAGTCAAAACATCAGTTAAAGATCGACGTTTCTTTCATTTTCTTAGAAAATACATACAATAGCTACAGTGTATAGTCATCCATTCATATGCGTACAATTAATACTTTTGGGTACATAAAAAGGGGTTGCCGAGAAGGGGCCGTTACATACTTATACCTTTGAACACTTAGCATTTTTTTTCGTAAAGCATCGTAAAGAGAAAGCGTTTCTTTTTTGTTTCTTGTAATTTAAAAAACTCTAGATGAGTATGAACACAATACTTACCTAGACTCCATGCTACTTTCATACCATGCAGTCTATTCATGTGCGTGTCAGACGGCAACCTACATGCATACACATAACCTTAACGTCATTCTCTATCAAATGCATAAGTAACTTAGCTATAACTAGAGCTACACTTCATTGGGAACACTCTTCTTCTATCACATGCTCATACGTGCCCTTTACTATGCTAAAACCTTTGGGATCCATTTACGGTCATTACCTCTTCCAAACTCGATGTTCTACTTCAAGTGCTCATTCACTAAGATGAACTCATAATTCACCTTAGGGTTAAGACACTAAGACATTCATCTTACTCTTCCCGTTAACCACATTCCGACGCGATGGAATCATGCATCCCAATCCTAGACAATACAGCCGTCATTATCTTCATGCACTCTAGCTCACATTAATCCTCATTCTCATCCATACAAGCCACACTGCTCTAGACCAACTTTGAGGCTTAAGCACCGTGTAACCATACTTAGGACAGATTACCCATTTCACATGGTGAATCCGTCCGATACATATGTCTCACCAGATTACACATGCACCTTACCCTTTTACCACCTAAGATCAACATATAACACGTTGATCACTTGCTTGTATAAACAAGCACCATACTCCGATACCAACCTTCTCTTAACCCGGCTAGCATGACTCTTCATGTTACCTGTCCCTTTCTACAGTTCATCCCAACACTTAACATGACAAGACTCCGTTCACAACTACGCCTTACGTCACGTCATATAGCTCGAGACTACTCCCAAGCTACACCGTGACCTTGTCACATCACCTGACATTCCACTATGCCATTTCTACGCCGACTCCTAACTCATCACGAGTACAGTCCTCACGTACTCCTGTCATATCGTGACATCTTATCACGTTCCTGCTACACCATTCTTACATTAACTCCTCCTCACCCATCACAAGCACGACTTCTGGTTTAACCATGTCACTTCTTGACGTTGCCCAGTCATGCTTCTGCTGCACTACTCTGATACTTGTTTTACTACTTCACCCATACTCCCAACCATAAGTCAAGTACGGTGACACTTGTCACCTTAAACTACAGGCCACACCATAACTACTTCGGGACACTATTCCATAGTTCCCGACACTACACATCAAGCTATACGCCCATCACTCACCCAACCGTCCTTATCTCTACGACACGCCACACGGTGTATCACTGCACCTCATGGAGTACACTCCACGTATACTCCTCAACGCTACACCACATCACCACTATGGCGAACCCGCCATATGGTGCATCACTCCACCACATGGAGTACACTCCGCGTGTACTCCCTTCACACACTCTACACTACACAGAGTACACTCAGCGTGTACTCTTCCCATTCCAGATAACGCCATGCCACCATTATAGCACATAGTTCACAACCACACTATATAGCACAGTCCACAACACTTTACAGCACACTTCCCAACTACACCCAACACTCCACAGAGCACTACACAGATATGCCCAACACTTCACTACACAACACATTACAATACAACAAATTTCACAAATACTAACAGCACAGTCCATAACCTAATCAACTAATTAACATCTAACATAAATAATGAAGTATAGAGAGTTATACCATCGACGAGATAACTCATGCGTTGCTCGCTAACCGTCACAGTCGATGACGTCGGAAGGTTCGTATGTGGCGGCAATCCCACGTACAGTGGCTGTCTTGGCCATTGGAGGTGGCTAGAAGTGCAGGCCTAGGCATAGCAGGGTCGGGTCGTGGTCCTGGAGTGGTGGTGTCGTGCTTGTGCCGAGGTGGCACTCGTCCGAGGCACGACAGCTCGTGGAGGAGCTAAGGCCGTGGGTCTCCAATAGGGGAAATCGGAGGAGGCTTGGCTTGTCATGGTTGGCCATGGAGGGGCTGAGGGTAGGTGCTGTGGAACTCGTGGTGGCACTGGGGTGGCGCCACGTTGGCCTACGGTGGTAGATCTGGCTGTAAGGTGGAGGAGAAGCCATGGGAGAGTGAGGGTGCATATGGAGGCTAGGGAGCTCGACTGGGCATGGGGAGGCTACGGGGAGGTCGCCGTAGAGAGAGGAAGCTACTGGTGGTAGTGTAGCGGCCTGGGTAGCCATGCACAGCGGTACAAGGGTGGCAACCAGTGCTTGAGGGAGGGAGAAAGCCCATGCGGTGGAGGGAGGCTATGGGTCTTAGGTCACATGGAGGAGGAAGGAGGAGGGATGGGGGAGTTCGTGGCGATGCTTAGCGGCTGTGGGTGGCTGCATATGGTGGTGCAAGGAGGAGAAATGGATTAAAAACCCATTTCGGCTACTACCGTGAAGGGAGAGGGAGGGCTACACAGTAGAGGCTAGCTTCGGCAGAGGAGGCTTGCCGGCGTGGGAGGACGCCGATGGTGGTGGTAGTGAGGCCAGGCGACATGTGGCTGTGCCGGGCTGGAGAAGGGAAGAACCGGCTAGGGGGAAGGGGCGTGTAGCGTGCGACGTAAGGGAGGGAGGAGAGAGAGGGAAGGGAAAAGTGAGGGGGAAGAGAGAGGGTTTAGGTATTTAATCCAGTCCCTTCGTCTTGGGATTTTCAAAAAGATCTAACGGTGTGGAAGTAAAAATACTGATTTGAAAATACGTAAACATTAACTTAATTAAAAGCACTTAGAGGAATTAAGGTAAAATATTATTTAAACTAACTTTAGTTTATAAAATAATATTCCTTCATCATTAATAAATGATGAAGTCTTATTTAATATCTTTAAAAGAGTAAAACATTTAATTAATTAAAACTTTCAACATAATTTAAATCTCATAATATTTTAAATAATTGAAATCATTTTAATAATAATATTAAAAAATATTATAATTATCGTATTTAAAATCAAGCTTAATTCAACAACACTGGAAATACCTCATATAAATATTTTCAGTACATTTAAAACACTGGGCGTACTTTAGAAATCATATAATATCTTTAGAAACATGCCATCGAGGTTCGGCACACATAACGAGACTCACAGTCGCTAGGGAGAAGGGCAGACTATTGCATAATTTCTGATTTCGGAATTTGCTTACATTAGAAAGAAGGAACCTTACGTCAGAAAGAAGGAGTGTACGTAATAAAGAAGGAGCGGGGTGTTACAAAAACGTAAAGTAAAGTAATTTCTTAGAAATGTTTATACATGGAAGCAAAGAGATGTTTATACATGAAAGTAAAGAGACGTTTATGCATGAAAGCAAAGAGATGTTTATGCATGAAAGCAAAGAAATGTTTACGCATGAAAGTATAGCTATTCCTTAAACTGTTTATACATGAAAGCATTGTCAAGAACTTGTAAATGTTTATGTATGCATGTTTTCAAAAGAAAAGATTATGTGATTAATAAATTAACAACATGGTGTACTGCTTACTGAGTATTAGACTCACTTTATATTTATGTTTTAAACGTCCAGGTATGGGTGAAGAGGCTGTGGAGCTAGGCACTACCGAGGGGGGAGGGGCCAATGCTTAAAGTTCCCTGTCGATTCGGCTTTTGATGATAATGGTTATGTTTTTATGTTTCTATGATGGGTCCCATGTTGGGATGTTTTGTTGGCTTGACTTTAAAACAATATGCCTTCGGGCATGATGTAAATACTTTGGTGGGGTGATAGTAACCCACATACGATGGTTTAACACCTTTTTATATGTGTTGTAGGGACTGAGTCCCCTCTTAATTAGAACTAGTTATGTTTTGATGAATGAATGATGGACTCTGAGAGTCCTTTAGGTAATAGGTTGAACAGATCGTCTATCAGGTGTTTCCCTTTAAATAGTAATAATAATAATAATAATAATAATAATAATAATAATAATAAGGAATGAATAAGCAAATTGCCACAGCCCCTCGTCCTAGGATTTGGGCGGGGTTGTGACAAATCTTGGTATCAGAGCAAAGGTTAAGGAGTCCTGTAGACTTTAGGGATAACTAGGTTGAATCCCCCTCTCTAAAGTATGCCAAGCTCCGCAACGTTTAAAAGGTATTTTCTTATTGAATATCATGAATTATGTTAGAATGATTGCAAGTCATGCATATTTGTTTCATATGAGTCCATTGCTATTGTTACTGTTATACATGTTTTAGTATGACACCGATAAACGATACTAAGAAAGACAGATGTTGGGGGGAGACCCCGTTCCCATAGTGTAGAGAATCAGCAGGAGGTTCCCAGAGATACGAGGCCTCACCAATGTAGTTGCATGCTTGATAGAGACCGTTACTAATGGACAAACTGAGACGCAAAGACAAACTCAACATTCAACAACCTTCAAACTACTTGGTAGACAGCACCCTCCGGTGTTTGATGGCAAGTGTAGAGAAGCAGATGCTAACAACTGGATCGAGCGCCTAGAGAAGATCTTCCGCGTAGTCTTGTGCCCAAAACAAGAGAAGATGAAATTCGCTGCTTACAACTTATTTGACGTGGCAAACTGGTGTTGGAAGTCTACTCATGGGCTTATTATGCAAGAATTAAGCGAGACAACTCCAATTTCATAGGCGATATTTAAATAAGCTTTCACTGACCGTTTCTTCCCCTTATTTCCCCATCATGCACTAGTACTAGGCGATTCTGTTGCGCATTCCTTCATACCCGTAAGTTTGCATGTTTAAGTGAGAGGACTCCCGAGTCCTTAGTGTGTGATGTTCATCTCTACTCCACTTGGAGAATCCATGAATTGTCAATCCGTGCTAAAGGGCTGCCTGATAGAGGTACAAGGTCGACACCTCCTTGTCGATTTTATATTGTTCAACATGGAGGAGTTCGACGTGATTTTGGGCATGGATTAGTTGTCTTGATACCATGCTAGTGTGGAGTGTTTCAAGAAGGAAGTGATCTTTAGACCACCAGGCAAGTCAAAGTTCCATTTCTGTGTTGTGGGTAAGAGTCCTATGCCAAAGGTGATCTCTACAATGAAGGCCACTACTATGTTAAGGAAGGGTTGCGCCGGATTTCTGGCTAGTTTGCTAATGCCGCCACCAAACGAGCCTAAGTTGCAAAATATTAAGGTGGTGAAGGATTTTCCTGATGTCTTTCCGGATGAGCTGCCTAGCTTACCTCCAGATAGAGAGATTGAGTTCTCTATAGATCTCATTTTGGGAACAGCGCCCATTTCTAATGTGCCATACCGGATGGTGCTTGTGGAGCTCAAGGATCAATTGTAAGAGTTTTTGGAGAAGGGCTTTATTCGCCCTAGTGTATCACCATGGGGTGCGCCATTTCTCTTTGTAAGGAAGAAGGATGGGTCGTTGCGACTTTGCATCGACTATAGAGAACTGAATAGGGTGACTATTAAAAATCGGTATCCTCTACCACGGATCTATGATTTGTTCGACCAACTTCAGGGATCCCAAGTATTTTCAAAAATTGATCTCCGCTTAGGATACCATCAACTGAAGATTAAAGAGGAGGATGTTCCAAAGACCGCTTTCAGAACGAGATATGGGCATTATGAATTTCGGGTGATGCCCTTCGAATTAACCAATGCTCCAGCGGCTTTCATGGACTTAATGAATTGTACCTTTAAAGAATATGTTGATCAGTTTGTTGTCATGTTTATTGACGACATCCTCATTTAGTCAAGAACCCCAGAGGAACACGCAAAGCACTTGGAGGTTGTCTTACAAGTGTTGCGGGAGAAGAAGTTGTATGCCAAATTTAATAAATGTAAGTTTTGGCTACAAAAGATTTCCTTCCTTGGCCATATAGTGTCCAAGGATTGTATATTTGTAGATCCCACAAAGGTGGAGGCCATAGTAGACTGGCCTAGACCAAAGACAGTCCAAGAAATCAGGAGTTTCCTCGGTCTTGCAGGGTATTATCAAAGATTCACTTAGGGGTTTTCTAGCATCGCAGTTCCTTTAATGAAGTTGACTAGACAGGGTGAGAAATTTATATGGACTGCAGAATGCGAGAAGAGCTTCTAGGAGCTCAAGGAGAGACTTGTAACGACACCTGTTCCCATTATACCTTCAGGTACTGGTGGATTTGTGATATATAGCGATGCCTCACACAAGGGGTTGGGATGTGTTCTTATGCAGCATGTAAGAGTTATAGCATACGCTTCGCGTCAACTTAAGGAGTATGAGCACAACTACTGTGATGCCCCCAATCCCTGCCTGGGATGGAACGGATACTTAGAGCGTCGGGATATGCAACGCAAGGTTACATACCTCCGCTCATGAAAGTTAATATGCAACTAGAAGTATGCAATAATCGCAACATAAATAAAAGGTTAAGGTGAAAATATGCCAGAATAACTAAAACATCACAACTTCATTAGATAATCATCATGTTTGAAATACTAAAGTAGCATAGACTTATATACAAAGTCATATAATTCTCTTAATGCGATCTATAGCATAAAGGACTCGGGTTATGAACATCAAGATTAAGTCCGACTTCCTCTCCAGATTCGGCTCCTCCTCAATCATTCGAATCCAGTGCTCCATCAACCAAGTGGAATGATAGTGATCCCATAAAAGAGTGAGATTCACTCGAAATCTCAGTAACTTAAACAATTAAGTGACACAAAGATAGATCAATCGTGAAAAATGATAAATATGCAATGCATGAGATGTGGAAAACTAGTATGCATGTCTCCCATCCAAATTTCTCAACATTTTTTTTTTAAATATGAAGACACAAGTCTGTTGACTGTTCTTTGTCAACCTAGGGGTTACCACTCTATTATTAAACACTCCAGAGTGGACAGAGGAGCTCCATCAGGATAATTCCCCATCCTGGCCTTTGGGGTCGTGACAAAATGATTTTCGTGCTATGCTTTAAAAAAAATACTTTTCATGACGTGCATATGTAGTAAATTTCATGCAAAAAATGACATTTATAAATGTAATATGCAAAAATGGTGAAAATGTCATATGTTATGTAAGTATGCACTCAATGTGTCATATAACATGATAATTTATGCTCAAAATGATAATTGAAGAATAAATGAAGCATTTATCAATAATTCATAAGAAATTTATCAAGGTGTAAGTTAAAGGCCAACTTCCAAACTTCCGAAGAAATTTGAAATTGTGCAACTTAGTATACACACGATTTATGCATAAATCGTGTGTATACTAAGTTAGGATTAATACTCTTATGGATAGGTTCAAGATCAAAGGCTTCAAAAATTGGATAGTTACAAAAATACCCCTAGACTTTCAAAATTTGTCATTTAGGCCCTAAATTTTCACTAATTGCAAACGAACTCCAAATTTAGCCAAATTTCATGGACTTCATAATTTTGGCATTATAAAACCATATATGCCCTTATATTTTCAAAATTCAAAGTGAAACTGGTCCAATTAGTCCCAACCCGTGGCATGCATACTAGTTGATGCCTATGTGTATTTTCAACTATTGATCCCTATGAATGCATGCATATGAGATTTTCTTTAATCATTAATGATCACTAATATCTTTAGGGATATTATGAAGTCCAATCCTTGAGTAATCAAGTTCATCCCAACACTTAATCAAAGCTAAGAAATCATTAATCATCAATATGCTTAAAACTGATTCATGCCTGATGATCAAAACAAGATAGATTTAAAACCTATCATGACATGCTAATAATCACAAATTTAACCTTCCATAATCATGTTAGGATAATTATAGATCATATAAAATCATGCTTAGGACATGCCATAGCTAAATTTCCAATTAAAAACACTCAATCATTCAAACCTTCCTTTAATTGACCCGGTTTTGCATTAAGCATCATAACCTTCTCAAAACTCAACCCAATTTCTTACCAACACTTGGAGAAAAAGCTTGACATGCTAGCTAAGATCAAAAGGAAGAAACATTACAAATTTCGTGGCCTTCCAAGCACTCTAGACTGCCTTACACAAGAACACTAGAAAACTCACCAAAACTCACTCGGTTTGCACTCTTTTGATCTCAAAGAGGGGGAAATGCTCTCAAGGCTCAAGATGATGCTTGGAGCTATGGTATGGATTAAATGAGAAGGGGAGGGAAGTATTTATGGGTGGCCAAGGGGTGAGAGACGTTGGCTTGGGTGCTTGGTGATTGGGTGAAGTGGGAGGTGCTCAAATCTGTATAATTTCCAGATTTGCTTGCATGAGCTTAGGTCACTTGTGTAGAATCAAATAGTGCCCTAAACCACCATCATTTGCTCTCTACAGTAGCGGCAAGGGTCTTGTAGATGAATCCACGTCTTGGGGCATCATTTGGGTGGCAGAATATCCCTCAAACCACCCTTTAAAATAGGTGGATGAAGGTGGTTTTGTGGTGGCAGAAAATCAGTTCGGTTTTGGATCTTTTTGGACAGCAAAAATGAGGTAAAATCCTTTATGATGGTCATGGGACTTCTTAGTGATTGGGTGTAGAAGGAGGTGGCATGGGGTGGTGATGAAAATCATGGCAGGAGGCTAGTTCAAACTCAATCCAATTGGTTCCTACACAAACTAGACCAAGGTGCACCCGGTTTGGTTCTTTGAGTTGGTTGATGCAACCAATTTCGTCCAAGGCTCAAACTAAGTTTGGGAGGGTCTCATAAGGTGTTTAAGGACCATATTACCCTTGAGGATAACCCACAAAAATGTTGGGCCCAACGGCAAAACAATCCAAGCATTACAAAGGACAATGCACAAAACCGATTGAAGCATGGTTTGGGCTTGTTATGTCATTTGTCTTAATGACATGTGGAATTGTTTAGCTAGGGTATTAAAAAAGTATAATCATGGTTTAAGGGAGTATTAATTCAATAAAATTTGAATTAAAAAATTTAAGAAAAGATTAAGCATGATTAAGTTTCAAAGCATGGCTTAAAGTGCACTAACCTCAAGTATGATAGTTAATGGCCTTAACCAATTTTCAAAACTTAATTTGGGTACTTTGAGTGTGATTTGGGCTTAAGGAAACCAATGGTATGGTGTATTAGACCTTTGGTCTTTGAATGGTAAAATGAGTCCAAACATGGCTTTGGGCCATATGAGCTTAAAAAGGGCCAAGGGTCCAATCTACACCAAAAGCCTTATGCCTTCCTATACTTGGGCCAAGACTAGTCTTGATTTTCTAAGGGCTTGGTTCAAGGTTTTTTTGGGCTAGGCCCATGAATGTACTTGGGTCCTAAAAAGCCTCACCAAAATTACTAATGGGCTTACCTCTTTAATCCTTAGCTCATTAACACTAAGTAAACACTAAGTATCAACATTAATACTAATCTCACTATCAACGTTAATGAAAGTGATTAACCCATAATTAAAAGGCTAATCTAGAGTACTTAAGGGTTAGTCAAGAGTTAATTAAGCGGGGTGTTACAACTACCCAACCCATGATTCAGAGCTAGCTGCTGTGGTGTTCGCCTTAAAAGTATGGCGACACTACCTTTATGGAGAACGCTGCAAAACCTATAAGAACCACAAGAGCCTAAAATATTTCTTCACTCAGAAGGAATTAAACATGAGGCAGCGTAGGTGGTTGGAGCTATTGAAAGATTATGACTGCAGTATCAACTACCACCCGAGCAAGGCCAATGATTACGCCCAAAGAATAACGTGGTAGTTGTAGCATAGCTTTGGGGTGTCGATTCCACAGAGAGACAAATTAAAAGAATTGTAGAATGAACAAAGAAACTAAAGAAAGAGATTAAATGATTAATGGAGAACAAAGATTAATTTTAAATATAAATTTAAGTGAAGCAAAGTGACTAACAGAAAAATTTCTCAAATTTGACAAACAGTAAAATGTCAAAAATCCCTTGCACAAATATAGTATTTTAATTATTCTTAATTCTTTGAATAACTCAATTGGGAACTCAATTCCTAATATTCCCAATTGGAAGGTATAGATTTATAAATCAAGATTAAACAAAATTTAACCCTTTGAAAAATCATTCACCACTTTTAAAATACGTAAATTATTATTACTATTGAGAAAATCCAACGACGACAATATACTCAGGAAGCGATATTGCAGTAAAGCATTAAATCAATGTAGAAAAAAAAATTGATCCAAACATAATCAAAGAGTTAATCCAATCAATAGAAAAAGTAAGACTGAATCTATAAACAAAATAAATTCTATGATTATTTGGAGAAGAAAACATCAACAATGAATTGAGAATAATAAAACAAAAGAGTTTTAGTAATTGAAAATGAAATACATAAATTAAAAATATCATCTAATGTGAAAGTTTATCCCTAATCCTACTTGAGAATTTAGTTACCCATAAATATAATGGGTAACAAAAATCTCAAGAGAAAAATGAAGCAAACAGTGAAAATGGAAGAAATTTGCTCCCCCTCTTCAAAACTGAGTCATCTCTCCATTATCCACACCCAATTTCGTGCTAATGAAATACTTATATAGGGTAGAAAAGAAACCCTAATATCTTTCGTATTCCCGCATACAAAATAGTCTAAATTTTAGGACTCAACTTTGTAGCCACATACGATCTTCAAGAGTTCGAATTTGGAAATTCTTATTAGATACAACTTTGTAACCCTTCAAGATTGATTTCCAACGCATCAAGAATTGCATCAATCCGATATTCGAACAGAAAGTTATGATCCCAATACTAATGTATGTACAGGATGTCTTCTAGCAAATTTCGGACTGACTTTTTCTTTTGATCCGAATTACTCTTAAACCCCATTATTATCCTTATTTGAAAAGTCCTATACTCGTTGAAAATTTTTTGGTTGTTCCAACATCTTGTCCACTTGAAAGTCCTTTGAATTTGACTAGGTTTGGACTTGCTCTTTTATAGACTCTAAAATTAAATATAAAAATCTGCTCAGGAGTATTCCAAAGTAAATAGAAACTCAATTCAAGAATATACTTTAATTCCTATTATTTCTATTCACATTTTAACATTTTAGTCCAATAATAGGGTATTTAGAGTGCACTTTCGTACACTCATCACACCCCCAACTTACTCATTGCTAGTCCCTAATAATTTTCATGCCAAAACAACGAAAGAGACTAAAGAAAATCACACACAAAGGCCACCAAGTCACACTTTACAGATTCACATATCAAAGCAATCTTAAGAATTCAATAACCCTATCACAAGCAATCCACCAATAGCAATCCACAGAATGTGTTTGTGTGTTCCAAACTATATCCATCTAACTAGAAGCCCTAACACATGCAACAACAAGAACATCTCAAGCGAAAGGTTCAACTCCATATCTCACGGGTATAAAAGTGTTTCGTGTGAGGATTCTCTCTATGGAGTTGACAATGGGTGTACACACACTCTCATAGGGAATTAGGTAATTATGTACAAGCAACAAACAAACATTGATCTTATGATAGGAACACTAACAAATGAGAATTCCACCACTCTTTTCAAAAGCTTTTATGATAGGAACACTAACAAATGAGAATTCCACCACTCTTTTCAAAAGCTTACTTTTAGTATCATAATGGTCAACACAAAAGGTTGTAACGTGGCTTAAGTTCGGGGCTATATGAAAAGAAATGATGAAAATAATTAAAAAACTTCCAAGTACATACAAATGGAATCTTATTAAACCTCGCAATAAACAACATTTCTCACTTGATGTACTCTTTAACCTTTCAAATCAACGAATAATGCGTCTTTTTCTTTTTCTTTTTTTTAACAATTTGGTGAACAATTATGTCACCTAGGTATTTTGCTATTTCTACCCAGCCTTGGTATTTTTGCATTTGAAGCTCACTAACTTGAATACCTTGTAACTCATGTTCTTCCCTTTTCTCTCTCTTTCTTTTTTTTTTTTTTTTATTCCGTGCAAAAAAAGAAGAATTCCACATCTAGTACACACTTGGAAGTAACAAAGATAGGAAAAATTAGTGTATAGGTTATACTCCAATGTGGAGAGGTATGGATAATGTGAGCATATGAGAAGAAAAAGCTACATGTGTTTATTGGCTTAAAGTTGGCTACTATGGATCTATGAGGGAAATGGTTAGCTTGAAAGGCTCAAACGTTGATCCTAAGTTGACCTTCGTCATATCCCAAGTATATCCCATCATCTTACCACAAACCATATAATGATATTCTCAAAAGAAGTGCCAAATTCAATAGATCAATGAACGCTTATCACAATTTACTGCATTTGTAGACTATCAATCTTCTCCAAAACTCACATGAATATTTAAGCAAAAGAGTTCTCTAGCTACATGTGTCAAACCATCATCTAACCACAAAGCTTGGATGAGTGCATTAGGGATTCTGTGAATGCTTCAACAAAAAATGATTATGGTGGGTTTGGTGAATTCACGAAGATGGCTATGAATGAGAATGAGTACACATGTGAAAATGATGCACGTGTGATGCAAATTTAAAAAAACTTAACACATGAAAATATGCCACAGAGTTCCAATAAGCATTTTAAATACTGAATTTGCACCACCACCCCCAACTTAAATGAAACATTGTCCTCAATGTTTAAGAATCAAATTTGAATGGGGAGTAACTAAAAATGGTAGAATACACCTGATGAGTGACGTGGGTAGCTCGCTAAGCACCAAAGATGGTAACCTGAAATAACAAAATGAAACTAACCTTCAAACAAAAACAACAGTAAACAAAAAGGAAAAGAAAGAAAATAAGAGAAAACAAAAATAAAACAAAACAAATAAAGAAAAACAAACCTGTGTGGTGTAGTCAAGGTTGATAGATGGGATCCACAAGCGGAATGTCTTCCACTTTCGGAACTTGCCTATCAATTAATACTTTAAGGCGTTGACCGTTTACTTTAAAGATCCGACCATCCTTAGGATCCTCTATTTATACCGCCCCATTTGCAAAAACATTCTTCATTACAAAAGGGCCAGTCCACTTAAACCGAAGTTTTCCAGGGTGCTTATAATCATATAAGAATACTCGATCATTAGGCTTAAACATTTTTCTCAAAATATTTTTATCATGAAACAATTTTGTTTTAGCCTTATAGATTTTAGAGTTCTCATAAGAATCATTTCTCAATTCTTCCAACTCGATCAACTGAAATTTCCTAAGCTTATCAACATTCAATTTCAAAGCACTACTAATAGGAAAAGTGTCACCTCAGCCGAGAAATGCATGCTTAAAACCCAAGGGCAGTGGTTTCAATTCCAATTTGGGACGATCCATACTTGAAGGAATTTGCTTTTCACTTTTCTTAGACAGCTCCTTGAATTTCGATTTTCAAATATGTGGGTCATAATCCTGAGGTTCATAAAAAACAACACAAACGTCAACAACATCAGATAAATCATTCATAGTATCAAACTCAGAATTAACAAGAAAATATTCATGGGAATTAGAGTCATGAGTTGTGCGAACTTGCTTATCTATGAGTGTGTCAATCATGTACGTTTGGTGGCACTCATCATCCTCCTTGGGCTGATTACTGATGTGGAATATATTGACCTCCATGGTCATGTTTCCAAATGATAGTTTCATCAACCCATTCCTGCAGTTTATAAGTGCATTAGCCAGAGCAAGGAAAAGTCTACCTAATATGAGAGGAATCTAAGAGTCAGAGTCAAGAACCGACTGAGTATCCAAAACTAAAAAATCAACAGGGTAGTAAAACTTGTCAATTTGGATCAAAATATCCTCAACTATCCCTCTTGGTTTCTTAATTGAACAGTCAGTCAATTGAAGCACAACAGAAGTATGCTTAATTTCACCCAAACCAAGCTGCAAATAAATAAAATAAGGCATCAAATTTACACTAGCTCCTAAATTTAGCAACGCTTGCCCAAACTCATGATTCATAATATTACATCCAATGGTTGGACAACTAGGATCCTTGTACTTATGAGGAATTCGCTGCTCAATTAGAGCACTAACTTGCTCTGTCAGGAATGTTGTCTTCTTAACATGGTGCTTCCTCTTAACTGAAACAAATCTTTGAGAACTTTCGCATAAGTAGGAACTTGTTTAATAACATTCAAAAGAGGAAGATTGATTTTTTCCTGCCTGAGGTTCTCCAAGATTTCATTGCTAGAATCCAAAGTTCGCATACCAGATTTTAAAACTTGAGGAAATGGTACCTTAACTATGCACTTGATTACCTCGGCTTCCTTGGGCATCACAACACTATCCACGCTCATTCACACTCAAGGAGCCAATCAGCTTGGATACTTGGCCCTTTATCTCCTTGTTTTCTTCAACAACCTGCGTAATCAAATATTCAAACTTTTGATTAGTCTTACTTTGTGCCTCAATAAAAGTATGCAAAGTGTCTTCTAAAGGACTCCTAGAAGATGAAGGTGCATGATATGGTGCAGGATATGATATAGGGGGTTGTGCAGGCGGCTGGTTTTCAAACTTCCAGCTAAAATTGGAGTAATTGCGCCACCCCGGATTATAGGTATCAGAATAAGGTGTAAAAGGCTTCTTGTACATACATAAGGCATTACATTAGTTCTCATACATCCCTCTCATCTCAGCAAATGTGGGACACTCTTGGGCGAGGTGATCTACCCCACCACACACAAAACATGGTCCAAAAGATTCTTCATGATTAACCACGTGTGTTGGCTTTTATTCCTTAGTCTTTAACACATATAGCTCCCTAGTGAGCATCTCAACCCTAGCCTTTAGGCTATCATCTTCTCTGAGATGGTAAATTCCACCACCATTTGGGTTTCCTGCAGGTCGTGACCTATTTGTGCTCTCAGTACCACTAGGTCTAGTCCAAGTGTGAGATTTTTCAACAAGCTCATTGAGGTATTCTATGGCCTCATTAGGATCTTTTTGTAAGACCTCACCATTACACATCATCTCCACAAATTGGCGCTCTCTAGGTGTAAGTCTCTCATAAAAATAGCTCACTAAGCGTCAATTCCCATATCCATCGTGAGGACACATACTCAACAACTCCTTAAATCTCTCCCAAGACTGATACAAAGTCTCACTGTCATTTTGTGCAAATGTGGGGATTTACCTTTTTAAAGCGTTGGTCTTATGTTGGAAAAAATATTTATTAAAGAATACCTAAGTCATCTCATTCCACGACCCAATAGATTGCGGTCTCAACAAGTATAGGCAACTCTTAGCTCTATCAATCAAAGGGAAAGGAAAGAACTTAAGTCTCATGATGTCATCAGTTACATGTTGACTATGAAAAGTCACAACTACTTCCTCAAACTCCCTAATATGCACATATGGATTTTCATTTTCCAAGCCATGAAAAGTAGGGAGTAATTGTATTATTCCTATTTTAAAATTCAGTTGATGAGTATTAGCTGGAAACAAGATGCATGATGGTGTGATTGTGCGTGTAGGGTGGAGGTAATCATGAAGAGTTATAATGGGTTGCTTTTCGTGTTCACTCATTTCTTCAGGACTAGATGGATTGTCAAATAAAGGACTTAAAATATTTGATTTTGACTCTACCACAGGCCTACAAGCAAATCTACCCAAGGTGTCTCTATATATGTGCATGCAAGGTAACAAAATACTAAAAACTAAAAATATTATGAAAAGAAACAAAATTAATAATGCAGTAAGCTAAAAGAGGGAACGAAGTTACCGCCTTTACAAACTGCTGAAATAAAAACCTATCTAGCAATTCTTCTACCGTCTCATCGGCAACGGCGCCAAAATTTGATTATGCCCAAAGAATAATGCAGTAGTTGTAGCACAACTTTGGGGTGTCGATTCCATAGAGAGACAAATTAAAAGAATTCTAGAAGGAACAAACAAATTAAAGAAAGATATTAAATGATTAATGGAGAATAAAGATTAATTTTAAATGCAAATTTAAGTGCAGCAAAGTGACTAATGGAAAAAGTTCTCAAATTTGACAAATAGTAAAGCGCCGGAATCCCTTGCACAAACGTAATATTCTCAATCGAAAGATATAGATTTATAAACAAAGATTAAACCAAACGTAACCCTTTGAAAAATCATTCACCACTTTTAAAATACGTAAATTATTATCACTATTGAGAAAATCCAACGACGACAATATACTCAGGAAGTGATATTACAACAAAGAATTAAATCAATATAGAAAAATAATTGATCCAAACATAATCAAAGAGTCAATCCATTCAATAGAAAAAGCAAGACAGAATCTATAAACAGAATAAATTCTATGATTATTTGGAGAAGAAAACATTAATAATGAATTGAGAATGATAAAACAAAAGAGTTTTAGTAATTGAAATCAAATACATAAATTAAAAATATCATCTAATGTGCAAGTTCATCCCTAGCCCTACTTGAGAATTTAGTTACCTATAAATATAATGAGCAACAAAAATTTCAAGAGAAAAATAAAGCAAACAGTGGCCATGGAAGAAATTATGCTCCCCTCTTCAGAACTGAGCCATCTCCCCTCTATCCACACCCAATTTCATACTAATGGAATACTTATATAAGGTAGGAAAGAAACCCTAATGTCTTTCATATTTTCGTATACAAAATCGTCTAAATTTTAGGACTCAACTTGGTAAACACATATGCACTTTAGGAGTTGGAATGTGGAATTCCTTATTAGAGACAACTTTTTAGCCCCTTAAGATAGCTTTCCAAAGCATCAAGAATCGCATCAATCCAATATTTGAAAAGAAAGTTATGATCAAAATACTAATATATGTACAAGTTGTCTTCTAGTGAATTTCAAACTGATTTTTTCTTTTGATCCGAATTACTCTTAAACCCCATCATTATCCTTATTTGAAGAGTCCTACACTTGTTGAAAGTTCTTTGGTTGTACCAACGTCTTGCCCACTTGAAAGTCCTTTGAATTTGACTAGGTTTGGGCTTGCTCTTTTATAGACTCTGAAATTAAATATAAAAGTCTGCTCATGAGTATTCCAAAGTAAATAAAACTCAATTCAAGAATACACTTTAATTCCTATTACCATTCACATTTTAGCATTTTAGTCCAATAATAGGGTATTTAGATTGCACTTTTGTATACTCATCAAGCAACGTAGTCGCAGACGCCCTCAGTCGAAAGTCTTCTTCTGAAACTCTTCTGAGTATTTACACTCCTCAGAAATTTATTATTCTAGAGATGGAAAAACTGGGAGTGAAGATGGTGAAGGATGTGCAGCTAAGACTAGATAGCCTAGTCCTTGGTCCGACAATATTGGATCAAATCAAAGCTGCTCAGGGCTAAGACATTGACTTCCATAAGATCAAGATGGAGGTCTCAGAAGGGAAGCACCTTGACTTTGTGGTTTCTGAGGATGGATCTATATGGTTTAGAGGAAGATTGTGCGTACCAGCTAAGAAGGAGTTACGAGACCTAATACTAAGGGAGGCACATAGGTCTTTATACACAATGCATCTGGGTAGTACCAAAATGTACCGAGACCTACGACGACACTATTGGTGGAGTGGGATGAAACGAGATGTGGCCAACTTTGTAGTTCAATGCCTAACACGCCAGCAAGTTAAGGCCGAGCATCAAAGGCCCTCGGGAGCACTGCAACCACTACCAATTCCAGTCTGGCCATGGGATGAGGTCAGCATGGATTTTATAATAGGATTTCCTAAAGCCCAGGGAGGACAAGATTCGGTGTGGGTGATTGTCAATAGATTACCGAAGTTAGCCCATTTCATACCGATCTAGATGACCTACTCAATGAGTAGATTGGCAGAGTTGTACGTCAAAGAGATCGTCAGGTTGCATGGAGTTCCATCCAAGATAATATCGAATAGGGACTCACGGTTTACCTTAGCCTTTTTTAGGAGCGTGCAAAGGAACCTGGGAATAGAATTGACTTACAGCACTGCTTTCCACCCCTAGACAGACAATTCAGATTCTCGAGGATATGCTACGAGCATGTAGCTTGGGTTTTAAGGAAAGTTGGATGAAATACTTGCCACTAGTGGAGTTTGCCTATAATAATAGCCACCAAGAGAGCATCGACGCAGAGCCATATGAAGTTTTGTATGGGTGCAAATGTAGATCGCCCCTTTATTGGGACGAGATTGGTGAGAAAAGAATGTTGGGCCCTGATTTAGTTCAGATTATGCAAGATAAGGTGGCTATTATCATAAAAATACTTGCTATGGCCCAAGAGAGGCAGAAGAAATATGCCGATCGTAGGAGAAAGGAGCTACACTTTGAGGTAGGAGATAAGGTTGTAACACCCTGCTCATTCCTTCTTACGTACACTTCTTCTTTCTTACATATGCTTCTTTCTTTCTGACGTAAGTAAATTCCGAGGGCAGAAATTATGTGAATTGTATGTCTCTTCTATTTAACAACTACGAGCCTTGTTCGACGTGCCAAATCACAATGGCGTGTTTCAAAAGATATCTTGTGACTTCTAAGGCATGCCCAGTGTTTTAAATGTGTTGAAAATATTTATAAGGAGTATTTTCAGTGTTATTGAATTAAGCTTGATCTTCAATACAACAATTATAATATTCTTGAAGAGTTCCAAAAATATTATAATTGTCGGAAATCATTTTAATAATGATATTAAAATGATTTCAACTATTTAAAATATTATAAGATTTAAATTATATGGAAAGCTTTAATTAATTAAATGATTTCATTCTCTTAAATATATTAAATAAGACTTCATCATTTTATTAATAATGAAGGAATATTATTTTATAAACTAATGTTAATTTAAATAATATTCTATCTTTATTACTCTAATTACTTTTAATTAAGTTAATGTTTTATGCATTTTAAATCAGTGTTTGAGATCCATCGTTAGATTGTTATGTAGATCCCAAGACGAATGGACTGGGTTAAATACCCAGACTCCCTCTTCCTTCTCCCTCACTTTTCCCTCCCCACTCTCTCTCTTCCCTCTTCCTAAAGCGTACGTCGTACGCAGCTCCCTCTCTCGCCCGATTCCTCCACTGCCCAGCTTGGCACCGCCGTGTGCCAATCAGCCTCACCGCCACCACCACCAGCTCCACCTCACTCCGGCGAGTCTCCCCACACCGGTCCCCCTATCTCATGCTCTCTCTTCCCTTCCCTCTACAGTGCATAGCCCAAATGGGCTTCACGTTGCTGCACCGCCGTGCACCGTCCTCCGGCGCCACCACCTCCACAGTAGTTGCTCCTCCCACCGGCCATCACCCTCCAGCAAGCTCAGCCTCCACCTCACGACCACCTTCCTCCCATGCACGTACGTGTCCTCCTCCATGCACGGGTTCACTGTGCACGTCCCTAGCGCCGCCATGCACGACCACCTTGGCCACCGGACACCACCACGGGCACGTCCTAGCCACCCCTTTCTTCCTCCACCTGACTCGAGGCCCATAGCCTCCCTCCATCACACGGGCTTGTCCTCTCCCTCACGCACGGGTTCTCCTCCCTCCACCACTGTACGCCACCACCCACGGAGTGACCACCCTCTCCGGCATCCTCAGGCCACCACCGACCCATCCCAACCAACCATAGCTCCGATCTACCACCCATGCATGCACACTCTCTCTCACTCTCTCACGGGCTTCTCCCCCTCACACACTGGTTTTCCTCATCCACCACCGTGGACCGCCGTGCCACCACCATCGAGCCTCCACGACTCCACCAGCAGCCTTCCTCGACCTCCCTTAGCCGAACCCTAGGTCCAAACCACCACTTTATGTGGTGGGTAGCCACTACACATGATGGACAGCCACCGCGCGTGGCTGACCGCCACTATACACGGCTAGATCTGCCGTGTTACGCTCCTTTCCACCATCACAAGGCCACCATGAGCCATTCCAAGACCACACTTAGCTATCCAAACACCCAAGCAGCCACCGTACTTGGGTTAGCCACCATGTACGACCCTTATGGCATCATTAACAATGACGATCAATGAGCAACGCACGAGTTATCCCGTCGATGGTATAACCCCTTATCCCTCATTATTTATGTTATTAGTTGATTAGTTAGGTTGTGGACTGTGCTGTTAATATTATGGAGTTCGTTGTGTAGTATGGAGATGTGTGGTGCTGTGTAGTGCGCTATGAAGTGTTGAGCGTAGTTGGGAACTGTGTTGTGTAGTTTTGTGGATTGTGCTATAAAGGTGGTATGGCGTTGTGTGGAACGGGAAGAGTGTACGTAGAGTATACTCTATGTGACGTAGCAAGTGTGAAGGGAGTACACGTGGAGTGTACTCCATATGGTGGGGGTGATGCACCATATGGCGGGTATGACATAATGGTGATGTGGCGTGGTGTGTATGAGGGGAGTACATGCAGAATGTACTCCATGTGGTGGATTGATGCACAATATGACATGTACGCCATAGTGGTGATGTGGCGT
The DNA here is from genome assembly GCA_022457165.1 of Juglans mandshurica. Lineage (NCBI taxonomy): Eukaryota > Viridiplantae > Streptophyta > Magnoliopsida > Fagales > Juglandaceae > Juglans > Juglans mandshurica. The sequence continues at coordinate 19,195,722 of CM039621.1, forward strand.
AGCCTATGAGAAGGGAGTATGCGTGGAGTGTATTCCATAAGGTGCAACGATACACCGTGTGGCGTGTCGCAAAGATAGGGATGGTTGAGTGGTTGATGGGCATAGGGCATGGTGAGTAATGTCGGGAACTGTAGAACAGTGTCTCGAAGTAGTTATGGTGTAGCCTGTAGTCTAAGGTGATGGGTGTCACCATGAAGTTGACTCATGGCTGAGAGTATGGGTGAAGTAGGATAACAAGTATAAAAGTGCGCAACGGAAGCATGACTAGGGAATGTCACAAAGTGACATGGTTACAGGCAGTCTTGCCTACGATGAGTGAAGAGTCTGTGTAGGAATGGCATAATGGAAATGTGACGAGATGTCATGATGTGACAGGAGTATGTGAGGGACCGTACTCGTGATGAGTTAGGGGTTGACGTAGCAGGATATTGGGTAACGCGACAAGGTCACGGTGTAGCTTAGGAGTAGTCTCGAGCTATATGACGTGACGTAAGGCGTAGTTGTGAATGGAGTCTTGTCATGTTAAGTGTTGGGATGAACTGTCAAAAGGGACAGATAGCATGATGAGTCATGCTAGCTGGGTTAACAAAAGGTTGGTATTGGAGTATGGCCCTTGTCCCTACGAGAAGTTGATCAACATGTTATATGTTGGTCTCAGGTGATAAAGCGGTAAGGTACATGTGTAATCTGGTTAGACACATGTGCCGAATGGATTCATCATATGTAATGGGTAATTTGTCCTGAGCACAGTTACACGGTGCTTAAGCCTCAAAGTTGGCTAGAGCCATGTGACTTGTATGGATGAGAATGAGGATTAGTATGGGCTAAGGTGGATGAAGATAGTGACGGGTGTACTGTCTAGGATTGGGATGCAAGATTCCATCGGTCAGAATCATGCATCGAAACGTGGTTAATAAGAAGAATGAGACAAAGATCTTAGTGTCTTAATACTAAGGTGAATCATAGGTTCGCCTTAGTGAATGAGCACTCGAAGTAGAACGTCGAGTTTGGAAGAGGTAGTGACCGTAAGTAGACCCCAAAGGTCTTAGCATAGTAAAGGACACATAAGAGCACGAGATAGAAGGAGAGTGCTCCAAGTGAAGTGTAGCTCTATTTATAGTTAAGTTGCTTATGTACTAGATAGAGAATGATGTTAAGATTATGTGTATGCATGTAGGTTGCCATCTGACACGCACATGAATGGACTACATGATATGCAAGTAGCATGGAGTCCAGGTAAGTATTGCGTTCATACTCTTCTAGAGTTTTCTAAGCTACAAGAAAATGAAAACGAAACGCTTTTCCTTTAAGATGCTTCACGAAAAGACATAAAAGACTCTTTACGAAAGAAAATGCTAAGTGTTCAAAGGTATAAATATGTACGGCCCTTCCTTGGCAGCCGCTCTTTACGCAGCCAAAGTATTAATTGTACGGATGTGAATGGATGAATATACACTGTATTTATTGTATGTATTTTTCACGAAAACGCATGGCATGAAAGACAATTTTCGGGCTCACACCCCAAACAATGTTTTTCTCATGAAATGATGTTTTTGCATGAAAATGAATGTTTTCCCATGAAAGGACCGTTAAATGAAAGAAAAGAAAAGAATGAAAGCTCCAGCTCTTTAAAGCTGACATGAATGAATGAATGAAAGCATGAAATGCATGAAAATACATAACGGCCACATGAATGAATGAAAAGGGGTACCCAATGAATGAATGGGCAGATTGCAATGTCGGGCAATAGTACTGGTAGTGCACCCAGTGCTGCACCCTGACGGAATGGGATTCCAACCCGCGGCCACGAGCGAATCCATTGGTCATAAGGCTGCTAACCCTAGCATGCGGGGCGTAACAGTGTGCACTGGCCTATGAAAGTGATAAGAAAGAATATATGAATGCATGAATGCACGAACTCTCGAAGAAATGAAGGCACTGACAGGAAAAACATTTTACGATAGAAAGCTTTTTAAAGAAAAATCCCGTCCAGTAACATTTTCAAATGAACGCACGTATGCATGTACGTATGGTATGTATGAATGATGAATGCATGAATGAAAACCTACGTTATTATATTTTAACTGTATGGAGTAATGCTTACGAGTCATCGACTCATTTTAGTTTTTATGTATGACCCTCCCCCCACAGGAACTAAATGAAGTACGCGTCAGGATGGACATGGCCCAAGGGGAAGAGCACGGAAATCTAGGCATGAGTTTTAAATAGAACGGTAATTCTCGTCATCCTTTCTAAAATTCTTTATAAAAAGTCCTACCACAAGGATGGGCGTTACAAAGGTATTCCTACGGGTGGCTCCAATGAAGGGAGTTATGAGATTCGGCAAGAAGGGCAAGTTAACCCCAAGATATATTGGCCCGTTCGAGATTCATGAAAAGATTGGAGCAGTAGCATATCGACTTGCACTACCTCCACAGTTTTCAGCCACGCATGATGCTTTTCATGTCTCGATGCTCCAGAAATATATGCACAACCCCACCCATGTGCTGGATTATGCAGCCCTCCAAGTGCACAAGGACTTCTCATACGAGGAAGCGCCAGTTCAAATTTTGGATCGGGAGGTTCAAGTTTCGCAACAAAACAATCTTGATGGTCAAAGTACTATGGAACCACCATATGGAACAAGAGGCTACGTGGGAGCACGAAGACGACATGAGGGATAAATATCTCGCCCTTTTTCCTTGAGGTAGGTCCAATCTCGAGGACGAGATTATTTTAAGGAGGGGAGAGTTGTAATACCCGAACCCTACTACGTAGATCCTTATGTCATCTATTAATTCTCAAGTTAGATATTTTAAGATAAAGACTTTTATTATTTTATTAATTTATTTTAAAGACGGGTGTGCTTTATTTTTTTTAAGTGGGTTGTTAAATAATTCAAGGGCATGATCTTTATGACCTTACAATATTTTCTTTCAAGCCCTTTAATTTTATTTACTCAAGAGATGGCCCCAACTCTTTTTTATCTCCACCATCCATTCCCTAGCTTATGGGACAAGTTTGATTTAAATCCATTGACTTTTCTTCCCCTTGAACCCATAGCTTCCTCAAGAAGCCAAGTAAGGGTGGGTTTGGATGTTGAAGTGAGTTGAGTTGAGATGATAAAATATTATTAGAATATTATTGTTTATTATTATTATTATTTTGGGATTTGAAAAAGTTGAAATTGTTTATTATATTTTATGTTGGGATTTGAAAAAGTTGTAAAGAGGAGTTGAGATGAGCTCAACTTCCAAACGAAGCCTAATCTCCTCTACCCATAGCTTCCACCATAAGCCAAATTAAACCCCATTTCCTTCTCCTACACGACGGCTTCCAAGGCAAGTAAGTGAGTTCTTTTCCTCATTACCCTACACCCGTCAGTCCTAAGGTAAACAAAAGGAGAAAAATTCTTCAAGAGCCCCTCTCATCACATGAGGAACCCTTTGGTTTCCCCAGCTGCTCGACCTCTCCTTTCTTCAAGCCGATCTCTCCCCCCTCCTAAACCGAAGATTTCCACTGAAAATCTTCAAGGAAAATAAACCTCGTAAGTGAATTTCTATGACTCTAATCTCTAGTTTGAAGCCGTAGATCTATGGGTTTAACCTAAGGTTTTGTTTTTAGGAAATTGTTTGTTGTACTCCAGCCTTGGATCTTTTGGATTCCCTTCTTTTTCTCGCCTACCGTGCATTTCTGTGGCTTGAAAGGGGACCAAACCAGGTAATAATCCTTCCATGAGTTTTTCTTGTGATTTGGAGTTTTTCTATGCAAGTTGTGCCTTGTAATTGAGGGTTTCGAATTCTGGGCTAGCCGAGTGTTGTGTGGAAAACTTCCTAGACTAATTTATCGTTGCTTCTCTAATGGTTGATCTAGTGGGTAGTAACCAACAACCCTATTTCTAGGCAGACCGAGTGTCTTGAGGTGGTTTTGCTGTGTGTTTTTATCATTTGAGATGGCATATTTTCTGGTTTAAGTTGTTAGTCACAAGTGGTGATTATTTTATCTATTGTGTATATATGTACATGGATAAGCTGTGGGTTATGCCCTGTTTTGGAGTGTTCCAGCTATGTGTTGCAAGGGAAATTTGTAGTCCCTTTCTTGTGATCTCTTGAGTCCAAGCCATGTTTTTTATTATGATTTTATGTGTTAAATTAATGAAGTTAAGGTTTATAATTTTTAAACACTTCTTCCTCAAGTTTATGGCCTAAGTAAGCCACTAAAGGTTTTAAATCTAAACTAGTAAGCTTACTTAGAAATTTTAAGTTGCTAAGAGTTTGTATCTTCTTATTTGTGCTGTGTTTCAAAAAATATGAGGTTTTTCTTAAGTTTTCTACCACTCTTGTAATATTTAATTGTATGGTTGAGTTTTGGTTAACTGAGAGATGTTTAAGACCATGAAGGTACTAAGATTTGCTAGCTGTCCATGTACTACAGAAATTTTGAAAATATGTTCTGTTTTGGAAGCCTAAACCAGCCACTTTACCCCTTGCTCAACTTCACCCCTTTTTGTATAACCAAAGATAAACCTTAGAATGAAAAACCCTTGAAGAACAAGTGAAAAAAACTAACCTCTTGTAAGCATTGTCTTTTTTTGGATTCACTCTCCACATGATGTTGCCAGCTGTCAAAATGCCCTTTTGATAAATTTCCAGATTTGGGTGGTACCTCCTTGTTCCTTACCAAACTTAAATAAATCCCTACCGTCCTATACATTTTAACTTATAATTCCTACCTATCCCTTGTATAGAAAATAATAGCCTTTGAAGAGGGACATCAAGCAAGCCTCATACTTTCATGGGTTTCTTTAAATATTGGAATGAGGATACTAAGGATTGACTTAGTGTCATGTAGGTAGCTAAATGGGTTGAGGAAGACGCCTTAATTCCCACTTGGAAATTAAGTGTACGAGTATGGGTGTCTGACAGTAAAGTCTTAAGTGAAATGAGTTTTAATATGTTTATTTCATTTCATTGAGTATGAGTTTATTTTCAAGATTCAAGGAACCTACTTGTAAAGCAACGAGGTAAGTAGCTATGACCATGCTCTTTACACAAAGCTCTCTTATGAAAGAATGTCTCTCTCTCTCTCTTTAAATATTCTTTTAAAGAAAAAGTATATATTACGTACAAGCCTTTCTTGCTGTTAAGCACCCTATTGATTATAATTGTGTGTATGTAAGGTAATGCATCATGAGATTTTATGCATGCTCTCTCTTAAATAGCTATGCCTTACTTATATGTAACATGACATGAAACACTCTTTTCAAAGGAATGCATATGCATTTGGACTAAGGAAAGATAATGAAAACGTTTGACTACAAGGAAAGGAAAGAAAAAGAATGAAAGCATGAAAGTACGTAACGGCCATATGAATGAAAGGGTACCAAAGAATGAGCAGATTGCAATGCCGGGTAAGTAGTACTGGTAGTGCACCCAGTGCTACCCCCCATGAAAGGGATTCCCAACCTTTGGCCACGAGCTGGTTAACCCCAATACACGGGGCGCAATAGTATGTACTGGCCAAAGAAAGTGAAACGTAAAGTAAAGTCATTTCTTAGAAATGTTTATGCATGGAAGCAAAGAGATGTTTATGCATGAAAGTAAAGAGATGTTTATGCATGAAAACAAAGAGATGTTTATGCATGAAAGCAAAGAAATGTTTACGCATGAAAGTATAGCCATTCCTTAAACAGTTTATGCATGAAAGCATTGTCAAGAACTTGCAAATGTTTATGTATGCATGTTTTCAAAAGCAAAGATTATGTGATTAATAAGTTAACAACATGGTGTACTGCTTACTGAGTATTAGACTCACTTTGTGTTTGAGTTTTAAACGTCCAGGTATGGATGAAGAGGTTGGGGAGCTAGGCACTACCGAGGAGGGAGGGGTTGATGCTTAGAGTTCCCTGTCGGTTCGGCTTTTGATGATAATGGTTATGTTTTTATGATTGGTCCCATGTTGGGATGTTTTGTTAGCTTAACTTTAAAACAATATGCCTTCGAGCATGATTTAAATACTATCGTGGGGTGATGGTAAAGGCGTAACTTCTATGGTGAGGTGATGGTAACCCCACATACGATGGTTTAACGCCTTTTTGTATGTGTTGTAGGACTGAGTCCCCTCTTAATTAGAACTAGTTATGTTTTGATGAATGAATGGACTCTGAGAGTCCTTTAGGTAATAGGTTGAACAGATCGTCTATCAGGTGTTTGCCTTTAAACTAGAGATGCAGGATACATGCATGACATGTTCACGCATATCCCTTATCACACTCGTAGAAAGAAAAAAAAAAGAAATAGTAATAATAATAATAATAATAATAATAATAATAATAATAATAATAATAATAATAATAATAATAATAATAATAATAATAATAATAATAAGGAATGAATAGGTAAATTGCCACGACCCCTCGTCCTAGGATTTGGGCGGGGTTGTGACATCAGGCCAGGTGGAGGAGGAAGGGGGAGGGATAGGGGAGCTCACGGTGGCGCCAGGTGGCCGTGGAGGCCATGTATGGTGGCGCTAGAAGTTGTGCGCGGTGAAGTCGTGCTTGGGTCTCTACGTGCGTGCATGGGGGAGGACGGCTGCGAGGAGGGAGCTGAGTTTGCCAGTGGGAGCTCGCTGATGAGAAGGGAGGCTGCCGGTAGTGGAGGTGAGAGTGGGCGGTGCACGTTAGTACCGGGCTGGGTTGAGGGAGAACGGTGAGAGGAGCAGCGTACGCGTGAAAAGTGAGGGAGAAGGAAGAGGGGTCTGGGTATTTAATCAAGTCCCTTCGTCTTGGGATCTACAAAACGATCTAATGATAGAGGATCAAAACACTGATTTGAAAATACGTAAACATTAACTTAATTAAAATCAGTTAGAGGAATTAAGGTAGAATATTATTTAAACTAACTTTAGTTTATAGAATAATATTCCTTCATCATTAATAAAATGCTGAAATCTTATTTAATATCTTTAAAGAATAAAATCATTTAATTAATTAAACTTTCAACATAATTTAAATCTTATAATAGATTAAATAGTTGAAATCATTTTAATAATGATTTTTGGAGCTCTTCAAGAATATTATCATTGTCTTATTTAAAATCAAGCTTAATTCAATAACATTGGAAATACTCATTATAAATATTTTCAGCACATTTAAAACACTGGCGTGCCTTAGTAGTCATATGATATATTTGAAAACACGCCATTGAGGTTCGGCACACATGAAGAGGCTCGCAGTCGCTAGACAGAGGGACAGACAATCATATAATTTCTGTCCTCAGAATTTGCTTACGTCATGGAGAAGGAATGTACATCAGAAAGAAGAAGCGTATGTAAGACGAAAGGAGCAAGGTGTTACATAAAATGACAATTTTACTCTAAGTTGCCCCTTTTCACTTTTCTAATTATTAGTAATTAAATTTCTAACTTTTAGATACCCTCTTACAGTTCTGCGTGTTTCGCGCTTTACTCTCGTAGAACACAACGATCGAGGTAGGTTAACTTTTAACTTACTATCAGTTTATTGTGTATGTGTAATGGGTAAAGGAACTATAATTTATGTTCGTATGTTGTTATATATGTCATGTCAGTACATGTTTATCTATTACATGAATTATTTTGTCATGAAAATCTTATCTGTTACACAATATTATCATGTTACTATTTGTTGCAAATATGTCACATTACATATGTTATCTGTTACATTTATGTCATGTCAGGTAATATTCACTATCACATGTTATGCAATGTTACGAAATATTGTCTGTTACATGTTATGTCATGTTACAAAATATTGTCTGTTACATGTATGTCACATTATGAAATATTGTTTGTTACAATTTATGTCATGTCTATCATCTTACGTTCATGTCACGTTACGCTACATTAAGACTTTTGTCGTTTATGTCACGTTCACGTCACATCACATTACGAACTGTCATGTATGCTAGTTAAGTTATTCATGTCAATCACGACCATAAGCGATAGGATAAGGTAATATCCTAATGGAACTCTTTTATTCACACTGGAGTGTCAAAATATGTGTGAAATTTCTTGGGTTCACGAAGTACAGTCAACATGTTGCGAATGGTGCCTAACTAGCTGGTCACCAGAGCGCGCCAAGCACTAACGCCAATGGAGCCATACATTATGTTACGTGTGTCCACAATAAGTGTGGCACAAACAATTCATGGGGCCACAATAATTGTGGAGCATACACTACGTAAGGCACAACAATTGTGACACGTAGAACACGTGAGACCACAACAACTGTAGAGTACGTATTAACAAAATTAAGCTAGCTAGTGTAGTGGCAAGGACGACTATCTTCTTAAAATAACCCGTTTAGGCATCACAGCTTTTCGTCCTATTCTCTCTGTGACTCAAATCTTTACAACGTGAAGAAATGAAAGAGACTTGTTTTCATTCCTTTTTTGCGACTTGAGCGAGACTGATTCTGTCTTTACAGCGTGTTACAGAAGTTTTGGATCAGCATGATAAAAGAGAAAACAATCCTCTATTTCTACATTTGACGCAAGGATCGAGAGATTGCCCTTGAAATACTTACCTCTGTACACTCTTGCACTGCTATCAAGGATCGTACGATTATTACTTGAACTTGCAATACCGATATCAAGATCCCTACCCTTGGGGACTTCGATACGTACGGTGTCATCATCTCATACAGGGTTCTTGAAAAATTAAGATTTGCTTTTGCAGAAGAAATCTGCCTTGGATGGCCTGAGTAAAGTGATATTTACGGAGGACGTTCCAAGAATGCTAAACAAAGCTCCAAGAATGCTCCAAGAATGACTTTCTTCTTGAAAGATTTTTCTTGCTACATTTGACGCAAGTAATGGTTGCTGCTGCTACCAACGGAGGTCGACGGCTCTTCGTGGATCTCGTTTCGATGGTTCCTCAGCCTCTTCCAGAAATGTCTGTGGCGCATCGTCTGCCGAAATCTAAGGATGGCGAAATTTATTTCCAATTTTCTAAGGAGGAAATCCAACGATCTGCCGAGCCTTTTCGGTACTCGATTGTTTTGAAGTTTTTGAGGAACCGACCATCCTTGGATGCCATTAGGGCCTTCATTCATAAGCGATGGAATCTTGATGGCATTCCAGTCGTTTCTAATATGAGGCATCCTCGGAATGTTTTTATCAGAATGGTTTCGGAAGAAGATTGCATGAAGGCTATGTCTCATGAAGTTAATGATATAGAAGGAATTCCTTACCGTCCATTTCACTGGACTCCAGAATTTAAAGAAGATGAAGAACCCTCAATTGTACCAGTGTGGATTGTACTTCCAGGTTTGCCTCCTAACTATTATCATGAGTCCATTCTTAAAATTCTTACAGCCCCTATTGGTAGATTTATTAGAAGTGATAACTCTACTCGTTGTGTTACTAGAACCGATGGTGCTCATATTTGTGTGGAAATGGATGCTGCAAAGAAACCTTTACCTTATTTTTGGATTGGGATGCCTGGTCTGGGAACTAGCCGAAAGCAATAAATTATATATGAAATTTTGCCGGCGTTTTGTTCTAAATGTAAAAAACAGGAGCATAATTTAAAGACTTGCCGTGCTGGGAAAAAGAATGCAGGAAGTAATGTTTGGGTTCGGCAACAAGAACCGATTGTGGAAGAGCCGACGGATAAAATTAATACCCCAGTTGTTGAGGATACATAAGTTGAAACAAAAGAAGCAACTGAGGAGCATCGGGTGTTAGGTGATCCCATTCTTTTGGTTGAGGAGTTGGAACCGGAAAATGATCAAGAGGAAAATCTTGATCTTGCGGCTCTTGCGGAAGAAATGAACCCAAGAAGTTTTGAAGGAAAAATGGAATGCGTGAGCCGTTTAAGGGAAACAGAGTTGGAAACGGACATGAGGGAGGGGGAAGTAGTTCCTAGTTCTGCAGAAAGGGAGGTTAATAATGTTCATGAGGAAGAGTTAAATCTGGAAGATGGCTCGATGTCTGACCCGGAACCTGAGAAAAATACGGAAGTATTTTTGCAGGAGAATGAATATCATTCGGATGCAGAAGATGAAGTTGTAAAAAGAAAATATCAAAAGCGGCAGTTTGTGAAAATCAGGAGCTCCAGGCGGGTGATCACTAGAACACAGAAGTTTATTCAATGACTGGTTCAATATTAGTCTGGAATATAAGAGGTTTAGGTACTTCTAAGAGACGTTTACAAATATTGCTGTCTAAACATAAGCCAAAGATGGCAGTGTTGCTGGAACCTTTTCAGTGTGTGGATAAAATCCAGAGTTTCATGTGGATATTGCAGTTTGATAAGGTGATAACAAACGAGAATGATGGTGGAAAAATCTAGGTGTTTTGGAAAAATGAAGTGGATGTGCAGGTGGTGCGCATGAGTTCGCAGTATGTGTCTTTACGTATTACCGAAGGAGATGTTCATTTCTTGGGAAATTTTATTTATGCCAAGTGTAATAGGTTTGAGAGATTGATGCTTTGGGAGGAGCTGAGTTCGGATAGAATGGGTGTTGAGCCGTGCTTGTTTGCTGGCGATTTCAATATAATTCGGTCGGATGTGGAAAGGTGTGGTGGGCGTCCGAGGAAATGAATCTCTCAAGGCGGTAAGTTTACATGGTGCAATGGTCAGCAGGGGTTATCTAGAGCTTGGGCAAAGTTGGATCGAGTGTTACTTGATGCAAATTTCCTGTCTTTATTCCCGAATGATCATTGTTTATATCTTCCAAGGACAACGTCGGATCATTGTCCTATGTTTATAGAATTTTTAATTGATCCTTTCTCTTATGGTCCCCCTCCATTTCGATTTCAGCAAATGTGGGTTGAGCATCCGGATTTTATGAATTTTGTTCAAAACATGTGGTCTGAATCTGTCATAGGTTCGGGGCTTTTTAAATTAGCTAGCAAACTTAAAAAGCTTAAGGTGGCGTTACGTGAATGGAATAAGAGGGTATTTGGGAGAACTAATAATCAGATTGCTATTCTTGAAGATAAGGTTGGGAGTCTTGAAAATCTGTTGCAAAGAGATTGGGATGCTGATATTGAAAGGGAGCTAGTGAGGTGTTCTAATGATTTGTCTTCTTGGAGGCGAAGGGAGGATATAAGACTGGCGCAGATGGCTAAAATTAAGTGGAGAATGGATGGTGATAGGAACTCAAAATTCTTTCATGTTTGGTTATCTAATAAAAGGCATAGGAAAATTCATAAGTTGAGAACTTCGAATGGGATGGAGTTTAATTCTCTGGAAGAAATTCATATTGGGGCCGTTGATTATTTTTCTGAGTTTCTTTAGAGATCTAATCCGGCAAGGGAGGTGCCTGATTTAACTAGTTTGATATCGTCGGTTATTAATGAAGAGGATTGTGTCCGGTTTTGTGGGATCCCTTCGTTGGTTGAAGTGAAAGAGGCTCTATCATCTATTCCTATTAATAGTTCCCCGGGCCCAGATGGTTTTGGCGCGGGTTTTTTTATGAGTTGCTGGGAGGTGATTAAAGTTGAGGTCTTAGAAGCTATTTCAGAATTTTTTCTAGCAAAACGCCTTCCGAGATTTTATTCGGCTTCTTCTATTGTGCTTATCCCGAAGGTAGATGTGCCTTCGGGATTTGATAAATTTAGGCCAATAAGCCTTTGTTCAGTTTTCTATAAAATTTGTTCGAAAATTATTGTTAATCGTATGACAGGTCTTCTTCCCAAGATGATTTCTTTAGAGCAAGGAGCGTTTATACCTGGGCAGAGTATTTTTGAGAATATCAGTCTTACCCAGGAAATGGTTCACTCATTGAAGAGGACGACACACGGTGGTAATATAATGATTAAAGTTGATATGGCTAAAGCATATGATCGGGTGGAGTGGAATTTTTTGATTGAGGTATTGAGGTGTTTTGGCTTTCCTTCTTTTTTTGTGATCTTATTCGTGCTTGTATTTTGAATGTATGGTATTCTGTGATGCTTAATGGAACGACGAAAGGTTTCTTTCATGGGAGGCGGGGCTTGCGCCAAGGGGATCCCCTTTCGCCTTACCTCTTTATTATCTTTCAAGAAGTACTTTCTAGACTTTTGAAACAAAGCTTTGTTGAAAAAAAGATTGAAAAATTTTCCCAAGCAAGAGGTACTCCTCATATTTCTCACCTTATGTATGCTGATGATATTGTTATTTTTCTGAATGGAGGAAAGAGATCGGTGAAGGAACTGTTGTTGGTTTTTGATAAGTATGAAAATTGGTCAGGTCAGCAACTTAGTAAAGAAAAGACGGCCATATTTTATTCTCCAAAAATTTCGTTTGTAAGAAAGAGAGCTCTTAAAAGGCTGACAGGGTTTTTTGAAGGCTTGTTTCCTTTTAAATATCTTAGGGTTCCAATAGTATTAGGGTGTCTTAAGCATGAGCATCTAGAGGAAATGATTAATAAAGTCTGGAACAAAATCAGTGGTTGGAAAATGAAATTATTATCAGCGGGTGGCCGTTTAATTTTACTTCGTCATGTGCTGACGAGTATGGCTTTACATATATTTGCAGTATTGCAGGTTCCCCAATCTATTATTAAAGAACTAAACCGAATGTTGAGCACAATTTTTTTTGGGAGAGATAAATGGTAAAAGAAAGAAAAAGTGGGTGGCATGGGAGAGTATTTGTAAGCCAATAGAGGAGAGTGGTCTTGGTTTGCGGAATTTGGGGGATATTCAAAAAGCTTTGCACATGCGGTTTGCATGGAATCTTTTGAAAGGAGAATCCCTGTGGGCTAGATTCTTTAAAGGAAAATATGTGGGATCTTCGATTTGGTGTCTTATTGATATGAGAAAAGGAACAAGGTTTTGGAAAATGATTGTCAAAAGTATTCCGAGTGTTCTTAATAATGCTAAGTGGAGAGTTAGAGATGGTAATATTTTATTTTGGTATGACAAATGGAGAGATGGGGGTCCTCTAATTGATGAGTTCCAGATAGTGGGTAATTCGATGTTGAAAGTTAAAGAGTGTAAGTTGTCCAATAGTTGGGATGTGGAGTTTTTGAGTACGTTGGTTGGCCAGGATAATGTGGAGGATATTGTTGAGGCTTTGGCTAGGTGTAAGGGAGGATCTGATGTCTTGATCTGGATGAAGAATGACAGTGGGAATTTTTCTACCAAATCTGCTTGGGATTACATTCGAGTACAAGGATCTAGGATGGAGTGGCATCCTTGGGTGTGGCATAAGTTACTTCCACTTAAAATTTCGGTTTTAATGTGGAAAGTGTGGAACATGGCCTTAAGCGTAGATGATCGTCTTCGGCGCATTGGGATCCAGATAGTTTCTCGATGTGATTGTTGTGATGAAGGTAATTATGAAGATCAAAATCATGTGCTACTTTTAGGGGAGTTTGCATCGGCAATATGGCATTTTTATGGATCTATTTTTGGTATTCCTATTGGTCGTACTTGGAGGGAGACTGTGCAAATTTGGTTTCGACGGGCATCTTCTAATTCTCAATTGGGAATAATAGTGGGGCTTTTACCTTCTATTATTACTTGGCATCTTTGGAATAGACGATGTACTGCACGTATGGAGGGAAGGCTCCAGTCTATTTTTTCGGTTCGGCTTTCTATTAGTAGATGGATGGGATTAGTAGTTCGAGATATGAAAAAGGTTAGCAAATGTTCTAGACATGATTCACAGGTGTTACAGTCATTGAATATTCCAGCTTTGGTTCCTGATAGGAAGCATTTAAAGCTAGTGGCTTGGAAAAAGCCAGCTCAAGGGTGGTTTAAATTGAATACAGATGGGAGTAGTTTTGGTAATCCAGGATTTTCAGGAGTGGGCGGTATCATTAGGAACGATCGAGGTCTTATGGTTTATGCTTTTAATTCTTATATTGGAGTCGGTACCAGCAATAGAGCGGAGTTGTTAGCTGTTCTTCAGTGACTCAAAGCCTGTAAGGAACTAGGGATTAATTTTGTGGAAATTGAATTAGATTCGCAAGTGGTGATTTCGTGGTGGAAGAGGAGAATGTGTGGTGTATGGTACTTGGAAGATTTTTGGGAAGATACGTTGGCTCTTATGGATTCTATGGTGTGCGTAGTTCGTCATGTTTATAGAGAGGGAAATAAAGCTGCGGATTGGTTGGCCCGGAGTGGTGCGTCGGGTCTTAATTCTGAGTGGAGATTTGTTAGGGAGGTGCCTAGGGTGCTTCATGGTTTAATCCGTTTGGATATTCTGGGTTTGCCTTCATTGCGTTGCCATTAGTGTCATGTTCATGCGGAATGGTCCTTGCTTGGTTGTCCTTTTTAGTAAGTTTGTAATTTTGACACCTGGTAGGAGAAGTTTTTGTAATACTAGGTGTTGGTCTGTAACCACGATATTCTTCCGCCAAAAGTGAGAGCAATTAATAAAATTTGGAAAGGGGTCACTCATGGACAGGTGATCTCGACTTTTCTATAAAAAAAAAAAAGAGTACGTATTAACGCACTCACAGCTGGTATATACACATGTGTTGTGATGTGGTAATCGGCAGGGACACACGGCTCAAGGGGACCCATGTAGCACCTGTATGGTCACTTTATTAATTAAGTCCATTGAATAAGATTCCAAGTTCATGTATTTCTCGTTCAAGTCATGTTATGTTCAAGTTTCCGTTCATGTCAAGTTTCAAGTTCATGACAATCATAGTAACCCCATGAGATAAGAATATACAATCATGGTAACCCCATGAGATAAGATTACTCAATCACGGTGACCCCATGAGACAAAATTATATTTCAAGTTCATGTTTATGTCATGTTATGTTCAAGTTCACGTTCATGTTATGTCATGTTCACGTTCACGTTACGTTCCAAATTCACATTGATGTTATGTTATGCTCAGGTCCATGGTATGTTCAAGTTCATATTCATGTTATATCATGTTCATGTTCATGTTATATTCCAGGTTCACATTTATGTTACGTCATGCTCAGGTTCATGTTATGTTCAAGTTCATGTTCAAATTATATATGTTTTATGTTCATGCTATGTTCCAAGTCCATGTTCTGTTTTAAGTTCACATTCATGCTATGTTACTAGTCCATGTTATGTTTTAAGTTCACGTACATGCCATGTCACGTCAAACTAAGTTTCATTTTCAATTCAAGTTATGTCATTTATGTCATATTGTATGTCAAGTTATGCTATGCTTACTTATGACTTTGATTATGCATTCATGCTTTTACTGCCATGCATGCATCATTAACCTGTGTGGAAGTTTCCTGTTAACTTGCTAAGATTTGTAATCAAATATCATCGTGGTAGTCCTAACTACCATTTCCCCTTAATGGTAGGCGATGTGTCAGGATCAAAGCATGGAGCAGACACTGGCAGACTGGAAGAGGTTGACTAGACGCCGTAGACGCAACACAGAGCTTGCAGCCTCCATAGATAGGTCTTTGGATAGTATTTCGGCATCGTTAGTCTAGTTACGCGAGTTACTCAACGAACTTACCCAATAGTATATTTTGGCAATATAATTATAGAGCCAAGTCTCCATTATTTTAAGATTACAGTCTTCTGAGACTCGTGATATAATCATGGATGTTTTAAGTATGCATGGTTTATGTTTTAACTATTTGGGATATTATAAGTTTGGTACATAGTATTTCTAAAAAAAACATTGTGTTGCATGTCCCAATGCTTCGGATGTCCGTCCGATCCCAAGCGGATTCTGGGAGCGTCACGCATGGTATTTGTGGGACTTTTAGGAGGACTTGTAGTCAGTGTTGACTCTTGTTACTTTCTCAATTTTGCATCAGTTCTGGGAAGCAAACCTGGCTACTTTTCTTGCTCGAAAGGGAGAATCTAGTGTTTTGTTGAGCTTTGTTGATGTTGATAAGATCCCATGGCAGCTGAAAGGATTGCTCAGATTGGAGAAGCTTGGTCTCCCTTACATTAGAGGCTAACTGTTTGTTTTTATGCCTCTTAGAGGTCTTTAATTTTAGGATTGTTGTTGCTATTTTTTTTACACGTTTTTGGAGTCTGGTTTGTATTGTGACTCTTCTGGAGGTTTTCGTGAATAAAATTAGAAGGTGCCGCCCTTCTTTCTTTGAAAAATAAACTAGTGGTAAGTTATTAGGGCAGGTTTGGGGCCAAAACCAAAACACAAAATTCTCATCTCATCTCATCTCATCATTACACATTTTTTAAATCCCCATACAAAATATAATAAACAATTCAACTTTTTCAAATCCCAATACACCTTTTTCAAATCTCAAAACAATAATAATACCAAAACTTAATATTTTAAACTTCAAAACAAAATACAAAATTCTCATCTCACCCCCCAAACCTACCCTAATAGTACTTTATAGAATGATTGAATCACAAGTATGGTGTAACTTTATAAATATATAATGATAGAATCTAAGAATCGTAAGTGATAAGTTTTAAGTTATGACAATAGCCTATAGCCTATCCCATGTAAGCATAACTTTTTACATGACAATTCAATATTTGATAAGAATAAGATAAATATATTATTATGATATATTAATATTATAAATTAAATTTATAGTATATGTAGAAGAAAGTCGATAACTATAAGTCACTATAATTCTATATACATAATTAATAATACATATATAACGTTTGGTTATGATATATTATATATATATATTGTATATATAATGTATAAATATATACGAGCTAAGCTGACGAGTCGAGTTGAGCTTCACACGAGTTTGTTCACTAACATTATTCTAGTCCGTCAAGTTTTATATGAGTTTGTATGGTTTAATAATCGAGCTTAATTCTGTGTTTATGAACTGCCTATTTAAATTTCAATTCTAGTTAATTTCAAGTTTAATCGAGTCGAATTCAAACTGTATGTCGAGTAGTCTATTCATTTTATAACTACTGAATAGTATGGAGAGCTCACGGTAGCAAAGGTGAGGTTGCCATCATAATATCTTTAACACCCGCGGTATCGGGGATTATGTTGTGAAGACCCAAGTGGCATTGGAGCTTGGTGTGGAGATCGGAGTGAGGTTTGGAATTCCGAAAGCTCAGCTACGGTCTCTCTTCCTCTCAGTCTGTATAGCCGTTCCAAATCAAACCCACTGCCCCAAAACCCTTCAAGCTTTCCTACTGTTCTCTCTCTTTGGCTCTCAGGCAACAAACTCTTATCCAAACGAAGGAGAAGAAGAAGATTGAAGGGTGCATGCCTGGGTTAGATCTGCAATAAATTTCCATTCTTGGGTTTAGAAGTAACCAGCAAAAGTGTCAGAGAAAGAGTATGGGGACTAGGGTTCCAGTGCAGCACTACAATCTGAGATCGGCGAATTCGTTCATCGGAAGCCCTTTGCATGACCTCAACACCGTTGATGCTCGGCCTGCGGACATCGAAGCCATCAGCGACGTTGACCGGGAAGCCGTCACCGAAGATAGCTTGGACAACGATGTTGATTCTAATTCTGTTGTGAGTATCTTATATCTATTTTTAAGTTTCTTTTTATTTTTAACGGCTGTCTGTATGATTTCTGAGAAGCTGACGGAAATAGAAGAAACAGTGATAGAAAAGAACGGAAATGAGTGAACAGAGTTTACTTTATTCCGAACTTTAAATAATTTGTTTATAAATAAGGAAATTAGATGACTGAGTTGGTTGATGAGAATTTGTAGTGTCATGCTTGGGCTTCAAAGTCAGACACGAGTGGATGGGGTAATGGATCAGATACTGGGAATTTGTCAAGTCTCCTACTGGGTGTGCACTCGCTGAAATTCGTTTATATGAGTGATTACGAGAGGAGCCTCAGTCGTGTAGTTTTTTGGGATCTCACACAGGCGTAGCTAGTGCATCTTTAACTCGTGATAAATGGTAAAAGCGTCCATTTAATAACGCCATATGGCGTAGGGGCATTCCGTAGTGCTCCTGACATAAGATATTTTTGTGGGGAAGATTGCGATACCATAATTGTATAGAATGTCAAGGTTTCGTACGGACCTGTGCTAAGTCCTACATTGATGTGTATTAGATTAAACTGGACTATATGAGGAGTCCCGATAAGGCACTGATTCTTTATAAGGATTATATCACTTATCAAATAATAATGATAATAATAATAATAATAATTGATTTGAAGTATTAGACAGGCATGACTAGTACATTCTCAGTTTGTGACAATGATATGCATATGTAAATGAGTTTTTCAAGCTGTAAGATTCAATAGTTGTCATACGATTGTGTAATGTTTTGCAAATTACTAAATCTATGCAATATATCTTTTAGGACTGCATGCATGAATCCTATAGGAACACTTTACCGCTTCACAGCATAGGAGCTGAAGAAGATCGCTCTAGACTTGAAAACGATGGGCCTTCAAGGGGTTCCTATGATAACTTGACAGTTGAAGGTACAAATGATTTAAAAATGAAACTCTTAATTGGATTTCTAATTGAATTCTATAGACTTTTTTTTGCCTAAAATGGCTGGTTGATTTGAATTGTTGAATTTTGAACTAGACGTTGCACCTATTGAATCAGCGAGGGCAAGATTTCTACAAATTATTGTGGATTATTTTGTACATGATAATGTGATTGAAGTGGCGGATTCTGAGGCTGACTATAATGTTCAGTCTGGACAAGATAAACTGAATAAGAGGAAGATGAGAGAGGTTCAGTATGAAGGAGACCCGAGGTTTGCATTACCCTTGATGTATGTGGCAAATATGTATGAAACTTTAGTTGCTGATGTAAATATTAGGCTTGCTTCCTTGAATGGTATTCGTGAGAAGACCATTGGAGTAGCCCTTGAGGCAGCTGGTGGTTTGTATAGAAGGCTGGCTAAGAAATTCCCCAAGAAAGGTATTTCATTTTTCGTTGTTCAATGTGCCTTTGGGATTAAAAACCTTTGCTCGGAACTTTGTTTTGTTTTATTTTTAGCATAGTATTTGTGCTTCTCATTTATTGCTTATAGTGTTTGATAATAAGTGACTTCTAGTGTGCTTTAATGGGTTTCTTTTGTTATCTTTCTTTCTTACACCTCCAGATTTAGCATTTGCATCTTTAAACTTTGCTCAACAGGACCCTGTACATTCAAAAGAAGAGAGTTGGCAACTTCTGTTGAAACTAGGACAAGATTTCCAGAATTAGTAATACAAGAAGAGAAGCGAGTTCGTTTTGTGGTAGTCAATGGTTTGGTTATTATTGAAAAGCCAAATAGTATGCCTATTGAAGATGCTGAGTGGTATGTTAGGTATTTTTTTCTATGTTTAGAAGGGGTTACCTCCGCTTCGCTATTTTTGTGTGTGCCTATATATTTATGACGTTTTTGCTCATTAGTGCAGGTTTAAACGATTGACTGGTCGTAATGAGGTAGCTGTCTCTGCTCGAGATTATAAGTTCTACTCTCCAAGACACAAGTATAGGCGTGTTACAACAAACTCTGTGTCTAACATCACTGGTTTGCCTGTAAGTTTCATTTTACATGTCAAATTAAGGGGTCATCAAAGATGTCACTAGGAAATTATATGGTTGGTTTTTTATTTTTTCTGGATAGCATTTAAATGTGATTAAAGAAAAACAAAACAGAAAGAATAAGAAGTAGCAATTCAGCATTCCCACCGGTACAACTGATATTGGAGCTTCCTCTTTTCAAAGTCTGAAGATTTTCCAGATCTTTTTCCGTCTCTGGAGCTTGCCCAAGTCATAGAATTGTGCACATACATTGACGATGAATGTATGTGCACATACATTAAGGACTTCCTTGTTTGGATGTATCTACAGGTGGTTTTCCAATAGATATTGTGCCTTAAGTATTCGATGAGGATTAGTTGGATAACATGGGACATTAGGAGAAAGGTAGTTTATTTGGGGAGCTTTATGATACTTTGGAAAATGACTCTCAAGCAAAGAGGAGCAAGGGGAAGGATTGTTGTGAGGTTCTAGATTCTATCTGTGTGGCAGAACTTTGTAGGCAGAGGAGTGTATCTGACAAGGGACTTCCATTCTCTGATATGGTGCTGTATTCTGGGGAAGGATTGAGTCTTTATGAACCCTATTAAATGTAGTCCATTTGCTATTCTAGAAGAGTATGTACCTCCTTCACTTGATTCCATTGAATGGATTTTAGAGAAGGTAAAAGGCTTTTACAGTTTTGTGGGTCTATCATGTGACTGTTTCAAAGCAGATTTAATGTCTTTTTTACCGCAATTGGTGGTTGAAGTCACCAAAAAACTCTGATAAGATCTAAGGTGGGAGGAAGTCATGGATTACAAAGGTTAACATGCCGCACATATAAATAAAAGGGTCAAATTGCCTGTTAGTTATGATCACAAGAGTGGTAATTCTAGCAGAGGCAGAGGTACAGGGAAAGGGGTCAATATTTAGTGGATGAAGCCAAAAGTTGTCTTGGAATTTGAGAGGTTTGAATGAGATGGATAAATGCTTGTGTGTCAAGAATGTAATCATGGAATTGAAACAAATATTGTTTGTGTGCAGGAGACTAAGCTGGCTGTTGTTTCTAGGGCTATTGTGTGAATCTTGTGGGGATGCCAACACTTGGATTGGTGCTGTATGGGCTCAAATGAGGCTTCTTTCAGAGGGATTTTGCTCATGTGGTATAGGAGGGTGGTAGAAAAAATTGATGGATGTGTGGGACATAGGTAAATGGTTGCATGTCATTTTTTTTTATAAAGAAAATTTATTGATCCTCATAATTAGGCACACAACCCAAGTACACAGGTGGTATACAAGAGTGAAATACTTAATTACAGCCTAAAAACAAAAAAAGAAGCATACAAGTCATTAAATTTAACCCCCTCTAATACAATAGCCTTAGCCCAAAGTAACAAAGATTGGAAAAATAGGTCTCTAATACCCCCCAATGAGCATTCTCTATTTTCAAAACATCTTCCATTCCTTTCATTCCATATACACCACATAAGACATAGGGGCACCATCTTCCAAACACCCGCTACTTGACGATTTCCCCGTATTCCGCACCAACAAGCCAAAAGATCCACCACCCTCTTTGGCATCACCCAAGCAATGTCCAGCCTTACAATGATTTCATCCCATAGAGCCTTCACCACAATCACATTGGAGAAGTAGATGGTCCATTTTGCCATTCCTTTTGCACATGAAGCACCAATCCATTATAAAAAAGCCATGCTTCCTCAGCTTGTCTATGGTCAAAAGATTCTTGTGAGAGGCCAGCCAACCAAAGAAAGCAACTTTTAGGGGCACTTTGCACTTCCAAGGGAAAACAGTAGAAGAATGGGTAGACAAAGTGTAACACCCCCTTCCCGTAGGATAGAGATATTACTAACCTTTAGAACATAATGCCCGGTAAAGAGATTCATATCCTGAAATACCTCATTTATTGAAATTCATCAAAACGTTAAAACTGAATTGAACATGATTGTTTTGAAAACTGAACGAAATATAAAAGAACATAAACTAATCCTATGAATGACATAAAAGAAATCTAATTCTTGTGATAATATCACTTATTCATTCCTAAGTCTTTATACTAGATCTATTCCTGGCCCTCTAGCTCTTCATCATCATAGACATCATCTGCGAGAATTAGACATGGAAGAAAACAAGAAGACACACAAAAATAATGAGTTGAATACTCAGTAAGTAGTACATCATACCGTAAAATATAGTTTTTGCCTAACATACATTTAATTTCTATGATACTCTTCATAACAAAAATACAACTTCATGGATTTCAATCAAACACGTAACCTGACTTTCTGAAAGATTTTACATACATATATCATCACAGACTCACATAGCATACATTTTTGTTATTAACATAAGCGGAAGCATATATAATCAAAACATGTAATTGTGAATGCATAATATCTTGGTTATCTTGTCTTAACATGAAGTGAAACACAAGCAAACACGCTTGTGTCCGTGTTTTCACTTATCTGGCATAACATGGAGTGAAGCACGCTTGAGTTCGCATTTCACTTAACTTGCATAATATGGAGCGAAACACGCTTGAGTCCGCATTTCACTTAACTTGAATAACATGGAGTGAAACATGCTTGAGTCCGTGTTTCACTAAACTTGTGGTTAACCACGCTTGAGTCTGTGGCACCGTTACATTTCTTATCTTTCTTAATGCATGAGATTTGATTAGGCTTCATGAACATTTCTATCATGGCATAATCTTGTACATGGCATAGCGTAACATGACATGGCATGGCATATTCTTGTACATGGCATAGCGTAATATGATTTAGCATGGCATAGCATAATATGATTTAGCATGGCATATTCTTGTACATGGCATAGTATAAGGTGATATTACATAACATGCTCTGAATGTTTTATGACATTCCAAGGCATACATGATCTAGGTACTACATGAACATGGCATACATGATCTAAGTAATACATAAACATGGCATTTATAACTTAAGCATTTCATGAACATGGCTTGCGTAATCTGACTATTACATGGCATACTTGACTTTGAACTACCACTTGAACATTTCATGGCTTTCATATGAATTTAGTAACATTAAATCAATCGAACAACAAATTCATTCACTCAAGCATAATCTCATATTTCATCAAAGATCGAAAAGTAAACTAACCTTGACTTGCCTCTTAGCGTAGCGTAGTTAACAATCATAAGCACATCA
Organism: Juglans mandshurica; assembly: GCA_022457165.1. Classification (NCBI taxonomy): domain Eukaryota; kingdom Viridiplantae; phylum Streptophyta; class Magnoliopsida; order Fagales; family Juglandaceae; genus Juglans; species Juglans mandshurica. The sequence goes on from CM039621.1 coordinate 19,218,310, forward strand.
CATTTTCATACATAATAATAATATTCACAGTACGCATGCATTTATATGATCATACTATTTACCTCTTAGCGCTGCTTCCTGATTTCCCACTTGTAGCACGTTACCTATACGAAGTGCTAATCATCACTAACCTTTCTAGAAGGATGTGTCATAGCATTCTAAATACTTGGAATCATATGTAATAGTATTTATTCAAAACTCATCACATATTCCTTGACTTCAATCTAAACATAACTTAATCATTTTATAAAAATCTTAGTTAAAGTCAATTGAAATATTAACAAAATAATGGACCCAACAATAGTTAAAAAAAAAATACTTTAAAAATATACTTTAAAATCCCTTTAGACTTGCTGCTGTAAAATGGTTTGTAAACTTCCCCCTGATTACCTTAAATGTGGACCCTTTGAGCAATAACTCTTACAACACAGCCCACACTTAAAGCAAATCCAATTTAAATCATATGTTTAATAAAACTCACCCAGCCCATATAGGAAAACAGACAACGTAATGGACATAGGCACTGTAGGCTACACTGAAATTATAAAGAAAGTCTCTTTAGTAAGATTTACAGAGGCCTATGAGCAAAGGGTATTCTGGGAAATCATCCTAAAGGGCATGGGTATTATGGGAAACTGATTATAAGGGAAAATATAGGCTATGGGCCGGGGAGGGGGGGGGGAATATTCTCATTGCTTACAGGGGAGTTGAACTGAACGAAGGAAATGGTTGTGCAATGCTCGCCGAGAGAAGAAGGCTGAGGCGACGGTGGCTCTGGAGTGGTTGGAAGTGACCGACGACGCAAATGGGTCCTCTGGGCAGTGGTGTGATGCAAGAGAGAGAGAGAAAGAGAGTGAGGGAGTTAGACCGAGAGAGTGAAAATCACGGGAAGGAAGAGATCTCGTCGGGGACTTACCGGAAGGGGGTGGTTTCAACGGGGTTGGTTTGGCTGGCATTTTCTGGCGCCGTGGGTTGTACTCTGATGTCCTAGGGTGGTCGGCGATGGCTGGGCAGAAATAAGGCTTATGCGGAATTGTTGTTTCTCCAGGTATTTCAATGTGTGCAACACAGAGGCTTTGTGAGTTTCTTATAGGCGATGGGAGGGAACAACGTGAACCCTTAGGAGATTGGCTGAAATTTGAAGTTGCCTAGACTTTAGGAACCTATTCTTACGTGGATACAGTTTCTGAGAGGGTTTGAAGAGTTTGAATTGGAGTTGATCTCAAACTGGAAACCGAAACTAATACGGGGACTAAGTGGATAGAGTATAAGAAATTTTTAAGGGAAAGGAATCACTAATTTAATCTATTTGTTAGCACAAATTCTAAAATGATAAAATAAATAAAAATAAAATAAACAAATATAAAGACGATAAAATAATAATAAGTAAATAAATAAATAAATAAAATACTAGTTTTAAGCCCTAAATTTGGACCCGTATGTTACACAAAGCATTGTATAAAGATCTAACTGAAAAATTCCTGTTCCGGGGTGTATCCACTGCAGTTTGTCCTCCACACCACACTTCAAATTCAATGCATACAAGGTGCTATAGAAATTAGAAATATCTCCCACTTCTCAATCTGGAACTGCTCTAATAATTACACATTCCTCTGCAGCAGACCATTCAAAGAGTCCATATAATCAGCAACAAAGGCTTCCTTATGCAATGCAATTCTGAAAAGAGAAGGAAAAACCTCCTTGAGAGCAACATCACCTCACCAAACATCAACCCAGAATCTGACCCTTGTTCCATGCCCCGCAACAAATCTGAAATTACGAATGAAATCCTCCCAGCCCTTCCTAATAAATTTTCATACTCCCACGCCATATGATCCACTCACTTCATTAGAAATCCAACCTCCCCAAATGCTTCCAAATTTAGCGTCAACCACAGTCCTCCATAAAGCATCACTTTCTTGTTGGTACTGCCACAACCATTTTCCGAGTAAGGCCTTATTGAAAGTACTCAACTTTCCAATCCCCAAACCGCCACAATATAGGGGATGGTACAAATCTTGTCCCATTTAATCAAATGGAACTTTTTCTCGTCCCCCAATCCACCTCACAAGAAAGCACGGAAGATTCTTTCCAGCCTATTAGCCACACCAGCCGAAATCGAGAATAATGAAAGATAGCATGTAGGGAGGTTAGATAACATATTCTTAATAAGAGAGTGATTCTTCCCCCTTTAGGTAGATACATCATTTTCCAACCAGCCAATCTATTCTCAATATTTTCGATAACACCATATCATATTACCTTGGATTTATGAGGGGCCCCTAATGGAAGACCAAGGTACTTCATAGGCAAAGAAGAAACCTTACAACCCAAGATTTTAGCCAAGTCTCCAATATGATCTACCAAGACAACCGGTACCAATTCAGATTTAGACAAGTTCACCTTGAGATCGGAAACAACTTCAAAACAAAGTAAGAGGGTTCTCAATGAACGAATTTGATTAGAATCCGGCTCACAAAGAATTAAGGTGTCGTCAGTGAAGAGATTAAGGTGTCGTCAGTGAAGAGAAGATAAGATACATTGACGCTCCCAAATGAAGTACCACCCGCTGAAAACCCAGACAAAAAAGACCCATCCACTTCTACCTCCAAGATTCTGCTCAATACATCCATAACTAAGACAAAGAGAAAAGGAGTTAGAGGATCTCCTTGTCTCAATCCGTGGGAGCTGTTGAAGAAACCCTCGGGAGTGCCATTAACCAACATCGAGAATCTAGCGGTCTTCATCCAATTGCACCACCTCTCCCCAAAATTAAATTTGCCGAGAATATAAACCAAGAAGTCCCTGTTAACATGATCAAAAACTTTCTCCATATCTAGTTTGCGAAGGACAATCTGGAACGCCGAAACTAATACTACTATCGAAACATTCAATAGCAATAAGGATCGAATTCAAAATCTGTCTCCCCTTTACAAATGCATTTTGGGGCTTCGAGACAATTTTTTCCATGACTGTGCTTATACAATTGGCTAGAACCTTGGATATAATCTTATACATTCCACTCACAAGACTTGTAGGAAAAGAATCTTTCACCTCCACATACTCGTCCTTCTACGAAATAAGTGCTATGAAGGTTGCATTAAGGCTTTTCTCGAATTTCATATGTGAGTGAAACTCAACAAAAACCTTCATAACATTCTCCTTGACAATATCCCAATAGACCTGGAAAAAAGCCATTGAAAATCCATCTGGTCTCGGCACTTTATCCTTGTCCATTCCTTTCAGCAAATTAAACACCTCTTCCTCTTCAAACATCCTCTCTAACCAGTCAGCGCACGATTGATCAATCGTGTCAAAAGCCCATCAACCTTAGGTGATGTAGGATAAAAGATGAGAAAGCAATAGAATATAGAAAATAATGGTGGCAAAGAAGAAAGAAGCCAAAAAAGATAAAGAAGAAGAAGACAAAGAGAAAGGGGTTGGAAGAATGACGGCAACACTCAATTGTTTAATCTCAAAACTACCTTCAATGTTTCATTACAAGCGTTTAAATAGTAAATTAACACAAACCCTAAATAAACCTTAGAAAGTCTATGGGCTAAAGCACAAGCCCATTAATATAAACCCAAATAAAATAAATAAAACATAAGTAAAATAACCAAAATAACAATAACAGGAGATGTCCTCATCATTAGGTCTCCAAGGGAATTGCTCCATGAGTAGATTATCAAAAAACTGCACTAGGTGATTCTTAATTTCAGATCTGTCCGAAAGAACATATCCTTTCGAATGCAGCACCTCAATAGCATTAAGTCTTCTATGAGAGTTGGCCACTCTATGAAAAAAACTGGTATACTTGTGTCCTTTCTTCAGCCAAAGGGCCCAGGATTTTTGTCTCCATGAGATTTCTTTCATGAGAGTAAGTTTTTCCAGATTAGCCACAACAACAATCTTCCTTGCCTTCTCCTCATCCATGAGAACCCCAGCAGTCTCCTTTTTATCGAAGCATGAAAGTTCCTAAAAAAAATCTTCCTCTGATCATCAATCTTCCTAAATTCTTCATCATTCCACAATTTCAGATCTTCCTTCAAAGCTTTAAGCTTTCCAGCCAACACAAAGTTGGGCGTACTAGAAAAAAGGACCACCGCACTCTCACCTTCTCCACAAAAACATCAGCTTTCAACCACATGTTTTCAAATTTAAAATATCTACGTCCCTCATGGAGACCCCTACAATCTAGCAAAACGGGAAAATGGTCTGAACATAGCCTTGGAAGTCTGTTTTGACATAAATCAGAAAAATGGGCCTCCCAAGATGAAGATACAATGAATCTGTCCAGTCTTGACCAGACCCTCCCATTGGACCATGTAAAATTCCCCCAGCCAAAGGTAAATCAACTAAGTACCTATAAAAAAAAAAGGTAAATCAACTAAGTCCAATTCAAAAATAAGATCAGAAAATTCTGCCATAGCCAGGCTAATACAAGAATCCCCCAACCTCTCACTTAGAAAATGAGTTATATTAAAATCCTCCCAATACACGACGGCCCATCCCACCAACTACACATACCAGCAATCTCCTCCCTAAGGAACCTTCTATTGTTGTCCACATTCGGACGACATATACCAGTAAAAGACCACTTGTAGCCATCATCCACAGTTTTAAAGGAACAAGCCACCAAATATTCCCGGACATATTCCTCAGCCAGATTGACGACTCTTGTATCCCACAACAAAAGAATACCTCCCGATGCCCCTTTAGAGGCAAGATAGACCCAACCCATATGAAGACATCCCTACAAACTTCTAACAATACTTCTATCTATGAACTTCAGTCTCTTGAAGACAAATGATATCAGTGTGTCAAGAATTTAATCAGGGAATTGAAACAAATTTTGTTTGTTTGTGGGAGACTAAGCTGGCTGTTGTTTCTAGTGTTGTTATGTGAAGCTTGTGGGATGCAACACATGGATTGGTGCTTTATGGGCTCAAATGAGGCTTTAGGAGGGATTTTGCTCATGTGTGATAGGAAGGTGGTAGAAAAAATAGATTGATGTTACTTATCAGAAAAAAAAAATGATGGATGTGTGAGAGATTTCATTGTTACCTGTACGTTCAAATATGTCAATGACAAATTTAAGTGGGGCTTTGTTGGAGTTTATGGATCTAACGATAATTGTATCAGAAGACTTCTTTGGGATGCATTGGGTTGTTAAATTAGTTGGTGGAGCATTCCATGGTGTATTGGGGTGACTATAACGTTATGTGCTATCTGAGTGAGAGGTAGGGTGATATCCGCTATTATTGAGCGGTCAAGCTACAGTGGAGGTGTATGAATTCATTTTTGAACACAGCCTTATAGATATCCTCCACATGGGAGGGAAGTATAGCTGGTCCAACAAGCGTGACTAGGCAATATGGTCTCGAATTGCAGGTTTATTCTCTTTCCTTAATGGGAAGCTAAATTCCCAATGTTTTCTTAGAGAAGGCTCCCTGGATCACTAATGGACCTTTTTCCTTTAGACTTATAGACTTTGTAGCTGGTGTAAGCCATATACAAGCTCCAATATACAGAAGGATATACCCATCTACAAAGTCTCCAATCTTTTAGAGCTCAAGGAGTTTTGCTCTTTTTCGTGCTAGATGCATATATCCTTTTGTATACTTCCTGTGTATTTGGGTTGCACCCCACTGCACTTTTAACAAAATTTGTGCTATGAAAAAAAAGATATGCCATTCAACTTTTTTTTTTTTCTGCGTAATGACGAGATTTTTTCATAAAGCTTTATAGAAAATATTGGGAATTCAACTAAGTAGATTGTAACACATTTTGATTGCTGTGCCTTACTGACTAAATTGAAGGTAGATGTAACTTGTACTTTTGTTGTATTTTCAGGCATTTCCTATCACAGATAACTCCTCTACACTGGCTACTGCTCAAGGTTTTCGCTCTGTAAGTGAATTTGTTTAAGAAGCAATTATTGTCTATTTTATATGGGTTAAAGGCATATGTAAAAATGTATGATATGCTCACTTACTTTTTTGGGTCCGTTGAGATTGAGCCGCTTATCACTAGGGATTTGATAGTATTTTCGTTTGATTCGAGTTAGCCAAACGATGGAAAATTTTTAGTGTTCGTCTCATTCCTTCCGCCATAGTGCTAGATATCTATCTCCAACTCACTTTTTCCACAAGAATTGTGTGGCCCAGTTCTCTAGCAATATCCTATTTCCTCCTCTATGCATAAGCTCACCGGAATCCCATCACAACCTTATTCAATAGAAACCTTTTTTGATTCTGAATACGACCAACTCCTGTTTCTTTAGGTCTTTCAACTTGCTCGCCAATACAAAACTGGGGGAACCATTGAAGCTGTGGAACAACCGTCATGGCTTTACTTTATCCTCAAAACCCTATCATTTTTTTTTTCTGTTAATTAATAAAATATTTCATTAAAAAGCTCAGAAGGAAAATTGAAACATGTACCTAGCCATGCTTTTTGTTTTTCTTTTTGGATAACTAGAAGGCAGGCTGATCTAGTTTGATCCATGAAAAAACTAGTCAGCCACGAACTTGGTGCTGACCTACAGCTCAGCCTCATGATCAGGCTACAACTGAGTATGAGAAAGAATTCGAGAAGAAGGTGGACATAGAAGAGGAAAAATCGAAAGATTTAGAAGGAAAGAAACTCTATTGGCCTTGTCATGGAACGGGAGCTGGTGCTTGTTCACAAATTAGGATATGAAGTAGGGATAACGTTAGGTAATTACAGCTGCTTTATCTCTATCTTTATTTGGGACCCTATTTGTCTCTTTAGGATTTTTTTTAATCGAAATATATCATCCTCTAGATAATTCAAATTTAAGGAATTGGATGTCAATGAATTTCTAGTGTCATCTCCATTTTGCAAATGACACATTGTTATTCTGTGACGATAATCCAGAGCCTCACAAAATAACAATTAGGTCTCTCTCTCTCTCTCTCTCCCCCAAACGGTACTTTTGATTTTATCAATTTCTTTCTTTTTAATTGGTGGGCCTCTTTAATGTAAAATGATACCTAGTTTATATTCACCATGCATAGGTGTAACACCCCTTCCCGTGGGTTAGGAATACTACGAATCATTCATAACATAATGCCCGGTGAAGAGATTTGAAGTCATGAAAAATACCTCATTTACAAAAGAAAAAAAAAGGTCAAACTAAATTGAACATAATTGTCTTCAAATTATGAAATTGAAAACATAACGTAAAAACATAAACTAAACTAATTATTGTGTAACTAACACTTATTCCTTTCCAAGTCTTTACACTATATCTATTCCTGGTCTTCCAGCTGTGCGTCCTCACACTCATCATCTGTGACATTTAAACATAGAAGAAAACATAGAAACCAGCAAAAATGAGTCGAATACTCAATAAATAGTACATCATACCATAAAATATAACTTAGCTTAGCATAGACTTAATTTTTGAAAGACTCATCATAACATATATACATCATCACAGATTCACAATCATACCGTAATCATAACTTAATTTAACATAGGCTTAATTTCTGAACAACTCTACATACATACATATATCGGCACAGATTCACATAGCATATCTATTCATCATTAACATGAGAGGAATCATACATAATCATGGCAAACATGTAACGTGAATGTATAAATGACTGACGTAAACATGACTTGTTTATCTTGTCCTTCACTTATCATATGGTGACCCACGCTTGAGTCCGTGGCACCGCATAACTTGTAATAACAGGAAGTGAAACACGCTTGAGTCCGTGTTTCACCTAACATATGGTGAACCACGCTTAGGTCTGTGGCACTGCTTATCATAACTTGTGATGAACACGCTTAGGTTCGTGTCTCCCTTAACATAACTTGTGACGTACATGCTTAGGTCGGTGTCATCCTTAACATAACTTGTGATGAGCACGCTTGGGTCCGTGTCATCCTTAACATAACTTGGAGTAAAACATGCTTAGGTCCATATTTCACTTAACATATGGTGAACCACGTTTAGGTCCGTGGCACCGTCTTAACATATCTTGTGGTGAACACGCTTAGGTCCATGTCACCCTTAACATTATCTTTCTTAATGCATGAGAAGTTTGTTGGACTTGAACTTTTCTAGCATGGCATACACTTGTACATAGCCTAACATAACATGACATGGCATAATGTGATCTGAACATAAACATTACATGATATACATGATCTGAGAATTACATGAACATTACGTGACTTATATGATCTAAATACTTCATGACATTACATTGTATGACATACATGTGATTTTCATGATATATCATCCATCAAATCGCAATCCATAATAGCATAACATACATAGGCTCACTTACATGCATATCATTATAATTCACAAATCGCAATCCATAATAGCATAACATACATAAGCTCACTCACATGCATATCATTATAATTCATCGAAGATCATGAAAGGGATCTAAATTTGACTTAGCTTGTAGCATCGCGTAGACAAACATCACATTTTCATATACAATTAGAACATTTATGGTACACATGCAATTATATGATCATACTAATTACCTCTTAACGCTGCTTCCTGATTCCCACTTTGTGGCGTGTTTCCTATACGAGGTATTGGACGTTACTAATTTCCTAGAAAAGTGTGTCATAATACTCTACATAATTAAATACGTATAATGGAACTTAACTAAAGTAATAGGCGTCATAGCATACTTTAAAAATATACTTTAAAATCCCTTAAATACTTTTTATAAAAATTGTGTCTACGGTCTCATAATTATTCATGTAAAACTTTGGGCTAGCTTAAATTCCAGCCCAGCTCCTATTAAAGAAAAATAGCCTAATTAAAATCACTAAAACGGGTTTTTGTAAAGCACTACCAGCTCACTTTCAAACAATAAAATAGTTTCTGTCAACCCAAAATTCACTCACTTAAATTATTATAGTTTCTGAAATAAGCGCAACAAGTTCATTTAAAAAAAAACTAGGCCCAGTACCGACTCAAGGAAACACTAGCCGAATGGGCTTAGGGCCCAAGGGCCCCTTATGAACTCAAGGGTGTCTACTCTTCTGGAAATTAAAACACACAGGACTAAAACAGATGAAAGAAATGGCTGAGCATCGAGAGGAGAAGCTGATGTGCAGCAGCTCTGAGTGGCTGAGAAGGACTGGTGACGCAGCTGGAGGGTCCCTATGGTGGTGCGACACCGAGAGAGAGAGAGAGAGAGAGTTTAGTGGTAGAGAAACTGTCAAATGGAAACAATGGAGAAGAAGGAGGATTCCGGCATGGGTTTACGGTGAAGGTGTGGGTTCAATGGAACTTGGCTGTTCGGAGATCTCTGTGGCCGCCGGGAGGTGGTCCGACATTCTCTGATGTGGTTGACGCTGGCTGGGAACAAATGCAGGGGCTGTTTTTATTCTCGGTTGGGAGAAAACAAAGACCCAGAGGACTTATGGGTCATGCACGCAGTGGAGGAAGGAAGGCTCACCGTCGGCGTGCTCAGTGATGGTTTCTGGCGAGGTAGGTGTCTCAATTTGTGGGTTTTGCTCTGTCTGCCGAGGCTGCTATGGTGGCTAGCGTGTGCAAGTTTCATGGTTTTTGCTAAGGGTCTTGTGGGTTTTATAGATGAGGGGTAGGGAGATATCGGAGTGATCTGGAGAGGTTTGAATTCGACTAAACTTTGGAAAACTACTCCCACAAGGAAAGAAGCACTGAGAGGATATAAGAGTTTTGAAGTGTTAGAGTTGAAAGTTAGTTTCAAATCAGGAAACTACCCAATCTGGGAGACCAAAGAGAAAAATAAAAGAGGCTCATAGTTTAACAGTAGAGAAATCCTATTCAAAACAAATTACTACCTCAAAACATTTCTAATAAAATAGTAATAATAATAATAAAATCACACTTTTGGGGTCTGGATGATACAATAGGGACTGTATGTTTTTTTTTTGGCTTTAGTTATCCTATAAAGGTTTTGGCTATTTATGTTCCGAAACATGAATTTCGCAAGCTGCCTTTGGGAGGGACATTTGCATCCTGACAAATTGTTTTCTGCTTCTTTCCCCTTCATTTTTTTCTTCTTTCTTTTGTTTCGCTTAATTGCTAAAGCCTATCTGCTCACTGGTCCAGAAATGTCGCCGTAATCGATGTCGCCATGAACTATTGCCCTGCTTATAGGACATTGCATGATTGTCGACCCAACTAAAAATCTAATTTCGGTGTTTAGAATGAAATATTGTAGATCCTACAAGGTTCATTAAAGAGATGGTTAGAAAACAAGCCTCAAATTAGGTTAACGCAAATACTTGTAGTTGCTCAGCTTCAACTTCCATAGAACTTGTCTCATGGGTACAGTGGATCAGGACCTGAAACTGGAGTTCTGATCCTCCAGAATTATGCTCCACCAGGGTTAATGATTATGCGCTGCCTAACATTAATACTTATTCCTTCCTTTTCACCCCTTATCTCCATAAGATGAACCTTTAAAAAAAAAAAAAAAACATTAATACGGCCAAAACTTATGTGAGTGAAGTTATGTTGTGGTGTAGGGCTGTCAATTGGGTCGGGTCGGCCGGGCCGGGTCAATTTCAAATCAACTTGAGAATAACTAATTGGTTCAAACTTCTTGACGAATCCGACCCAAATAACTAATGTTGATCCTTTTATCAATTCGGGTTTGGTCAACCCAACAAGACCCGTTTAAAAAAAAAAACAAGAATGAAAAAGATTCATAAATATTTGAACATTCTTACTATTATAACAAGACAGGTTATACAAGAAACATTTAAGAATATAATTTTTTTTTTAATAAGTAAACATTTAAGAATATAATTAAACAAGAGTTCTATTTCTAGTTAGAAATATGTAGCGGGTCAATCGGGTCATGGATTGACCCAACTGACCGGTTTCCTTTTGGATGATCGGGTCAACACGTGAACCTGCAGGTTGAGTCACTCAACACTACTCAATTATTAACCGGGTCAACCCGAATTGACCCTAACCCTATTATGCCCAACCTTACCTAATATTACACGTCGGTTTCTAGTTCCTAACTAGGTGTAATCACATATATACTTCCTGTGTGCTTGGATTATGCCTATTTCAATATCAATAAAATATCTTCTCACTTATCAAAAAAAATATTACGTGTCGGGTTCGAGGGTCATGTAAAAAATTGACAGCCCTAACTGTGGCTGGAGTGAAATGCTGTCATGATGCTGTGCTGAGAGTAGTTAGTGAACTGGAAAAATCTGAAGTATGAAGACAAAAATGTTTAGCAGCACTTGTTTGAAGACTCGTGCCATATCTACATGTTGAACCAGAGATTAATTTGAGACCTTATCATGCATTCCATAGTCAAATAAAAATGTGATTCTGAAGTGGTTAAGGCTGGTTAAAATCCTTTCACTCGTTCTGTGTCCATTTTTTTAAAATAATGGCAGGGCCTAGATGTGGAGTTCACCTCATTTTAGCTCACTTCATGATTCAGAGCAAATCCTGTTTAGATTTATATTCACATGCACCACTCAGAAATCAACTAAAATCAATTTTTGTCTATATTCATATTAATAATGCTATTAGATTGCCATGGTTGTGATTGAGACGTTTGCAAATGTGTTCTTGATAGTTTTATGGCATTCAATATATAGCCTTTTTTGTTCTTTTGTAAAATTTCTTTTATTTATTTATTTATTTATTATTTCTTATCCCTCTTTGCAGCCACAAAATCAGCAGCAGATCATTTGCAAACATCCTATGCAACAGCTTTCGCATCAGCCCCAATTTCACCCAGTTCATCAGAATCATCAACAACACATGCACCCTGCATCCCACTATCCTCAGAGTCATCAATGTGCTCCTGCTTCTCACTTGCCTGAAATTACTCATCCTCATCAACCGACCATATCACAACAGATGGCATCCTTACAACCGCTCACAGGTGGTGGTCATGCTGGAGGGCGTTTGCATGTACTGGTGGGTTATTAATTCGATTATTCCTCCATCAACTATGAATTATGATAGCACCTATTTGAATATCATAAGTTTTACTTTTATTTTCATGGCTAGTCGCATGGTTACCCTCAACGATAAAGATATTATGTTAAATTTTAGCTAATGTTGCTGGTGTAGAACAAGCACATCTATACAACCTATTTGTGGACTTCTATTTTTCCATTATTATAGCCAGACAAAACAAAGTTGGTCAAAAGTAGCTCAGCAAACCATAGCAGGGGATAGATATCACCTGCTATCTATCCCCTAAAAGCAATATTCTATTGTTGACGTTTGATTTCTATGTGTGTATATGTGCCTGCTTATGTTTTCAACTGCAAGTGAGTTATATTGAGAAACATTTTTAGAGATTTGTTACTGTGCCATTTTATTTTTCATGTAATTTATACTTTATAAAAAAAAAAAAAATCATGTAATATGTATTACATGACTTTATCAGAGTTTTGCATTCACATGTTTTCTTGTGTTGATATGTGATGATGTGTGAGTGTGAACTCGTATTGCCAATCTATTAAGAGGGAATGTTTTTGCTTTGTGATTATGTCAGGAACAATGTCTCAATTCATGTGATCTTTTTGTCCCAGCATTATTTATGTTACATCAGAATAATGGTCCATTTCCTTCATTGTATATTTGATTAGAATTTTTTTGTATCCTCACGAGCTTAAACTATCTATGAATCTTGCTTAATTTTCTGTAAATAGCTCATTTTTCTCGAATCGTTATTGATGCTTTTTCTTATGGAAAACAAAGTAGGGCTTCATTAGCTTTGTGAATGTTTGGAAAAGGCTCAGGATTTATTTGTTATCTTTTTCTTTCAACCTGTGTCTTTACTGAATTTTTAAGATTGATCATATGTCAGCCATCCAGCCCGGCAAAGTTTTGTGACGAATGTGGGGCCCCGTACTTGAGAGAAACTTCTAAATTCTGCTCTGAATGCGGTGTTAAAAGGTTAGGAACGTGACATGGTGCTGTCACTTATATGTACATAAATATATTTACATGCATATTCTTTTATATTTGATTTAGGAGTTTCAAATATATGTACTAATGTAGAAGGTCAAGTTTTAGATCTGATGTACGATATTTTTAAGTGTAGAGACCATTTAGGTGCAGTTTGGATAGTGAGATGAGATGAGATGAGATGAGGTCATTTTGGATGAAAGTTGAAAGTTGAGTAAAATATTATTTTTTAATATTATTATTGTTTTGGAATTTAAAAACATTGAATTGTTTATTATATTTTGTGTAGAAATTTGAGAAAGTTGTAATGATGAGATGAGATGAAACACTTTTGCTATCCAAACGGGATTAATGTAACCCCAAAAATTTTTTTTACATAGAAAGATGATAACTTATGATCTGATTTCATGTACAAAGTGTTAGTTGGATGCACAAGAGCATTTTGATTTTTGCCATTGTCTTCGAAATAATGTTGACTATTGCAACGTAAAAAGCTTGTGATTCCTGTTTAGTGTTTTTTTCCCACTTTTAAAGAAGACGAATTGACCACACAAATTGTATATTAACGAATATTTAGGCATGATTCATTGGGCATAATTTGAAGGCCAATTATGTGTACATCTTACTGTGTAGTTGGTAGAAATATGTCCCACTAATATCCTTTAGTGGAGGAATATATTTGAATTTGAATTCAGAAAAAAAATGTATGTTGTTCATGTACTAGAAATTTGAATTTAGAAAAAAAAAATAGTATGATTGAACCAATTATGTCAACTGGCATTTTCATTGAATAAAATTCATCAACTATAACATATGTTCTAAATATTCATCAATTTCATTCTCAATGTAGACTATCCAATGGTCTCTAAGAAAGCCCATCCTCCATTTCATTTTGGAGTCTTGTTTTAACGATATTCGTAGTTGAAAAAACCTGCAAGGTAGTTGCTGTTGGACTATCTTGTCGTTGTCAATACCTAGCATTAGTCATAAATTATGGATGCGTGTTGTAGATTTGGATGATAAGATAAGGCACATTGTACTTGTAATGTTGCAACTGAAATCTTAATTGATTTTTTTCTCTTTTTGTAAAATCTTTTGAATAAAACTTCTCCACAAGATTACATATATTTTTAGTTTTAAATTACTTATATATTTTTGGATTCCAAAGAACTAAACAAATAAGCTCCATTGCCCTTTCACTAAATTTTGGGCTGGACAAAAATTCAAAAATCCGACTCCGAATCTAACTCTAATCTAGCTCGATTCTGACTCCGACTCCATTTGTCGGAATCAGAGTTTTTTTTTAATTTTTTAGTCGGAGTCAGAGTTAGAGGTGTCACTGGATTGATTCTGAATTTGCCTTCTGAATCCGACTCCGATATTGAATCCGACTACAATATTATACATATGTTATAAATATTTATACATGTATCATATATACTAGTATATTTCTTTAGTTAAATAACTAAACTTATATAGTTAAATTCAATAATATACTATTATTAGATAATTATTATAAAATAATATTCTTATATTATAATGTAAATAAACTAATAATAGTTTAGTTACTTTAGTATATATAAACATCATAGTATTACTACCATACATAACCAAATATAGAAATAAGTTAGACACTAATATTGCAATAAGCCGAGTATAATAAGTTAATAACACAAAATATTAATTTATTGAAGTATAATAACATGTAATTAGACACTAGAAAGTCTAGTATATGATTAAGTTAGAAACAAGTTAAACATTAGTATAATAACATGTAATTAGACAATATAGTGTAAGTCTTGTATAGAAATAAATTAGACACTAGTATAGAAATAACTGATAAGTCTAGTATAATAAGTTAATAACACATAATACTAATTTACTAAAGTATAATAACATGTAAGTAGACATTAGAAATAAGTCTAGTGTAGAAATAAGTTATAAATAAGTTAGACACTAATATAGAAATAAGTCTAAATATAATAAGTTAATAACACATAATATTATTATATAATAATATGTAATTAGACACTAGAAATAATATGTAATACTATAGTATGATCAAATGTAAATTAGACACTATAGTATAAGTCTAATATAAAATAAGTTAGATAATTAGTATAGAAGTAAATTAGCAGTGAATTATTTAGTTTTAGTTTTTAATTTTTGGAAAAAACTAAAATTTGAAAGCCAACAAAGAATTCTTTTAAAAAGTGGGCTAAATATGAAACTAAAAAAAATCCAAAACAAAGCCCATATCCGACTCTGCTCCGAAAAGTCAGGAGTCGAAGTTGAATCGCAGCCTACACAAGTCGAAGTTTAAATTTGAACTCCGATAGAATCCGACTCCGACTATGTTGGTGCTCACCCCTTACTAAATTTGTTGTTTAACTCTTGCAAATGAGAGTCCATAGAAGCATTAAATATATCCACTCTATAAAGAAATTCTATTCTCACTTCTTTTTGAATCGTGGAGAAATGCGTCGAGAGGTTATGGAGCACCTCTTGGAGTTTTCTATTGAGCTGCTTTTTTTCTAGAACGTTTTTCGTCGAACATGTTTCAGCTCCCTCTAGCATGGTTGGGTATCGCGCTCTGTTCTACCATGGAAAAATGGAGAAAGAACGAAATGCACATAAGGAAAGAGAAGGATGGAGCAAGAAAGCCAAGGATTCAATTAAATAAGGGCAATATGGACATTTCAATATTGATGACATGGAGGGTGTGCAATCCGTGCCCTCTTCCCAGCATGTATTCTAGCGTTTTTCTTTGGCGTTTAAAAGATAGGGATTTAGGGTTGGGGGTTCAATTTTTGTGAGGGTGGTGGTCTACATGTCACTAGGTACATGGCATCTACTAAACTATTAAAAAAACGGAAACTTTGGGCAGCGAGGATTTTTGTCACCAAAATAGCCAGGGTTGCCGCAATATAAAATATTTGTGTCAATTTCCTTTCATGAACTTACCAAAAGATGTATTAACAACGAAAATAATCGTCTTAATTGAATGATTGTCTCCCTATTGAAATTTTAGGCCTGGTTTGGATATAAGACGTGTTTCATTTCATCTTATCTCATCATTACAATTTTTTCAAATTCTCACACAAAATATAATAAACAATTCAATTTTTTCAAATCCTAAAACAAAATAATATTAAAATATAATATTTTAACAATATTTTATTCAACTTTCATCTCAACTCATCTCATCTCAATTCACTGTCCAAAAAGGACCTTAAGTTTACCTCAGGTCCGCAAGGGGGCTCATTTCTCATTTGCTCGCCTTGGGATTGGGCCAAGTTTTGTGCGACTCGACAATTGGGCGACCTTTGCTCGCCCTTAGTCAAGTAATGAGGGAAAGTAAAGTGCTAGCCCAGAGGCGTGCTATGAAAGACAAAGTACCCATACCCAGAACAAGCATGATGAGATGCAAAGGGTTGCTCTCTTGTCAAGCGCAACAGAAAACAAAGTTCTCGCTACCAAGCAAGCAAAGTCGAAAGCAAAATGCTCACAAGAAAATAATAGGTCAATTTCATAAAATAGACATAGAAAGTGGACTAATATTTGATAATGCCTGTTAGTCTAACAGCAAAAAAAAAAAAAAAAAAAAAAAAAAAACACTACGATCAACAACAAAAGAAAAAAGTCAAAATCCAAAAGCTTACATTGTTGAGAAACTTGTTGACCATTTGCTGGAGCTGTTGGTGCCCAGCATTTTGGGGAAGGTACATGGTAGCTCCCAGACGTGTTCCATATGGATATGTCTAAAGGCACATCACTTTGTTGGTAGTCGATTCTCTTTCTCTTCTTCCACCTCCATCGTTGCGCCTCAAAAGGCACATCACGCAAGACCTAACTTATGCTCACCCTCTTGAAGACATCTAATCAGCCATGTGGGGGATGAAATTCCTTAGCAAAAAGCAATGCTAAGATGGCCAATTTCGTGGGCCTAAATCAAATATACCTCAATTTAGGGTTTTAAGAGGGTTTGGGTTGCTATCAGGCCCAAATTCAATTTCTCTTGACCCAATCAAATATCCAAGGTTAAAAAGATTGGATAATGATATTCTAACATAAATTTGAAGATTAATAGCATGGATTTCGGTTTCAACCATGCTTTTGGATTTTCAGTTGGATTCCAACCATATAGGGTTTTACTAGGGTGTAAATCCTCTTTGGTTTGGCATAATTGGATTGGCCAGATGGTATAGGCTAGTTTTTGCTTAAATGGCATGATCTCACACCTTGATTCCTTCAATTCCATCAAACGTTCCTTATGGTGCCAAGTGTCTAATACTATTCATCATATGTGGTTAAGATCTTGCCAAGTGTCCAAATAAAACTTCTCTAACCTAATTTGAACATTCCACACTGTGATTTTAAAAACACTACACTCGGTGCGCTTATCGAGGTTACTATTCACTCCAAAAAAGTGCATAATAAACTTAGTACTGAAAATTCCTAAATATTCATATTATCCTACGGTGAAAATCGTTTATTGAAATTTAATCTCGAAGTGTCCCTAAAAATAATTTCATAGTTTTGAACATGCATTTCGTTTGAAATTATGAAAATGAGTTATTGCGTCATAAAATCATAAATAATCAACTGAGTCTAATGGCACAGTTAATAATGCATTATGACTCTTCTAACTACCTGAAATAATTAAAATCGCACTTTTGGCATCACAGTGAGTGATAACACTGACTATATGGACAAACTGAAACTTATGCGATTGATCGATTTGTGATAACTTATGGGGTTTTCTCAAGATTCCTAAAGCCTATAGAAATTTCACCAATGAGTTTCAAGCAGGCTATTACACAAATTCAATCACAATCTCAGAGTACAAACTCAGTCAAAGGCTATAAAACAAACCTTATAGCAGTGCATAGCATTCTGCGATATCTTCAAATTTTAAAGAAATGACATATATACATTTATACGACACCATGTTTTGACAATGCATAATCCCTATACATATATTCTTGTTTCTGTAATGCCCAACATTAGAACTGTTTTTTCAACACCTTGTGGAGCCAAAGGCTCTTGGTCAATTTGGGACTTGTAACTAGGAGAAGAAAGAGTAATAGTTTTAGAAGTAAGCCAAAGTCTAACATGACAAAACCATTACGGCTGCAACAACACATGGCAATAATTGAGGCAGTGAGGACAGGAGAAGAATAGTGGGTAAGAGTTTTACCTAACCATTTGAATACTAAAAGGCCAAAAAACTTAAAAGTCTTCCCATAAAAATGAGCTAAAACTGAAGCCTAACTTGAGCTTCCGGTCCTCTTCAAATTCATTTATATAAATAATTAAAAAATGATAAAAAAAAAAAAGCTACGTCACAAATTATTAAGGGTAAGAGGTGCTTGTGATGACCCCAACCCAGTAAATTACTTCAAAACAAACAAAATTTCTTTTTTCGGCTTTACTATTCTCTCCACCAGTGGAACAAAAAGACCCTATAACTATTTAAAATTTGGCTCCATAAGCATTCTCCCCTTCAATTCTTAAATTAGCTTCCCTTGGCTAGTTTACCAAAATCCTGGGATCAAATAAAGGCTAAGAAATCTAATCTATTTGACTTATTTCTTCTTTCATAAGAAGAAATGAGGTGTTGTGTAACCTCCCTTCAGCCCAGAAATTTTTGAAGCTCTTGATTCCATTCTGGTGGATAGTAGTCCTGGCCTTGATGGGTTTGACTCAGGATTTTATAAATCCTGTTGGCATATTGTGGGTCCGGATGTTACTGAGGCAATTATGGAATTTTTTAAAGGGGTTCCATTACCATGGTTTTATAATGCAACATTTTTTGTGCTTATTCCTAAAGTAAGCAATCCAACAAACTTTGAGAAATTCAGGCCGATCAGTTTATGCTCAGTCTTCTATAAAATTTGCTCAAAAGTTTTGGTGAATCTTCTAGCGCCTATTCTCCATAAGATTATATCTCTTGAGCAAGGTGCATTTATTCCAGGTCATAGCATCTTTGAAAATATTAGCTTGACCCATGAATTAATTCATGGAATCCATAAGCCATGTCACAGAGGGAATACAATGTTGAAAATTGACATGGCAAAGGTCTATGATAGTGTGTCTTGGGATTTCTTGTTGAATGTGTTGAAGGCATTTGGATTCTCTGAATCTTTTTACATGATTATACGGCAATGTATATCACTGTCATGGTACTCTATTATACTAAATGGAATCCCTAAAGGTTTCTTTAAAGGAGGAAGAGGATTGCACCAAGGGGATCCAATTTCGCCTTATCTATTTATTGTGATGGAAGAGGTCCTGACCAGGTTGATAAAGAAGCAAGTTGAATTAGGCAAGATTGTTCCTTTTTCTCATCCAAGAGGTACTCCTATTATTTCACATCTCCTTTACGCTGATGATATTGTTTTGTTTTCTAATGGAGCAAAGGCGTCGTTGAGGTCAATTTCAAATGTGTTTAAAGTATATGAAGAGTGTTCGGGTTAGGTTGTGAGTAAGAGAAAGTCCTCCATCTATTTCTCTAAGCAAATATAAGCATCTCGAAGAAGAAGTCTACTTAGAATCATGGGCTTCTCAGAAGGAAATTTTCCTTTCGTTTACTTGGGAGCTCCAATTGTTTCAGAGAGACTATTGGTCAAGCATTTTGACTCTATTATTCAGAAGGTACGAGCAAGGCTAGAAGGTTGGAAGGCAAAAATTTTATCAAGCGGGGCTAGACTGTTGCTTATTAAACATGTTATCCAAAGTATGCCGATTCAAACACCTTGACCCGAACCCAACCCAAATAACTAATGTTGACCCGTTTATCAATTCGGGTTAGGTCAACCTGACAAGACCCGTTTAAAAATAAAAACAAGAATGAAAAGGATTCACAAATATTTCAACATTCTTACTATTATAACAAGACAGGTTATACAAGAAACATTTAAGAATATAATTAAAACAAGAGTTTTATTTTTCCATTTAAAATTCAATTTCTAGTTAGAAATATGTAGCGGGTCAATCGGGTCATAGGTTGACCCAACTGACCGGTTTCCTTTTGGATGATTGGGTCAACACATAGTCACTCAACACTACTCAATTATTAACTGGGTCAACCCGAATTGACCCTAACCCTATTATGCCCAACCTTAACCCTAATATTACACGTCGGTTTCTAGTTCCTAACTAGGTGTAATCACATGTATACTTCCTGAGTGCTAGGACTCTGCCTATTTCAATATCAATAAAATATCTTCTCACTTATAAAAAAAAATATTAAGTGCCGGGTTCGAGGGTCATGCAAAACATTGACAGCCCTAACTATGGCTGGAGTGAAATACTGTCACGATGTTGTGCAAAGAGTAGTTAGTGAAATGGAAAAATCTGGAGTATAAAGACAAAAATGTTTAGCAGCACTTGTTTGAAGACTCATGTGCCATATCTACATGTTGAACCAGAGATTAATTTGAGACCTTATCATGCATTCCATAGTCAAATAAAAATGTGATTCTGAAGTGGTAAAGGCTGGTTAAAATCCTTTGACTCATTCTGCGTCCATTTTTTTAAAATAATGGGCAGGGCCTAGATGTGGAGTTCACCTCATTTTAGCTCACTTCATGATTCAGTGCAAATCCTGTTTAGATTTATATTCACATGCACCACTCATAAATTAACTAAAATCAATCTTTTTCTATATTCATATTAATAATGCTATTAGATTGCCATGGTTGTGATTGAGACGTTTGCAAATGTGTTCTTGTAATGTTGCAACTGAAATCTTAATTGATTTTTTTCTTCTTTTGTAAAATCTTTTGAATAAAACTTCTCCACAAGATTACATATACTTTTGGTTTTAAATTACTTATATATTTTTGGATTCTAATGAACTCAACACATAAGCTCCATTGCCCTTTCACTAAAATTAGGGTTGGGCAAAAATTCAAAAATCAAACTCCGAATCTAACTCTGATCTAGCTCAACTTCGAGTTTTTTTTTTTAATTTTTCAGCTGGAGTCAGAGTCGGAGTCGGAGGTGTCCCTGAACCGATTCTGACTTTGCCTTCCAAATCCGACTCCGACTTTGAATCTGACTCCGATATTTTATACATATATTGTAAAATATGCAATTATTTATACGTTTATCATATATGCTAGTATATTTCTTTAGTTATATAACTAGAACTTATATAGTTAAATTCAATAATATACTATTATGAGATAATTATTATAAAATAATCTACTTATACTATACTGTAAATAAAATAATAATAGTTTAGTTACTGTAGTATATATAAATATCATAATATTACTACCATACATAACCAAGTATAGAAATAAGTTAGACACTAATATTGAAATAAGCCTACTATAATAAGTTAATAACACAAATACTAATTTATTAAAGTATAATAGCATGTAATTATACACTAGAAAGTCTAGTATATGATTAAGTTAGAAAGAAGTTAGACATTAGTATAATAACATGTAATTAGACAATATAGAATAAGTCTTGTATAAAAATAAATTAGACACTAGTATAGAAATAACTAATAAGTCTAGTATAATAAGTTCATAACACATAATACTAATTTACTAAAGTATAATAACATGAAATTAGACACTAGAAATAAGTCTAGTGTAGAAATAAGTTATAAATAAGTTAGGCACTAATATAGAAATAAGTCTAAATATAATAAGTTAATAACACATAATACTATAGTATAATAATATGAAATTAGACACTAGAAATAATATGTAATACTATAGTATGATAAAATGTAATTAGACACTATATTATAAGTCTAATATAAAATAAGTTAGATAATTTGTATAGAATTAAATTAGCAGTGAATGATTTAGTTTTAGTTTTTAATTTTTGAAAAAACTAAAATTTGAAAGCCCACAAAGAATTCTTTAAAAAGTGGGCTAAATATGAAACCAAAAAACAAAAATCCAAAACAAAGCCCATATCCGACTCTGCTCCGAAAAGTCAAGAGTCGAAGTTGAATCGCGGCCTACACAAGTCGAAGTTTAAATCTGAACACCGATAGAATCCGACTCCGACTATGTCGAAGCTCACCCCTTACTAAATTTGTTATTTAACTCTTGCAAATGAGAGTCCATAGTAGCATTAAATATATCCACTCTGTAATGAAATTCTATTATCTCTTCTTTTTGAATCGTGGAGAAGTTAAAATGCGTCGAGAGGTGTTATGGAGCACCTCTTGGAGTTTTCTATTGAGCTGCTTTTTTTTCTCAAACTATTTTTGTCGAACACGTTTCAGCTCCCTCTAGCATTGTTGGGTATCGCGCTCCGTTCTGCCATGGAAAAATGGAGAAAGAACGAAATGCACATAAGGAAATAGAGGGATGGAACAAGAAAGCCACAGATTCGATTAAATAAGGGCAATATGGACATTTCAATATTGATGACATGGAGGGTGTGCATTTCGTTCCCTCTTCCCAGCATATATCCTAAGATTTTTCTTTCGAGTTTAGAAGACAGGGGTTTAGGGTTTTGGGGTTAGGGGTTCAATTTTTGTGAGGGTGGTGGTCCGCGTGTCACTAGGTACGTGGCATCTACTAAACTATTTAAAAAACGAAGACCTTGGGCAGCGAGGATTTTTGTGGCCAAAATAGCCAGGGTGCAATATAAAATATTTGTGTCAATTTCCTTTCACAGACTTTCCAAAAGGTGTATTAACATCGAAAACAATCGTCTTAATTGAATGATTGTCTCCCTATTGAATTTTTAGGCCTAGTTTGAATATAAGAAGTGTTTCATTTCATCTCATCTCATCATTACAATTTTTTCAAATTCTTACACAAAATATAATAAACAATTCAATTTTTTAAAATCCTAAAACAAGAATAATATTAAAAAATAATATTTTAACAGTATTTTATTCAACTTTCAACTTTCATCTCAACTCATCTCATCTTAATTCACTACCAAAAGGCACCTTAAGTCGACTTTAGGTCCTCAAGGGGGCTCGTTTCTCGTTTTGCTCGCCTTGGGATTGGGCAGAGTTTTGTGCAACCTGACAATTGGGCGACCTTTGCTCACCCTTAGTCAAGTAATGAGGGAAAGTAAAGTGCTAGCCCAGAGGCGCACTATGAAAGACAAAGTACCTATACCTAGAACAAGCATGATGAGATGCAAAGGGTCACTCTCTTGTCGAGCGCAACAGAAAACAAAGTTCTCGCTACCAAGCAAGCAAAGTCAAAAGCAAAGTGCTCACAAGATAATAATAGGGTCAATTTCATTAAATAGACATAGAAAGTGGACTAACATTTGATTATGCCTGTTAGTCTTACAACAACAACAAAAAAATCCGCTACGATCGACAACAAAAGAAAAAAGTCAAAATCGAAAAGCTTACATTGTTGAGAAGCTTATTGACCATTTGATGGAGCTATTGGTGCCCCAACATTTCAGGGAAGGTACATGGCAGCTCCCAGACATGTTCCATATGGATTTGTTAAGAGGCACATCACTTTCTTGGTAGTCATTTGTCTCTGCTCTTCTTCCACCTCAATCGATGCACCACAAAAAGGCACATCACTTTGTCGCAAGACCTAACTTTTGCTCACCCTCTTGAACACATCTGATCAGCCTTGTGAGGGATGAAATTCCTTAGCCAAAAAGCAATGCTAAGATGACCAATTTTGTGGTCCTAAATCAAATATGCCTCAATTTTGGGTTTTGAAAGGGTTTTGGTTGCTATCAAGCCCAAATTCAATTTCTCTTGGCCCAATCAAATATCCAAGGTTAAAAAGGTTGGATAATGATGTTCTAACATAAATTTGAAGGATTAATAGCATGTGGAAGTAATTTAATCTAGTAATTAAACACAATGTTAGAAATCGATTCAATTAGGATTTTGAGGTCAACTTTAGAATTTGGATAAAACCATTTAAGATTTCGGTTTCAACCAAGCTTTTGAGTTCTCAGTTGGATTCCAACCATATAGGATTTTACTAGGATGTAAATCCTCTTTGATTTGGTACAATTTGATTGGCCAAATGGAATAGGGTTTTTGCTTAGGTGGTATGATCTCACACATTGATTCCTTCAATTCCGTCAAACGTTCTTCATGGAGCTAAGTGTCTAATACTATTCATCATATGTGGCTAAGATCTTTCTAAGTGTCTAAATAAAACTTCTCTAACCTAATTTGTACATTCCACACTGTGATTTTGAAAACACTACACTTCGTGCGCTTATCGAGGTTACTATTCACTTCGAAAAAGTGCATAATAACCTTAGTACTAAAAAATCCTAAATATTCATATTAACCTACGGTGAAAATCATTTACTGAAATCCAATCTCGAAGTGCTTCTAAAAATAATTTCACAGTTTTGAATAGGCGTTCGTCCAAAATTATGAAAATGGGTTATTACACCATAAAATTCTAAATAATCAACTGAGCCTAATGGCGTAGATCTTAAGGCATTCTGACTCTTCTAACTAGCTCAAATAATTAAAATCGCACTATTGGCACCACAGTGAGTAATAACACTGACTGTGGATAGACTAAAATCTATACGATTAGTCGATTCGTAAAAACTTATGAGATTTTCACGAGATTCCTAAAGCCTATAGAAATTCCACCATTGAATTTCTAGCAGGCTGTTACACAAACTCAATCACAATCTCAGAGTACAAACTCAGTCAGGGGCTATAAAACGAACCTTATAGCAGTGCATAGCATTCTGCAATATCTTCAAATTTTAAAGAAATGGCATTATATACATACATATATTCTTATTTCTGTAATGCCCAACATTAGAGCTATTTTTCCAACACCTTGTGGAGCCAAAGGCTCTTAGTCAATTTGGGACTTGCAACTACGAGAAGAAAGAGTAATAGTTTTAGAAGTTACCTTAGTGTATAATCCTAGCTACCAATCAATAGAAGCCTACTGTCTGCAGACCAGCTGTAGGACAAAATGCAACATCAAGATTAGCTGCGAGGTAAATGAACGGAGATGCATGATTGACAAGCTGTTTGAAAGCAAGAAGAACAGACTATAACTTTTCACTAAAAGGACAAGATTCGTGCAATTTATATGTTAAAATATATATACATAAGAACATTCAAATACAAAGGTATCTGTATTAGCAATTCCAGCAACAACTAGGGTAGCATAAATCATTTGCCCTGTGCAAAAAAGGTGGGGGAGATAGTCGTGGATATCAAAATAAATTGAAACAATCTAGAGGCAGAAGAAGGGGAAAAACAAAATGATGAATATTTTGGGATTGCAATTGAGGACAGATAATCAAATTACAAAATATTTGTACCCGTTGATGACCTGTCATGCGAGTTTTGGGGCGCTTGCTGACAAAAGGTTCCTAAAGAAACATGGTAAAATCATCTGATCCAGAAACCAATCTTTCAGGGCCATTGCCTTTCATTTTGTTATACCTCTCCGAAGCAACCTGTAATTAGTAGCACAATGGGAAATAATTCGTTCCACCTGAAGGAAAGATGGAGAAAAGTAGAAAAACATTCGTGCATGAAGCGGAAGTCTAACATGACAAAAACATTACGGCTGCAACAACACATAGCAATAATTGAGGCAACAGGGACGAGAAGAATAGCTTTTTTTGGTTTTACTATTCTCTCCACCAATGGAACAAAAAGACCCTATAACTGTATAAAATTTGGCTCCATAACCATTAGCTCCTTTGATCCAGCAATCGAACTCCACCTCTAACTCAAAGAAAAAGAAGCAAAAAACTATCATATATACTAATCAATGACAGTTACTTTTTTCATTTTTTCTGCTGATGGATAGTGCTTGCTCGTATGGTCAAAAGCCCCAGTGCGAAGAACATATTTAGTGCTCAATGCAAGAGAGTTGACCCAATTCCCATCACTACAACACAATTTGTCTTTTGTGACTGAGGAAACCGTCACCAAAAAGTCACTAAAGATATTTGGTGACGAAACCGTCACCACAACCATCACCTAATATGCCTCACAGAAAACAATTGGTGACGGTTTACTATTGAACCATCTCTAAAAATATTTTTAGTGACAGTTGGAGGTGTTCCTTTTGGTTGACCGTTTGAACGTTACACTTTTTTTGTGACAGTTGAAAACTGTCACAGAAAGTAATGTTCGAACGTCCAATGGAACATTTGAACGGCAACCCAACCGATTGGCGTTCGAATGAGAGAAGTTGACGTTCGTTGATTATAGTTCGAACGTATCATATTTACGTTCAAACGTTTATGCATCCAAACATTAATTATCATAAACGTTCAAATTTTTGTTCGAACGTTAACGTCCAATGTTCAAACGTAACGGATTTAACTATACAATTTTATGTATTCACATTCGAACGTTGGTTCGAATGTGAACCAACGTTCGAAAGTTTTTAATTTACATTCAAACGTACATATCATAAATACTAATTTCATAAAATTTAAAAACATACCAATTGTATCATATTACATACCATCAATTAACAAGTAACAATGTCTTATAAAATTTTAAAATTAGATATTAAAACTAGCCACCAATACTGATAAAATTTATTTCTTCTTTTTTCCTCACCCACCGCGATTCTGTTGCAACGACATAACACGCTCCATTTGTACCATCATCTCCCGTTGCACTTGCTCTTGGACTTCACTGCGTATTCTTTCAACTTGGTCTCTCTGTTGGTCCTACAAACGCGTCTCTAAATGAGGCTGTGGTTCTAAGAGAGACTCTAACTCTTGC
The DNA here is from genome assembly GCA_022457165.1 of Juglans mandshurica. Lineage (NCBI taxonomy): Eukaryota > Viridiplantae > Streptophyta > Magnoliopsida > Fagales > Juglandaceae > Juglans > Juglans mandshurica. Next base: position 19,244,973 of record CM039621.1, read on the forward strand.
TGTCTCGACCTCATATATTCATTCTCATGCCGTGCAAACGATCTATCTATGCTTGATAGATCGTCCCAAACCTCTTGCCATACTAGACTGTGGCCTGAGCACTTGTATGAATATGTCTATGTCACTAGGAGAGGATTCCCCAAAAGCCGACTGCATCTGCATCATTTTTTCCTACAATTTGAAAGGTAATGATCGTTAATAAGTAACCTATTAAAAGAAATAGAAATAAAAAAATAAATTATTCACATGTTATATAATTTATTTAACAAAATTAACACTACTTACATAATTATCTACAGCGACAGGATCCATCCACTCACTATGCTCATTAGTGTGAGCAGCAGCATAGACATGAATGAAGGAAAAGTTTTCAGGATCATCACGTTTTAAACAAAGTGACTTTAGCAATTTTAAAAAGATAATGTTAGTACTTGAATAAAAGAATATCAAAAAAATAAATGAATTCTATAATTTTTTAATTACCATTTTTTCAGCAAGACGGTGGAATGACCTTGAACTGGCGCGATGGTGGACAGTTAGAGCGAATCTATTCTATGCATTTGTAGAACTCAAGTACTACAAAATATATTAAGAATGTTAATTGTAATAGATATACATATAATATATAGAACGAATATGAATGTAAATAATTAAAAGATAAATGTAAAATACCTGATAATCTGGAGATGCGAAAAGATCACAACACTTTCTCCAATCATCGAACTTCATCAGCTGGAAAGGAGACTGCGCAGCCTCTTCCAACATCTTAAACGTCTTGAAGTGGTTATGACATCGTCCATTGTGACGTTAAAATAGTGTAGTCATCAACTCATTCACGGTTCTCAAATCCTCGCTAAGGCCAAAGTCAAGGTCGAATTCATCTTAACAAGTGAATTAAGTCAAAAATATGATATACAAATTTAGGTGAAAAAAATGTATTCTCAAAGTAAACTCACCAGCACAAGACTTCGAATGTGCTCCTTAATCTCATTCGTAACATCTCGCCATGAGCGCACATAAAATGGAGTATAAGCTCGAACTACTGTGCCAATATAAGAGGAAAGCGCTGCTGCACTATTATCCACTCCTCCAATGGCATTATCTGGAATGGTGATCCTGAGTTCTACGTGCCTTCTACTTTTCTCAAGAGAGATGTCACGTGTATAGCCACGACCACGATATGCAGATGCATCAACTACATGATAGTAGATAATATAATTATAGTTATTGAAACAAAAGTATTAACTATATAATTAATTATCAATGACAATATTTCATTACTAGTAGGTGTCAACTGACTGTTGTTCTCTTGCGTGTTAACTTGATCTTCAGGAGCGGATTCCTCGAGTGGAGAATCCTTAGTGGGTTCAGGACTTGGACTTGGCGGAGGCACATTTCTTCATTATTATTTTGGCGGCATTCTTTAAAATAATTAATTATATCAAAGAAAATTAATTAGAAGAAATTATGAAATTTCAAGATATTTTATAGTCACCTATATGAATAAAATATTTAGTACTTTTATTCTTCATCTTCAGATATATTTTCCATGCTTGTTTTAGAATCTCCCTCAATAACATATTCATCATCATCATGCACATCTTCTTCATCCTCCTTATCCACCTCCTGGCCGGATTCTGATTCGTCTTCATCTTATAACACTTCTTCTTCTTCTTCTTCCTCACTTACTTGAATTGAATGATCATTTAATATGGACGGGTCGAGATGGACAGGTAGGACATCATTTCTACACAAGAGGAGCAACTCGAGTGCACTGAGGTCAACAAACAAGTTAATACCCTCTCCATCTTCCTAGTATGCCTCCACAATCGGAGTGTCATCTTCATCTCCACTAGTCTCGTACTCTAGACTCGTTCCTGCTTCATATATATTTCGAGGGATAAATTTTTGTACAACTCGCCAAGTTATCTCTCCACTATCTTCATCAGTACTTTTCATTGGATCAATCAAGTAATAGACTTGGGTAGCTTGACAAGCCAATACGAATGGATCATCTTCGTACCATTTAGATGCAGTATTGACACTCGTAAAGTGATTATCCCTATGTGTAACAGCCCGCTAAAAATTCATTGGTGGAATTTCTATTGACTTTAGGAATCTCGTGAAAGCCCCATAAGTTTTTACGAATCGACCAATCGCATAGGTTTTAGTCTGTCAACATAGTCAGTGTTATCACTCACTATGGTGCTAGAAATATAAGTTTTATTTATTTGAGGTGGTTAGAAGTGTCAGAATGCATTATGGTCCACGTCATTAGACTCAGTGGATTATTTAGAATTTTATGGCGCAATATCCTATTTTCATAATTCTGGACGAAACGTCTGTTGGAAATTGTGAAATTATTTTTAGGGGCACTTCGAGGTTGAATTTCGGTAAACGATTTTCACTGTAGGTTAATATGAATATTTAGGAATTTTTAGTGCTAAGTTTATGATTCACTTTATTGGAGTAAATAGTAACCTCGATAAGCGCACCAATTGCAGTGTTTCAAAACCACAGTGTGGAATGTCCAAATTAGATTAGAGAACTTTCATTTGGACACTTGGCAAGATATTAGCCTCACATAGTGGATAATATTAGACACTTGGCACCATGAGGAGCGTTTGATGGATTTGAAGGAATCAAGGTGTGAGATCATGCCACTTAAGCCAAACCTTGTTTCATCTGCTCAACCAAATTGTGCCAAACCAAAGAGGTTTTCAATCCTAGTGAAACCTAAATGGTGGGAATCCAATTGAAAGCCCAAAAGCTTTGTTGAAATCGAAACCCTAAACGGTTTCCCCAAAACCCTAAAGTTGGCCTCTAAACATTTTCTAATCCGATTTATAGCATTGTGTTTAATCACTTGATTAAATCACTTCCACATGCTATTAATCCTTCAATTTGTGTTAGAACATCATTATCCAACCTTGTTAACCTTGAGAAATTGATTGGACCAAGTGATATTGGATTTGGGCTTGATAGCAACCCAAACCCTCTTTAAACCCCAAAATTTAGGCCCATTCGGTTTAGGCCCATTAAGGCCCACGAATTTGGTCACCATAGGATTGCTTCATGGCTAAGTTTTGTACCCCACTTGGCTGGCCAGATCTTTACAAGAAGGGCCTAGAAGGTTCTTGAAAGACAAAGCTAAATGGCCACCTCACTCTTTCACTCTCACACTACACCTTGAGAAAAGATCTTGGTCTGATTTTTATGAGAAGAAAAGGCCAACACTCAACCATTCCTTCAGTCCTATCACTTTACATAGCTTGTGTAAGAAGCTATCCAGTCCACTTCCCACGAAAAGCAACTCTTCTTTACACTTTTCCTTCATAAAACACAAAAGACACTCTCGGACAATTTTTCTTACCTCTTTTGAACGCCCGTTTCTAAGCTTTTGTAAGTGTTTTCTCGCAAAGTTTTCTTCATGAAAGTTGTTTATTTTGGAGTCTAGTTTACGTGGATATCTTATTCATTCCATTTGGAGATATTTGATTGGTGAAACGTTTTTAGACCCCAGAAAGGTCATTCTGGGCGATAAACTGGAGAGTGTGTTATATTTTGGACTTTTTGACCAAGCTAATGAATAGATCTTGGTCCGAAATTTTTATGGAGTACTGTTAACATGTGTATATGATTATTGGTTGAGGATTTGTTGCATGATTAAAAGTTTTGGTGAAATATTTTCTTAGGTCTAGAAACTTAGAAACTGGAAGAGGCAAAATAGTTTCTGTTTTGAGAAAGTTTAAATCTTTTATGGTTTAATCTTATTCCAATGGTTTTGATATTTTTATTGGAATATCCTAAGCCTCTTATATACATGTTAAAATGTTATTTTGAAGATATTTGATGTTAGTTTCGAAGATATGAAATTTTATGCAATGAGGTATTCAGTTAGGCCAAAGTGATGATGTTCTTGGCTAAATTTATGTTTTGGTTGATGTTTAACCATGTGATCTTGAGTTTGATGCTTGGATATGTTTTAGAACATCTTTTTAAACCATGTGATGTTTTGGTTTGAAGATCACGTCTTTATAAGTCATGGATCAAGAGGTTGATCAAAACAAGTTAGAAACAAAATTCTGTTTTGAACTTAGAAGAAAAACCAAAAAGTTCAAGTATTGTTTTAGTGATTTTGATGACTTTTGTTCATGATTCAAAACATGATTATTCTTAGGAATATGTTATGAGTATAGTAGAAGAAAAATTTTGGTTTAATCATGAGTTTTAAAATATGAAAGAATTACAACAAAATCAAGGGAAATAGCCTTGTAACTTTCGGTCCTATAGAGTTTTAATAGTTGTGTTTAGTTTTAAATTTTTCTGAATTGATATTTGAGCTTAGGATAAAATTTACATAAGGTATGTAAATTTTGGTGATTTTTGGAGTTAGGATGCAAAATCCTTAAGTTAGGGATAAAATGGTCATTTTCCCACATGTAGAGGGTAAAATGGTAATTTTATTCGAAGTTGATATTTCTCCATATTCCTAATTGTTAGTGATTAAGTTCTAATTTTTAGAAATCGCTACTTTCAGTTTCTCGTGATCGCACTTGAGTTTTGTCTCGAAGCGCGAAGATCGAGATAAGTTAGCTTTTAACTTACTATCAATTTAATGTGTATGTGTGATAAGTAAGGGAACTAAAGTGTATGTATGCATGTTACCATATGTGCCATGCCAAGTCATTACATATTTATCTGTTACACAGAATTTATTCTGTCATGAATTATTCATCTGTTACACAAGATATTCTGTCATGTATTGCTATACATTGCAAGTATGTCCTGTTAAGTTAAGTATGCCATATGTGACATATATTTCATGTCACGTAATATTCACCGTCACATGTTATGCCATGTTAAGAAATGTTGTCTGTTACATGGTATGCTATGTTACGAAATGTTGCCTGTTACATGTATGCCATGTTATGATATGTTTTCTGTTATATTTATGTCTCAAAGTACGTCATGTCTGTCGTCTTACGTTCATGTCATGTTATGCTACGTGAGGACTTCTGTCTTTTATGTTACGTTCATGTTACGTCACGTTACGAAATGACATGTATGCCAGTTAAGTTATTTAAGTCAATCACGACCCTAAGCGCTAGGATGGGGTAATATCCTAGTGGAACTCCTTTGTTCACGCTGGAGTGTCTAAATAGGTGTGAAATTCCCTGGGTTGACGAAGTACAGTCAACAGGTTGCGAATGAGGCCTAATTAGCTGGTCACCGGAGCGCGCCAGGCACTAACGCCGATGGTGCCACACATTATGTTACGTATGTCCACAACAAGTGTGGCACAAACAAATAAGTCATGGGGCCACAACAACTGTGGAGCATGAAGTATGGGGCCACAACAACTGTGGAGCATACACTACGTGAGACACAGCAATTGTGACACGTAGAATACGTGGGGCCACAACAACTGTGGAGTACGTATTAACGCACTCACAGCTGGTATAGAAATATGTGATGTGATGCGGTAATCGGTAGGGACACACGGCTCAAGGGGACCTGTGTAGCACCCATATGGTCACTTTAATGATTAAGTCTATTGAATAAGATTCCAAGTTCAAGTCATGTTTCACGTTATGTTATGTTCAAGTTTACGTTCACGCAATCATGGTAATCCCATGAGACAAGAATATGTTTCAAGTTCATGTTATGTTATGTTCACGTTTACATTATGTTCCAAGTTCACATTTATGTTATGTCATGCTCAGGTTCATGCTATGTTTCAAGTCCATGTTATGTTTCAAGTTCACGTTCATGCTAAGCTTCAGTTTCAGTTTAAGTTATGCCAGTTATGTTATGTTGTATGTCAAGTTATGCTATGATTATTTATGATTTGATTATGCATTCATTCTTTTACTGCCATGCATGCATCATTAACCTGTGTGGAAGTTTCCTGTTAACTTGCTGAGATTTGTAATCAAATCTCACTGTGGTAGTCCCAACTACCATTCCCCCTGAATGGTAGATCTTATTACAGGATCTGAAGGAGAATCGGGAATCGACCAACTGGAAACGGTCGACTAAGCGATGATGCGACGTAGGTGTTAGTACAGTAGTTACCTCAGATTACTACTTGTATTTGTGGAGTTCAATCTCCATCACTCTTTTGATCACAACCATTTTGGACTAGTGTTGTGATATCAGTTTTTGAGTATGTCATTATGTATGAAGTATGTTTTAAGTATTTGGGATATTTTAGTTTGGTGCATAGTATTGCTGGAAAAAAAAAATTATCCGCTGCGAATATTGCATAATGCTAGATGCATGTTAGGAATATTGCATCTTATATGTCATGAACGGGGGCAGGTAACCTTGTGTTGCATGTCTCGACGCTTCAAATGTCCGTCCGATCCCAAGCAGAATTTGGGGTCACACTATGTATTGAAACCCGACCATCGCCTAGATCCCCCCAATCACATTTAAAGACATATGTTACAAACCCACCCAAATATTTCAATCCGATAATATCATGTATGACACCATAATAGTCAATATCATCTGTTCCATGACTCCCCTCGACCAACACACCAGAGTTTTGAGTCTTTCTATTACGTTCATGGTACAGAGTATGGAATCTATAACCTCGAACTGTGCACGCAGTGTATCGAAGTGCTCTATTTGAGGGACCACGAGCCAATGCATACAATTTAGAAGAAATTGATCCGGGATCACGAGCACGTTGTTCCAAAATCTAACAATGGAAATAGTATATATTTATTACAAGTTACCCAGAGTTAAAAATTTCAAAATATAACATATATATAATTTTAGTTCATACACATTTTTTCAAACCATCCGGAAAATTCTTCCTTGTGTCTTGCCGCTATATTTTTTATGACTTCCGTCCTAAGTTTGTCCATACGCTCACTGTTATAGATAAATTCAAAAGAAGTATATTTTGAGTACAACGGTTATAGTTAAACTTAAAAAAAACTAGAATTATTCGAAGTATGGAACGACATACCTGAGATAATCATCAATCTCCCAGCAATTATTTAGCACATACCACCGAACTTTACCCAACTCTCCATCGATTAAATTGTAACCCGTTTGTGCACCCAATGGTCGTATATTCTTGGAAAACACTGATAGCTCACGAGGAGGTAGAGCAGCAAGATCAGCATTTCATTCTTGACGATTAAATCGTGTCTCAACACCATGAAGATATAGAGAGCAAAATATTAACCATTCATCGTATATATAGGCATCTGCTATTGAACCCTCGGCTCTGGCTTTATTCCCAACAGTGCGCTTCAGTCGACCCAAATATTTGTCAACTGGATACATCCAACGAAACTGCACCGGTCCACCCAACAGTACCTCTCGGAGTAAATGTATTGCTAAATTGACCATGACATCAAAAAATAATGGTGGAAAGATCTGCTCGAATTTACATAGTATAGTAGTAATGTCTTCTTCCAATTTCTCCAACACATCATGATTTACTACTCGAGTGCACAAATCCTTAAAAAATATACAAAGTTAGGATTTGGCGACACGTACATTAGATGTCAACTTCCCAAAAATTCCCATAGGCAATAACTTCTGCAAAAATACGTGACATACATGATTTTTCAATTTACTGATTTTCCAGTCATCAGGACTCACGCATCTACCAATATTTGAAGAATAACAATATGGTAACTTCACACCTTGCAACCATTTGCAGAAGTTCATCCTCTCCTCCCGCATCATCATAAAACATGCATGCGGCATGACCACCCTATTGCCTTCCACCCGCAAATGTAGATTATGTTTAATTCACATTCTCTCAAGATCTTTCCTCGTCTTGATCGTGTCCTTCATTTTTTTTTAATGCTCATCAATGTACCCAGTATATTATCACAAATATTATTCTCTATGTGCATTACATCCAAACTATGTCGCAACATGTAGGACGACCAATACGGCAAGTCAAAAAAAATACTACGCTTTGTCCAATTCAATTCTGATGTGCCTCGTTTTCTCTTGTTCTATCCACATCCTTTGCCAAAATTGTTCGCTCTAACATGTACCAATTGTTCCACTATCTCTTCCCCAGAAAACTCTTTTGGTGTAATTATATCATCTATTCTCTCATCAAACTTAGCACATTCTATTCTCAATGCATGGTTTGCTAGTAGATAATGTCGATGACCCATGAAACACAACTTCTGAGAATATTTTAACCACTCACTAGCAATTTCTTTATTACACGTTGGACACGCTAACTTTTCTTTCATAGCCGGAAAGATTCCCATATACCGGGAAATTATTTATGGTCCACATTACCGCAGCATGCATCTGAAATTATGTCGACATGGATGCATCATAAGTTCTAATGCCTGTTTCCCATAACTCTTTCAGCTCTTCAATTAACGGCTGTATGAATACGTCAATGTCATTCCTAGGTGATCTTGAGCTGGGGATAAGTAAAGTTAACAAAAAGTTGGGTGCCTTCATGCACCTCCATAGTGGAAGATTGTATGGAATCAACATTAAGGGCCAAGTGCTATAACTTGTACTCATATTCCCAAAAGGGTTGAATCCATCAGTTGTGAGTCTCAATCGCACGTTCCGAGCTTCTATCCCAAACTCTGGGTATTGATTATCAAAAGACTGCCACGCAAGTGAATCAGTTGGGTGCCTCATATATGCGTCGTCCTTAACTCTTTTCTCTTCGTGCCACCTCATATTGTGACCTGTTTTCTTACACATATATAGTCTTTGCAACTTAGGTCTCAAGGGAAAATACCGCAATACCTTAACCAACACATTTTTCTTACCCTTCCACCTCGACTCTCCGCATACAGGACATGCTTGTTTCTCCTTGTTCTCCTTCCAGAACAAAATACAATCATTCTTGCATGCATGCATGGACTTGTACTCAAATCGTAATCCATTTCTTAACTGTTTCGCTTCGTAAAAGTTTTTGGGTAATGCAGACCCTTATGTGAAGCAACCGTACAATAAACGACATTTTGAATATTTTGTACAGCTTGGATAAAACTCGAGCTTTGCATCTTCCCACATTGAAGCGAAATTTTCACAATCAGTCCCTCTGCCACTTGAGGCATTGTTGTCAACCTTATCCATAAACATCCCTACTCCAATGTCACCCAACATCTCTTCCATCTCATCCTACTCATAATCATCATCCATATGCTATAAATAATTGTGATGATCAACCAATACATCTGCTGACTGTTCAAACGGCTCACCATGCAATACCCATCTAGTATACCCTAGATCCATACCATTCACAAATATATAACTTTCTACTTCATCTAACCTTATCGCACACAAATTTTTACACCCTGAACATGAACACTTAATGTAACCATGACTATCAGTAGAGACCCGTGCAAAATCAATGAAGATTCTTACTCCACGCGCATAGCGTACGTAATCATTTCCATGTCTATCGCTCATACGCATCCAATTTTTGTCCATTTCTAAAAATATCTATCTATTAATAACACGTACATAGAAAATTCACATGCATGTCATGCTCCAATACGAAGTTGCTTTTTTGATAAGGTAGTTGGTCCTATCCCATTCGATATTATATTATCCATATTGCACAAATCTCGTCACTCTACTACTTTCCACGTTAGTAGAAATTTCGGCAGCACCTCTCCATAGTTCTCCAAGTATAAATGTTCAAGTAGAGAGATTGTGACCCTACAAACAGTATACCCGAAGAACAGTAGAGGAATATACCGAAACTTCATATTAAACGTGGAAAGTAGGAGTAACAAAAATATGCAATACAGATAATATAATCTCAAACTGTCCACACTGGACAATTCAGGAATTAGTGGACACATAAATGTACACTAATTCCCAAATGGATCTAAGGTTATTTTTGTAATGTCACACCAAATCTATAAAAAAAACACTACAAATAACATCTCCATGTTGTTTGAATTAACAATGTCACCTTCTAGTAGGGTTATATTGTTAAAATAGAGAGAGATTAAAGATTATGTGAACAAGTTTCGTGTCTTGTACATAACGAGGGAGAATGATCTTGAAGAAATGTCTAAATTTTAGTCTAATTACTTAACTGTCACAAACTGTCCAACCTTGACAACTCTCAAGGCCGGAGAGACTTTGACAGTCAACCAATTAAACTAAAATTCTAACATTTCTTTAAGATCATACTCCTTCATTGTCTACAAGATACGAAACTTATTCACATATTCTTTCATCTCTCTCTAGTTTAACAATATAACACAATACATAGGTAACATTGTTATACTTATAAATGAAATAAAAATTAATAGTTATGAAATCGAAACTTCAGATTTTTCAACAGACAATAAAGTTTTTTATAGTGATTTTAGATTGACTGGAGCTATTCTATACGAAATATTAATTTTTTGATCTCGGATACATCACAATTATAATTTAATTGTTATTATATATCTTAGGACATTGTTAATTGATGCCTATATAATTTTAATTCTTATTATATAATTCTTATTATAATTGTTATATATAATTTCTTCAAAGGATATTATATAATTTTAATTATTATCATTCCTAAAATATCCATTTAATTGTCATACTTAATTTCAAAGGTTATTGTATAATTTTAATTATTATTATTCCTAAAGTATTATTTTAATTGTTATACTTAATTTCAAAGGTTATTATATAATTTTAATTATTATCATTCCTAAAGTATCATTTTAATTGTTATACTTAATTTCAAAGGTTATAATATAAAGTTAATTATTATCATTCCTAAAGTCGTATCATTTTAATTGTTATATTTAATTGAGTGTGTTAATTATTTTTAATAATTAATTATTAATTATAGTTATTGTGTAACACCCGACCCCCAATTAGGCTCACTTTTCAATATTATTTTTCAGGTCCATTCGGAATCATGAGTAACTTTTTAGAAGAGAGTACGAGCCTAGGATTCTTTTCTGGCAGAGATCGATTATTTTTATTATGGACTGAGAAAAGTTGTAATATTTTATTTGAGTTTGAGTCAGGGCCTTTAATTCGCTGAAAAAGTCCAAACCCGTGTTACCTTATTTTGTTTTTTACGTACTACCTGTTTCGCGTTCATTTGTTTTCCTCTCCATGCACGCCACTCTCCCTCAACTAGGGTTACACTTAATCAGTTTTTCTCCACAACATGCACGTTTCTTCATCTCAATGTTTCCCTTAGGGTTTCCGTGTAATACCCTGCTCCTTCTTCTTACGTATGCTTATTCTTTCTGACGTATGTTTCGTCTTTATGACGTAAGCAAATCCCGAAGGCAGGATTATGTGATCATCTGCCCTTCTCACTAGCGACTGCAAGCCACGTTATGCGTGTCGAACCATGATGGCGTGTCTCGAAGATATCGTGTGACTTCTAAGGCACGCCCAGTGTTTTAAATATGCTGAAAATATTTATAAAGAGTATTTCCAGTATTATTGAATTAAGATTGGTCTTAAATATGACAATCATAATATTCTTGAAGAGGTCCAAAAATATTATAATTGTCGAAAATCATTTTAATATTATTATTAAAATGATTTCAATTATTTAAGATATTATGAGATTTAAATTATGTTGAGAGCTTTTATTAATTAAATGGTTTAATCCTTTTAAATATGTTAAGTGAGACTTCATCATTTTATTAATAATGAAGAATATTATTTTATAAACTAAAGTTAGTTTAAAATAATATTCTACCTTAATTCCTCTAAGTGCTTTTAATTAAGTTAATGTTTTACGCATTTTCAAATCAGTGTTTTAATCCCTTGCCGTTAGATCGTTACGTGGATTCCCAGACGAAAGGACTGGATTAAATACCCAGACCCCCTCTCTTTCCCCCTCATTTTCCCCGTAGCCCTCTCTCTCCTCCCTCTCCCCAGCGTACAACGTACGCGACTTTTCTCCAAGCCGAACGGTTCCATTGCACAGCCCGGCACCGCCGTGCGTCGCTAGTCCTCATCGCCTACACCACCAGCTCCACCTCACGCCGGCGAGCCTCCTTAGCCCAGCCCATCTCCCTCACGCTCCCTCTTCCTCTCCGCTGGAAGTGTAAAGCCTGAACTGGCTCAAGGCCACTGCGCCGCCGTGCACGGCCCAATGGCTCCACCGCTCCCACAGTGACCTCCCCTCCCTCCGGCCATCATCCTCCACCGAAGCCAGCCCCTGCTACACAGCCCTTCCTCTCCTTCCATGGAAAGTACCCAAAATGGGTCTCTGACCCATTTCCCCATCGTGCGCCGCCGTGCGCGGCACCCACGACCACCAAATGATGTCGTTTACTTCTCTCTTCCTCCCCCTTCCTCCTCCGTGACCCGTGGCCCATAGCCTCCCCATGATCCACCACACGAGGCCCCTCCCAACGCACGGCTTTTACACTTTCCACTACCGTGCACCGCCACCCACGGCGTAGGACCACCACGTCCAGCCTCCTCAGGCCACCACCAAACCAACCCAACTACCTACAGCCCCGATCTACCACCCACGAAAGCACACTCTCTCTCACTCTCCCACGGCTTCTCCTCCACTGTATGGCCAGATCCGCCACTGTGAGCCACCATGGCGCCACCTCGAGCCACCATGGCGCCACCTTGACGCCACCACGAGACCCACCGCACCTCCCTTAGTCGAGCCCTAAGTCCAAACCACCACTTTATGTGGTGGGTAATCACTGCACGTGTTGGACAGTCACTGCGTGTGATTGACCGCCACTGCACACGGCTAGATCCGCCGTGTTATGCTCCTTGCCATTATCACAAGGCCACCACGAGCCCTTCCAAGATCGCACCTAGCTATCCAAACGCGTAAACAGTTAATGTACGTGGGTTAGCCGCCACGTACGACACTTCCGACATCATCGGCTGTGACGACCAACGAGCAACGGACGGGTTATCCCGTCAATGGTATAACTCTCTATCCCCCATATTTATATTAGATATTGATTAGTTGACTAGGTTGTTGACTGTGCTGTTAGTATTAATGAAGTTGTAGTATTGTGATGTGGTGTTGTGTAACGAAGTGTTGGGCATTTTGTATAGTGAAGTGTTGGGCATATCTGTGTTGTATGGAGGTGCATTGTGCCGTGTAGTGCATTGTGAAGTGTTGGGCGTTTTTGGAAAGTACGATGTGTAGCGTTGTGGAATGTGCCGTGTAATGTGGTTGTAGAGTATGCGTTGTAATGGTGGCGTGGCGTATGTGGTATGGGAATAGTACATGTTGGGTGTACTTTGTGTGTGGCATAATGTGAGGCAATGAGAGTATATGTAAAATATACCCTCCTGGCGTATTGTTGAACGGGATGAGTACGAGTGGAGTGTACTCAGTGGCGTAGTGCGTGTAAAAGGAGTACACGTAAAGTGTACTCTCTGTGGTGGAGTGATGCACCATATGGTGGATATGCCATAATGGTGATGTGCCCTAGTGTGTATGAAGGGAGTATATGATGAGTGTACTCTGTGTGGGGTATGGTATATGTGGGGAGTACAAGTTGAATGTACTCAATGTGATGGTGAGATGCACCATATGGCGTGTATGCCATAGTGGTGATGTGGCGTAACGTGCATGGAGTATATGCAGAGTATATTCCATGTAGTGGAGTGACGCATCATATGGCGGATATGCCATAATGGTGATGTAGCGGGATGTGTATGAATGGAGTACATGTGGAATGTACTCCATTTGATGGGTGATGCACCATATGGCGGATATGTCATAATGGTGATGTGGCATAATGCATGTGGATGGAGTACACAAGGAGTGTACTCCATGTGATATAGTGATGTACCATATGGCGGGTATGCCATAGTGGTGATGTGGCGTGGTATGTATGAAGGGAGTATACGTAGAGTGTACTCCACGTGGCAGCGACACTCCGTGTGACGTGTCGTAAAGATAAGGATGGTTATGTATTTGATGGGCATGAAACGTGATGGATAGTGTCGGGAACTGTGAAACAGTGTCCCGAAGTAGCTATGGCATAGCTTGTAGTCTGAGGTGACAAGTGTCACCGTGATGGACTTATGGCAAGGAGTATGCGCGAAGTAGCGGAACAAGTGCAAGAGTGCGCAGCAGAAGCATGCTGAGGAATGTCACGAAGTGACATGACTACTAACAGTCATGCTTGTGATGGGCGAAGTAGTGGAACAAGTGTAAGAGTACGCAGCGGAAGCATGACTGGGCAACATCACGAAGTGACGTGGTTATTGGAAGTCATGCTTATGATGGGTGAAGTGTTAAAGTGTAGAAATGGTGTAATGGAAACATGACGAGATGTCACAATGTGACGGGAGTACGTGAGGAACCATACTCGTGATGAGTCAGGAATTTACGTAGCAGAATGTTGGGTGACACGACAAGGTCACAGTGTAGCTCTGGAGCAATCTCGGGCTATGTGACGTGACATAAGGCATGGTTGTGAATGGAGTCTTGTCGTGTTAAGTGTTGGGATGAACTGTCAAAAGGGATGGGTAGCATGAAGAGTCATGCTAGTCGGGTTAAGAGAAGATTCGTATCGGAGTATGGCTCTTGTCCCTATAAGCAGGTGATCAACATGTTATATGTTGATCTTAGGTGATAAAGGGGTAAGGTACATATGTAATCTGGTGAGACACATGTGTCGGACGGATTCACCATATGTAATGGGTAATCTGTCATGAGCATAGTTGCACAGTGCTTAAGTCTCAGAGTTGGCTTAGAGCCGTGTGGCTTGTATGGATGGGAATGAGGATTTAGTGTGGGCTAAGATGCATGAAGGTAGTGACGGATGCATCGTTAGGATTGAGATGTGTGATTCCATTGATCAGAATCATGCGTCGAATGTGGTTGTAAGAAGAGTAAGACAATTGTCTTAGTGTCTTAATCCTAAGGTGAATAATGGGTTCACTTTAGTGGATGAGCACTCGAGACAAGACTTTGAGTTGGAAGATGTGGTGACCGTAAGTGGTCCCCGAAGGGTTTAACATAGTAAAGGGCATGTAAGTGCATGGGATAGAAGGAGAGTGTTCCAAGTATAGCGTAATTCTATTTCTAGTTTAAGTTGCTTATGCATTAGATAGAGAATGATGCTATGGTTATGTGTATGCATGTAGGTTGCCATCTGACAAGCACATGAATGGACTGCATGACATGCAAATAGCATGGAGTCCAGGTAAGTGTTACGTTCATACTCTTCTAGAGTCTTTATAAGATAAAAGAAAATAAAAACGAAAGATTTTCCTTTATGACGCTTTAAGAAAAGACTAAAGACGTTTTACGAAAGAAAATGCTAAGTGTTCAAAGATATAAGTATGTACGGCCCCTCCTTGGTAGCCCCTTTTTACGCAACCAAAGTATTAATTGTACGCATGTGAATGGATGACTATACGCTGTATCTATTGTATGTATTTTCTAAAAAAATCCATAAAATGATGAAAATGCATGAAAGGCATGACAACGGATGCTTTTATGGATCCTACGCTCTCATGTGCACCATGGGGTGATGCTCGTGGATGCCATGATTAACGATATTCAAGGTGACACTTATGGGATGCCATGAAAGTAGACGTTTAAGCCCATGTATGTTCTTAAATGAAGTTTTCCACAAACGAACTGTTAAAGAAAGGATAGGATTGAAATGAATTGAAAGATGAAAAGACGATTTTCGGGCTTATACCCTGAACGATGTTTTTCTCACGAAAAGAAAGGACTGTTAAATGAAAGAATGAACTGAATGAAAGCTCCAGCTCTTTCGAGCTGACATGAACGAATGAATGCTTGAATGAAAAGAAAGAAAGAAAGAAATGAAAACATGAATGTATAAAGATACGTAACGGCCACATGAATGAAAGAAAAGGATACTAATGAATGGACAGATTACAATGTCGGGTAAGTAGTACTAGAAGTGCACCCAGTGCTGCCCCCTATGATAGGGATTCTCAACCCGTGGCCACGGGCAGAATCCTGGTCCAAAGGAAGACTGCTAACCCCAAACACACGGGGCATAACAATGTGTATTGGCCTATGAAAGTGATAAGAACGAATGGATGTATGTATGCATGTACGAACGCACGAATGCACGAACCTTTAAGAAATGAAGGAACTAACAGGGGACACGTTTTAAAGAAAGGAAAGACTTTTAAAAATAAAAGCCCCGTCCAGTGATGTTTTCAAAAGAATGCACGTATGCACATAAACATAAACGAACTCTTGAAGAAATGAAGGCACTGACGGGAGAAACGTTTTACGAAAATGATGCCCATGTTTAAAAGAGAAAAATGTCGTCCAGTGAAGTTTTCAAACGAACGCACGTAAGCACGTATGCATGCACGTAATAGTATATACGAGTGATAAATGCATGAATGAAAACCTATGTTGTTATATTTTAACTGTATGAAATAATGCTTACGAGTCTTCGACTCATTTTAGTTTTTATGCATGTCCTTCTCCCCACAGGAACTGCATGATCGGGACGGACACGGCCCATGGGGAAGAGCACGGAAGTCTAGGCACGAGTTTTAAACGTACGAGATGCCTTTTTATTATAAGATTTATGTTTTTCACTATAAACCTCTTTTATTGTCAAAGCACATTTTAAATTATAAACGTGGAGTCTCGCACCCTAGGTATGCAAGTGAAAAGTTTTAAACAGGACAGTAATTCCCGTCATCCTTTTAGAAAAATATTTTGAAAAAAGTCACACTACAAGGACGGGCGTTACATTCCGTCACCTATATTTATACACACATATATTATCCCATGCTTTTAGAAACTACCCAAACACTTGCTGCCGTCACCACCTTAGGGTATTCATTGCCCTGCCAAGCGTAGCCAGCCACGACTTTCCCCTGTTGCAGAATCGCAAGCCCCAGCCTCCATCCCCACGTGAAACTGACAGGCACCTAGTTTTCCCTTTCGTGCTCACAGTCGTGCGTGACCGTCCAGGAAAAAAAATCAAACTTTGCACCCCGTTGCCGTCCAAGACCCTCACGAAAGCCCAAACAAGAGCGTCCCTACTGCTTCTGTGTTACAACCCCCACAACATCGTCCCTGCACCACCACCGTGAATGCCCATCTGCTCAACCAAGCCATTGTACGCCACCGCCCTCTTCACAAAGTCAACCTGTTGGGCCTCTGTTTTATCTCCCAAAAACAGAGCATCTTTGGAGAGCACCGTAAACCACAGCCACCGCCCCACCTTCATTCATGGCCACTGATCAGAACCGCCATAGCCACTGATCTACACCCCTCTGCCTCAACCACTGCTCTCTCTCTTCTCTCGGTGAGCCTTCATCGCATGCCTCATTCCCGTCTCACGGTCTGTTTCCATTTCTTTTTGCACGATATGGTCCTCGTTGTAACACCCCGACCCCGAGGGTCCGGAGAGTTAACTCATAAAACCTGATAATCTACTCTAACAAGGCTAGAGTACTCCCAAATTCAAGAATATATCCATTTTCCAAACCTCAAATCGAACGTAAATACTTCAATTAAATAAATCAAATAAACTCATTTATCCAATATTTAATCCAACAATCCAAATAAAATCAATTCTTCTTCATGTCTCAAACAACATCTAGAACTTTTATAACATTAACATAGTCTCCATAAACTGTCTAAATCCATTGAAGCAAACTTAAGAAAGATAATTAACTTCCAACACCAACAATAATATCATGAGATACCCGACAACAAAACAATGCTAATCTTCTCCATAGACTCTAATACTGATCTTCAGCTGAGCCATCGATGTCATCTGAAATATTATGGAGATTAACGGGGTGAGTTATCAACAACTCAGCAAGCAGAGAGCATATACTAGCATGTAAACATGATCATTTATAACATTTGATAAGCCGAACAAAACATCTACTTTCAGAATGCAGGAACAAAACTTGTACAAAAATTTTAGAGCGAAGTTTTCAGAAAAAAAAAAATAAGCTTATTTCAAAAAGAAAATCCGTTGGCATTTCTAAACTGAAACATTATAATCTTATCATCGTTTATTATCACATCGGGACAATACCATGTTTAACCCCCGTGGTAGGGTTATAAACCACCATTATACCCGTGGCTGGGCCATAATCCATGTTTCACCCACGTGGTAGGGTTATAAACCACCATTATACCCGTGGCTGGGCCATTTTCCATGTTTCACCCCGTGGTAGGGTTATAAACCACCATTATACCCGTGGCTGGGCCATTTTCCATGTTTCACCCCCGTGGTAGGGTTAAACCACCATTATACCCGTGGCTGGGCCTTAACAGAAACAGAATGGATTTCATCGAAAATCCGGTTACAATCATATACAGAATCAGAACATCATGCCAAGATTCTTAGATGACACATCGTATCCAAACAAAACATTGAAAAGCTTCAGATCATTTCACATGTTCGAGATAAAATAAACAAAATATCCTCATTTGTTCACAACAAAACTTTTAGAATTTCCTTATTCGCTCTTTTACATAGTTCTGAAACAAAGTGCACAAAACTAGCTCATGTCTACACCAGTCATGACAGAAAACACTTTCTCTTATATTGAATTTATGCATATGCAGAATAAACATCTGAGGCTGTTTTCAGATGATTTCTTTTCAAAAAAAATAAACACGTTTATTTTCCAAGTCAACCTCATTTTATTTCTTTTATGCAAAACTAGTATATGAACCCCGCTTACCTGACTTCTGCGTATTATCAACACGTTGAGCTGGAACTCTAACAGTAACACCACCTAAACAAAAGAACATATATCCAACATTTAATAACCAATCTAGTAGGCTGCTATTTATCAAGTAATAAATCAAAACAATCCCTTCACAACTCAATAATTATCCTAACAATTAGACCCGAACAACTCTCTTCAAACCATTCGCAATTGAAACCCAAAACAGCCACCACCTTCTATTAATACAAACCGACTATAATCATTTCCAAAACCAACCACAGCAACTCCAATAATTAAAACATAATCTAACCCAAACTTCACTTCCACCCTTCGAATAAAACAATTTCAGTGCACACATCAATACTCTAATCAATCAACAATTCAAAACTTGCACAAAAGTTCAATATAACTAGTTCCAAAACACCCATCATTTTACACCAAAAAGTCTCAATAATACTTCAAAACCAATTCACAAAACACCCAAAAAATTATACTCCTCAACATCCAAAATTCCAACACACTCTACTGTTCCAACAATTAAAACATCAACAAAACAAAAAAAAATGTCAAAAATTATTCTACTGAAAAATGCTAATGGTCTTCGCAGAGAGGAAAATACTATCTAAGTGTGATGCTCAGCCAACCAAACAGTGTGTGTGTGTGCGATACATCAAGTAGAGCAGAGTGTGTGTGCGTATAATTAAGACATGGCAGAAACCGAAAATGGAAGGAGACCCACATGAGTAAGAACCAACCGAACTGAGAAAAGATAGAAGAATAACCATAAAAGAAAAAAGAAAAGCCATTATAGAAGAAGAAATTACCAGGTTTTGTTAAAAAACCGAAAGCAATTGCAGTGGAGAAACAGTTTGAATTTCGAAACCCTTGAGTGAGTGCACGGTGAAGAGATGAAGAAGAAGAAAACCGATTGAGAAATCTGTAAAAAGTGAGTAGTAACCGAACCTTGAGTGTGAAAGGAGATGGAAATAACTGCTGGAGTCGTGGATTGGTGCACACGGGTGAGAGAGTTATGGAAATGAAATGCAGAAGTAGTAACCGGCAAAGAAGAAGAACAGTGCGGCGTGAAAGGGGAAAAAATCTTCACCCAAACGACGCCGTTCGGGTCACACATGTTGCTCGTGGGCTGGGCTTCTCCAACGGGCTGGGCTTAAAGCCCGGTTGTTACATTCTTCCCCCCTAAAAAAAAATTCCATCCCCGGAATTTGTCACAAGCTATTAGGATCGACGTCGAACAACTATGGGTACTTGACTTGCATTTCCTCTTCTAATTCCCAAGAGGCTTCACTGATAGCATGATTATTCCATACCACCTTAACCAATGGAATAGTCCGATTACGTAACACTTGTTCTTTTCTCTTTACAATCCGCACCGGCTCTTCTGTATAAGTCAGATCTTCCTGAAAATGAAGAGGCTCGTAATCAATAACGTGGGTGGGGTCAGGTGCATACTTCCTCAGCATAGATACGTGAAATACATTGTGTACGCTTGAGAGTGCGGGTGGTAAGGCTACTCTGTAAGCCACTGGTCCAATCCGATCAAGAATCTCAAATGGTCCAATGTACCTAGGGCTCAACTTACCCTTCATTCCAAACCTCATAACCCCTCTCATGGGTGCAATCCTCAAGAATACCTTATCCCCAACCCCAAACTCTAATTGGCGACGACGATTATCTGCATAGCTTTTCTGTCGACTCTAAGCTGCTCTCATTCTAGCTCGAATGGTCTCAATCTTCTCTGTTGTCTTCTGAATGATTTCTGGACCCAAAATTTGTCTTTCACCCACTTCGTCCCAATATAAAGGAGATCTACACTTCCTACCATAAAGTGCTTCATAAGGTGCCATCTCAATACTAGCCTGGTAACTGTTATTATAAGCAAACTCAACTAAAGGCAAGTGTCGAATCCAAGTCCCCTTAAAATCTAGCATACAAGCTCTCAACATGTCTTCCAAAATTTGAATGGTCCTTTCCGACTGACCATCTGTCTGTGGGTGAAACGCCGTGCTGAAAATTAATTTAGTGCCCATGCCTCTTGTAAGCTTCGCCAAAATTTCAAAGTGAAACGCGGATCCCTATCTGACACAATGGACATAGGTACCCCATGCAACCTCACTATTTCCTGTATATAAAGCTCGGCTAGTTTCTCCAACTTATAAGAAACTTTGATAGGTATAAAATGAGCTGTCTTCGTCAAATGGTCTACTATTACCCAAATTGCATCTTGTCCGGTCGGTGCCCGTGGAAGGCCTGTAAGAAAGTCCATAGAAATATGCTCCCATTTCCATTCTGGAATCTGGAGTGGTTGCAATAACCCTGCTGGTCGTTGGTGTTCTACTTTCACCTGTTGGCATGTTAAGCACTGTGCCATAAATTGAGCAATCTCTCTCTTCATGCCCTCCCACCAAAAAGACTCTTTCAAATCTCGATACATTTTCGTACTACCCGGGTGAACTGTGTAAGGGGAGCGGTGCGCTTCTTCAAGGATAAGTCTTTTTATTACAACATTGTCCGACACACAACATCTGTTTCCAAACCTTAATACGCCCTCTTTAGAAACATTAAACTCATGTTTATCCCCTTTTTCTACCTCTTCAATTAATCTCGCCAACTTAGAATCTTCTTTTTGGGCGAATTTGATTCTGTCTATCAAAGCTGGTTGAACTATTAAACTGGCTATTAATGCCTGCTGGTCCCCCACGACAACTTCAATACTGGCTCTTTCCAAGTCCATTAATAAGTGGGGTTGAGTGGTAAGAGTTGCAATTACTGGTCCCACTGGCTTCCTGCTAAGTGCATCAGCTACAACATTAGCTTTACCTGGATGGTAGTTAATGTTGCAGTCATAGTCCTTGACTAGTTCGAGCCATCTCCTCTGTCTCATATTCAGTTCTTTCTGAGTGAAGAAGTACTTCAAACTCTTGTGATCCGTGTAGATTTCGCACCTTTCACCATATAAATAATGCCTCCAGATTTTAAGTGCAAAGACAACGGCGGCCAACTCCAAATCATGTGTGGGATAATTTTGTTCATATGTCTTCAATATCGCTCTTTTTCCAGATTTCAGAAACCACATGACAGAATTTAGCTCATGTCTACACAATGCATGTCAGAATATATTTTTCCTTTTTCACACAGATTCCATGAATAATGCAGATAAGTGACCGAGGTTGATCTTTGTTTTCACAAGTTCCCAACACAACACAAATTATGCAAGTTTTTATAAAATCGACCTGAGTCTTATTAACTTGTATAAAACCCAGCATAGGAACCCCCGCTTACCTGACTTCTGCGTATTATCAACACGTTGAGCCGGAACTCTAATAGTAACACCACCTAAACAAAAGAACATATATCCAACATTTAATAACCAATCTAGAAGGCTGCTATTTATCAAGCAATAAATCAAAACAATCCCTTCACAACTCAATAATTATCCTAACAATTAGACCCGAACAACTCTCTTCAAACCATTCGCAATTGAAACCCAAAACAGCCACCACCTTCTATTAATACAAACCGACTATAATCATTTCCTAAACCAACCACAGCAACTCCAATAATTAAAACATAATCCAACCCAAACTTCACTTCCACCCTTCGAATAAAACAATTTCAGTGCACACATCAATACTCTAATCAATCAACAATTCAAAACTTGCACAAAAGTTCAATATAACTAGTTCCAAAACACCCATCATTTTACACCAAAAAGTCTCAATAATACTTCAAAACCAATTCACAAAACACCCAAAAAATTATACTCCTCAACATCCAAAATTCCAACACACTCTACTGTTCCAACAATTAAAACATCAACAAAACAAAAAAAAATGTCAAAAATTATTCTACTGAAAAATGCTAATGGTCTTCGCAGAGAGGAAAATACTATCTAAGTGTGATGCTCGGCCAACCAAACAGTGTGTGTGTGTGTGTCCGATACATCAAGTAGAGCAGAGTGTGTGTGCGTATAATTAAGACATGGCAGAAACCAAAAATGGAAGGAGACCCGCATGAGTAAGAACCAGCCGAACTGAAAAAAGATAGAAGAATAACCATAAAAGGAAAAAGAAAAGCCATTATAGAAGAAGAAATTACCAAGTTTTGTTCAAAAATCGAAAGAAATTGCAGTGGAGAAACAGTTTGAATTTCGAAACCCTTGAGTGAGTGCACGGTGAAGAGATGAAGAAGAAGAAAACCGATTGAGAAATTTGTAAAAAGTGAGTAGTAACCGAACCTTGAGTGTGAAAGGAGATGGAAATAACCGCTGGAGTCGTGGATTGGTGCGCACGGGTGAGAGAGTTATGGAAATGAAATGCAGAAGTAGTAACCGGCGAAGAAGAAGAACAGTGCGGCGTGAAAGGGGAAAAAAATCTTCACCCAAACGACGCCGTTCGGGTCACACATGTTGCTCGTGGGCTGGGCTTCTCCAACGGGCTAGGCTTAAAGCCCGGTTGTTACACTCGCTCTCTCACTCTCCATTTTCTCTTTCTCTCGTGCTTAGCCCAGCTTGATAGCATCTCCGCCGCACGTCTGCCCTCCAGCCGCGTCGCCACTGCCTACCCAGTCCAGTCGTCGCACGCTGCCGCGTGATTTCTCCTTGCATAAGTCCTTGCCGCCGCTGCACTTCTATTATTCATATGTTTTGTTTATGATTATTGCTAGTTTTTGTTCATAATGTGTATTTATATATATATATATATATATGTAAAGTTTTAACCTAGGTTGGGTACTTACCAGTTTTAACCTAATATATATATATATGGAAAGTTCCCAGCTGTATGTTTTCAAGTGAGAGGTTTTGTTTTGGGTTTATGTTTAAATAGGTTTTGTTTTAAGTCTCATTAAATATTGTAGTTGTATTTTGATAATATTGTTAATTTAAGGAAGTAAACCTATTAGTTTCTTAAGAGATGAGTTTTTCATGACTTATTTTATGGAAATTTTAGTAGCCAATGTATTCTAGTTAATTATAAAATGTTGTTGGTATTTCAGATATTTTAAATATTAATTGAGTTCTATAATTATCTTAATACTTGCTCGATTAAATTCTTATTCAATACAAATTCGATTAAGTGGATTTTGTTGGTTTTGGGAAGTGATGGTATTTTGGAGAATTATGAAATTTTAGGTTTTGAGAAATTAAATAGGTTATTTTAGAAGCTTATGATTAAATAACGAAATACGTGATTAATTGGAAATTTATGAGAATTACGTGATTATGTTATAGGTGGCGATTAATTATTGTTCGACGTTTTTTAGGAAACTTCTGAAAAAGCTAAGAAGTCCAGTTAAACGGGGTTCCTATGCTAGACTTTGCATAAAAATAAATAAAATAGGCTGAGGTTGATTTTTGGAAAATATACATGTTTTGTTATAAAAAGAAATTTGAACTACCTCAGTTATTTGTTCAGCATTGCTCATGAGATTCTGTTTAAGAAGAAAGTATTTTCTGTCATGACTGGTGTAGACATGAGCTTATTTTTGATATATTGTTTTCTAAACTTTGCAAAAGAGAGCGAATATGTAATTTTGTGCATAAATTATGTTTTTGTGATCTAATTTTGTTGTGTTCTGATTATGTTCAGTACTTTGTTTTAATAAGATGTGGCATCTGAAAAACCTTTGGCATGACTATCTGGTTCTGCATTTGATTTTGTTCTACTCTATTTAGTTAGAGACCCTACCACGGGGGTTTTACATAGCTTCATTCTGATATGATATGGCCCTGCCACGGGAAAGAATAATGGTATTCTGTTTCAGTTCTGATATGCATCTGCTTGGTTATACGCAAATGCAAAACCCTACCACGGGGGTTAAACATGACCTCTGTTCTAATATGATGCTCTGATATGATCATGATGATGAATTAGATATGTTAGGTCAAAGTACTTTGGAAGATTCACATTCTGTTTCTGCTTGGTTAGCTACCGGGATTTGCACAACCCTACCACGGGGGTTAAACATGGTATATGTTCTGATATGATAAGATAAGATGTGATGTGATGTTTATGCTATGCCAAAGGGATTCTGATTATGAATATTTTTTAACTTTCACTCTGATATTTTTGATAACATGCTCTGACACTGCATTTTGAAAACAATATTCTGATTCTGCATTCTGAAAGAAAATATTTTGTTCTGCATTCTGAACTCTATAAATGCTCATGTTTACACACTAGTATATGTCATATGTTTACTGAGTTGTTGATAACTCACTCCTTATCTCCAAATATTTTCAGATAATTTTGATGGTTCAGCTGGAGAAGAGTAGGAAGTTTTAGCAAGGTGTGATGAACATAGTAAAATAAGTGGCTGAGGATACAAGTGCTTATTTGAGAGTCGTAGTAGTAAATTGATTTATTTTCAGTTATTTTGATTTGATGAATTAAGGATATTTTCGAGTTTTTGGAGAGTTTATAATTTATGTTATTGAGAATTTCTTTATTGTCCTTATGAAGGAACATAGATTTTTGGATTGAGTAAATGAATTGATATTTTTTGAAAGTTTCTGGATTTTATAGTTGTGTTATTAAAGTTGATATTAAGTATTTAGAGCAAACTCTCCGAATCTCCAAGATCAAGGCGTTACATATTGTATGTATATATTATACTTTATATATAGTTAAGTTATATACCTTTTTTTCTTTTCTTTTTTTTTTAAATTAAGTTTTATACTATAATTATAATTTGAATAATAATCATATTCTAACTAAATTAGTATGAATATATTATATATACTTATTAAATGTTAAATATTAAGTCTCATATTAAATGTTTTTAATCTTTACTTAAATCTAACCATATAAACATATTCAATAAAATTCACAAACAATAATCACAATATTTCAAATCCATATCACAACAACAATGTTCTCAAAACAATATTTCTACACATATTAATTCATCAATGAATACCATAAACTCACAAACTATACAAACAATAATTACAATATTTCAAGAGTAAGCATAAAATCACAACAACATATATAAACATATTCCTAAACTTGAGAAATATAACTAGCACTCACAAATTCTTCAAAACCAAAAAATATTACATCAAAATTTTCACATAAATCCGAAACCTAAACACAATATATTCTAACCATGTAAACATAATCAAACAAAATTCACAAACAATAATCACAATATTCCAACTTGCCAAAACAATCAATCCTTAAAAAAAATACAACACTAACTTATTAGAAATATATATAACAAAAACACAAGACAAATATCATAAAATTGAAGAAAATACAAATGAAAAATAATTATTCTTTTCAAAACTCAACTCAACTCTCACTCTAACACTCTCTCACTCTAACTCTCTCTCTCTCTCTAACCCACGTCCCTCTCTCACTCAACTCTCTCATTGAACTCTCTCTCACTATATACCTCTTTCTATTTGACCCACGTCTCTCTCTCACTCAAGTCTCTCTCACTCTAACCCTCTCTCTCTAACCCACGAAGACTCTCTCTCACGTCTCTCTCTGTTGCGCGCACGGGTGAAGTTGCAGAAATGAGGTTGCTACCTCCAGTGCATGTATTCATTCAAACAAAAAATTTTAGATGAAACGTTCGAACGTTTAAGTTATATGTTTGAACGTTATATTATCATGCCCAATTTTTAGATCACGTTCGAACGTTAAAAAATTGGGATAAATTTTCTGCCGAGAACGTTCGGATGTTTTCTATACACATTCGAACATATCTTCCTATGATAGAGCCAGAAATCTAGCGGAAAATTTTTCGCACTTTTATTTTCATGTTCGAACGTTAAGAATTTTGGCGTTCGAACATTTATAAGGTCCTAGTGATTTTCAATGACTAACGTTCGAACATAAAATTTTAACGTGTGAACGTTCAGATCATCACAGAGGTACCTAAATCGAGCGGAAAATTTTCCGCACTTTTATTTTCATGTTCAAACATTAAGAAATTTGTCGTTCAAACGTTTAAAAATTCCCAATGATTTTCATTGACTAACATTCGAGCAAAAAATTTTAACGTCTGAATGTTCAGATCATCACAGAGGTACCTAAATCGAGTGCCAAATTTCCTGCACTTTTATTTTCATGTTCAAAAGTTAGAAAACTTTACATTCGAACATTTCCTCTGACGTTCGAATGTAATTTTTAATGTCCGAACATTTTTCAAATCATCACAAAGGTGCCTAAATCGAGCGGAAAATTTTTCACATTTTTCTTCTCTTGTTCGAACGTATTATAATTATACGTTCGAACATGAAAATGAACTTTCATATACCTCCATTAACATTCGAACATTAAATTGAAACGTTCGAACGTGGAAAGATCATCACAGATATGAGAAAATCCAGCGGGAATATATTATTAACGTTTGAACATTACTTTTATTCAATAGTTAGTATTTGTTAATATAATAGTTATATTATGTATTTTTTTCTAGATACTCATAATATTTCTCTTCAATATAATCTTTTTTTTTTAAAAAAGTTGAGAAAAATACTAACCTTTTGTGTAACACTCCATATTTTAGTGTATTTTTAATAAAGGAATTATTTTTTAATGATTCATAATTTATTCTCTTGTTTTAAAATTATTGAATTTTTTTTAATTGGAATGTTTTTATGATTGTTAATTTACGAAAATTATTTTTGAAGTGCTTTCCTTAAATTAATAATTGTTATGCGTTTAAATTTCTTCTCAAATTATATTAACTTATTATTGGGTTTAATTATTATTAGTGTTTTATTTTATGTATTTTTTTATTATGCTGAAGAGCTAAATTCCGTGGGAGTAACAGAACACGTCGCATGATTCCTTTTTCATGCATACATTTTCATCCCCTTTCCTCTAGGTTTTCCGTTTACTATTTATATCTTCTATATATATATGGTTAAGCAACTTAACCCTAGACTAAGTGCCGCAAGGTTCCCTCTCACAGAAGACCATTGTTCTCTATAAAAACACCAAACCAAAGCCTCGGTCTGCAACCACAAACCGCCACCGCAGAGCCATTTTCGTACAGCAACTCCACCATACACAGTCCGCCGGTACCTTAGCCACCCTGAGTCCACCACGCCAACCGTGCCCAGCCGCATGAAACTACCACCCAGCGCCCTTGAAGCCACTGTTTCAAGCCTTGCCTTCCTCTGTTTTGGTAGCCGAAACAGAGCAGTTCAGCCCCTCAAGCAGCCGAAATCTCCTCCTCTGGAAGCTCCTCCTGGTGGTGACCCCATAGAAACTGCCGGCGAGGACTCCCCATCACCCTGGTCCGCCACACGCCGCCTCAGTTTTTCCCACGGTATGCTCACGCCACTCCTATTGGGGCTTATTTTCTCTCGATCTCTCCCCCGTTCTCTCACCGTGTGTCCCTCTCTTGTCTCTCTCTCTTGCTCTCGCAGCTAGTGACCAAGCGCCACCCTCGTTCGCCTTAGCCAGCCCCCAGCTCCACGTCGTCGTGCTCCCCCACCTCTCTGTAAGTACTTCAGCCGCATTGTGTGAAGTTTTCTTTTCTGTGTACATATATATATATATATATATGCGGATGTATACGTAAATTACTTTTCTGTTGTAAATATATATATATATATATATGCGGATGTATACGTAAATTATGTTAACTTAATAGTGGGAAATAATATTGTTTTGTTTTCTTTTTATTTTCTTTCCTCTTATAGTACGCCTCCAGGGTTATTGTTAGGGTGTTAGCTTAATTAAGTTTATGTTATGTACTTCAGATTTGAAATCATGAGTATATTGCAGGGGTTGTAAAGTAAGTTTTATTTAGGCGTAGACGCGTGGATTTATTTTGTTAAATGGATATTTTGTAAAGGGCTAATATTTTATTGGAATGGTTAGTAAGTAGACTGATAATGAACACTTAAAAAGAATATTTTAAAATATTCTTTTAAAATATCATTTTAAAAGAATATCTTTGTTTTATTATTATTTAAACAAAAGTATGAGTTTCTAATTATAATGATTTTGTTATAGTTATGTTACTTTGTGTTATAAATTATAGTAAGATCTCTTTCGTAAATAAATTAGAATTAAATGTTTAGTCGAAGTTAGATATTGATGAGTTTAGAAAGTGATGTGGGTATTTTTTAGAATAATGAGAAGTTTGAGTTTGAGGAATTAAAAATGGATTATTTTAGAAGTTGTAGGCTTGAATATCGAAATACGAGATTGATTGAAAATTTATGGAAATTTACGTGATTATCTTATAGGTGACGATTAATTTTCTTCGGCATTGTTGAGAAAATTTTTGAAAAGCTAAGAAGTCCAGGTAAGCGGGCTTCCTATGCTAGATTTGCATAAAAATAAAATGGATTGAGGTTGATTTTTGAAAATAAACATGTTTTGTTATGAAAATATACTTGAACTACCTCAGTTATTTGTTCTGCATTACTCATGATATTCTGTTTGAGAATAAAGTGTTTTCTGGCATGACTGGTGTAGACATGAGCTATTTTGCATTTTGCTTCTAAACTCTGAAAAAGAGAGCGAATATGAAAGTATGTGCATAAAATAATGTTTTGTGATTTCTGAAATCTCTGTTCTATTCTGAAGATGGTCTGTACTCTGATATGATATGCTTTCTGAAAACTCTGTTCTGCTCTGAAGGTGTTCCGTATTCTGATATGATGTGAATTCTGAAAACTTTTGGCATGACATTCTGAATTGGGATGTGGTTTGTGGATGGTGACCTATTTGACCTACCACGGGTGCTAATAGTGGCTTATGTTTGGGTTGGTGCCAACTGTTCTGTTTCTGGTGCACCCACTTTGGAAACAATGTGGTTTTCTGGTGGTCTTTCCAGTGTGCACACTCGAGTCTCCGAGAATAAATAAGGGAAGATTCACATTTTGTTTCTACTCGGTTAGCTACCAGGGTTTGCACAACCCTACCACGGGGGTTAAACATGGCCTCTGATGCGATATGATGCTCTGGTACGATGGTGGTCAGTTATGTTATGCCAAAAGAATTTGAATAAAATTATTTTTGAAATTTCGCTCTGATATTTTTATAACATGTTCTAACTCTCATTCTGAAAATAAAGTGTTTCGTTCTGCATTCTGAAATCTGTAAATGCTCATGTTTACATACTAATATATGTTCTCCGCTTACTGAGTTGTTGATAACTCACCCCTTATCTCCACAATATTTTTCAGATGATTTGAATGTTTCAGTTGAGGATCAAGGATATGGAGCATGGGTTAGAAGAGTTAAGAATGATGGTTTAAGCATAGAATATTTATATGGGTACTGAGAATTTTCATTCAGTAAGATTGTTGTGCTCTGATGATATGATTTGTTGGGAGATTGATGTTTATATTAAGACTTTGTATTGTCATAGAACAGTTATTCTGGAGTAATTGATGTAAATTTATGAGTATTTTGTGCGATAGAGAAAAATTAGAGTATGTACTATATGAAAGGAAAATGATTTTTTTAAGTGACATGAGTTAACTCTCCGAACCCTTGGAGACGGGGCGTTACAGTTGGTATCAGAGACAGGTTTGAGATTCTACAAACTATGACATGAGGTTTTGGATATCTGTTAGTTTAAGGAGTAATTTCATACTTGGGGTATAGAAATTTGAGGACTACAAGCTAGATGATTATGGAGAAATTCCAGGTTTGAGATTCTGTAGACTTTATGGGTTGAGGTTTTAGGAATTTAAGGTTTTAGATTTGATTGGTTTATTTTGAAGGCTGTAGGACATGACTTGGAGATCTAGATTTCAATGTTTTCATAAGTTTGAGCGAAAGCCAGGTTTAAGGTTTGCATACTATAATAAGATGTTTGACGATATTTAAGGTTTTAAAATTTTGAAAGCACTTGGACATGATTTTAAAAATATTCGGTTTGAACTTTTGCATACTCATGTTGGATGGTGTACGAAATCCGAGGTTTTGAATATCTGTGGGCCAGGAAGTTAACTCAGATTGGAGGTATGGAAATTTGTAGATTATAAGAGATGATTTTATTTCTTTTTTTTTTTTTAGTTTTAGAATCCGACAACATTTTGGAATATATTCTAGGATGTTTGCAGTCTTAAATGGTGTGGGTTTTAAAAAGAAGATTTTGAAGAGAACTAAGGCTTTAGATTTTAAGAAATGACTTTCTTTACACTTGGAGTTTTAGATCAGGTAGGCGTACCTTGTTGACTATAGGTAAGGATCTTTTATAAGTTGTAAGGTTTATATTTTTGAAGGTGCACATAAGTTCAATTATATGATAAGTTTGAGGTTCTACAGACTATAACATATGAAATTTTGGATATTGATTCGGTTTAGGAAGTAATTTCATATTTGATATATATAGAAATTTGAGAACTAAGACATGATTATGGGAATATTTCAGGTTTGAGGTTCTGCAGACTATAAATTTTTGAGTTTTGGATATCCGTGAGTTTAGGAAGAAACTTCAAATTTGAGGTGTAGATTTGTTTAGAATAAGAACTGATTTTGTAGATATTTAAGGTTTTAAATTTTGCAGACTTTATGATTGAGTTTTGAGATTTAGAGATTTTAGATCCGACAAGCTTACTTTGTGGACTATAAGAAATAATCTTTATAAGATTTAAGGTTTAGATTTTGTGGTTTAGATTCTAAAGATGTACGAGAGTTTAGAGCAATGTCGGGTTTACAATGTTAAATGGTAGGAAGGACTATATGAGTTGGTTAAAGATATGGCTAAGAATGGGTAAAACCATGTGCAGTACCATGAAAGTTTAAATGTTCAATTTGAAATTATTATTATTTTATTTAAACTGAATTAATTTCATTTTATTTTATTTGAAATGAAATTATGTTATTTTATTTATTAAGTTTATTTTTGTTTTATTTTATTTTGTTCATTTGGTTCGAAGTGAAAAGTGGGTTAAGAATTAAGTTATGACAGGAAGATGGTACGACTGAGAATGCTAGAATTAGGTATAAATATTTAGTGTAGTAGGCTTGAACTTTTATCGACTTGGTTTGCTTTTGTAATCTTGAGGCATGAAGGGAACAATTTGGTTTGATTGATCTCTTTGAGGAGTAGGATAATTGAGATTTTTGATTTCGTGGAGATTTGACATGAGCCTTTAGAATAGGAAGTTGTACGTTCAACAAACTTTTAAGGGTAGATTTATGAGAATTTCACCAAAGGTTTAAGGTTTTGCAGACATTAGGAAATGATTTGTTATCATTTAATGTTTTAGATTTTGAAAGCTTCGGGAGTTTATTGTTTTATTATTGGATATAAGTTTGTCAATTTTATAGATTTCAGAAGGTGATTCCTTTATAATTAAGGTTTTAGAATTACAGATTTGAAGGACTGATTTGTAATAAGATTTAAGTCTTTAATTTTGCAGGCTTGGTGTGCTAGCTTGATTTATTTTGGAGACTAATTAGTATGTGACCATTAAAATGGGGTTGATTAGAGTCGAGTTATTACATAAGGATTTTCAAGGAGATTATTTCTTTGGAGATTGAAGGTGTTGATCTAGTTTAGATAATGATTGTTATTAGTTCGGGGTTATAATAGCAGGATTTAGGAATTGAATCATATCAATTTAAGGATGATAGTTGGTGTAGATTCAAGAAGGCATTCTTGGTGATTTTGAGCAAAAAGTGTAATAGTTCATGGTTTTGGAGATCAAGAATTTTCTACCAAATGTGGTGAGAGTTTTCTTGTTAGTAGTTATGGAGCCATCTTGTGCTCGATGGTATTGTTTTTATGAGGACATAAATATTATGCATGGGGCAAATTATCAGAGGGCACAGCAGGAGCATAATATTTTGGTTGTAATTAGGAGTTCAAATTTTGTGCTGATTTTGAGGAATTAGTAATAGACTTGAGAGAACATTATTCATGCTTGTTTGGAAGTTGTTGATGGTATGTTTTTCTCAAGCATGTTTTGAGTTGTATCTTGTTTCTTGCCTTGGCGTTAATGTTTGAACTTATAAATTTCGATGACGAAATTTTTAAGGGGGGAGGATGTAACACTCCATATTTTAGTGTATTTTTAATGAAGGAATTATTTTTTAATGATTCAGAATTTATTCACTTGTTTTAAAATTATTGAATTTTTTTTAATTGGAATGTTTTTATGATTGTTAATTTACGAAAATTATTTTTGAAGTGCTTTCCTTAAATTAATTATTGTTATGCGTTTAAATTTCTTCTCAAATTAAATTAACTTATTAATGGGTTTAATTATTATTAGTGTTTTATTTTATGTATTTTTTTTTATGCTGAAGAGCTAAATTCCGTGGGAGTAACAGAACACGTCGCATGATTCCTTTTTCATGCATACATTTTCATCCCCTTTCCTCTAGGTTTTCCGTTTACTATTTATATCTTCTATATATATATATATATATATATATACATACTTATATGGTTAAGCAACTTAACCCTAGACTAAGTGCCGCTCGGTTCCCTCTCACAGAAGACCATTGTTCTCTGTAAAAACACCAAACCAAAGCCTCTGTCTGCAACCACAAACCGCCACCGCAGAGCCATTTTCGTACAACAACTCCACCATACACAGTCCGCCGGTACCTCAGCCACCCTGAGTCCACCACGCCAATCGTGCCCAGCCGCACGAAACTGCCGCCCAGTGCCCTTGAAGCCTCTGTTTCAAGCCTTGCCTTCCTCTGTTTTGGTACCCGAAAACAGAGCAGTTCAGCCCCTCAAGCAGCCGAAATCTCCTCCTCCGGAAGCTCCTCCTGGTGGTGACCCCACAGAAACTGTCGGCGAGGACTCCCCATCACCCTGGTCCACCACACGCCGCCTCAGTTTTTCCCACGGTATGCTCACGCCACTCCTGCTGGGGGTTCTTTTCTCTCGATCTCTCCCTCGTTCTCTCACCGTGTGTCCCTCTCTCGTCTCTCTCTCTTGCTCTCGCAGCTAGTGACCAAGCGCCACCCTCGTTCGCCTTAGCCAGCCCCCAGCTCCACGCCGTCGTGCTCCCCCACCTCTCCGTAAGTGCTTCAGCCGCACTATGTGAAGTTTTCTTTTCTGTGTACATATATATATATATATGCGGATGTATACGTAAATTACTTTTCTGTTGTAAATATATATATATATATATATATATATACGGATGTATACGTAAATTATGTTAACTTAATAGTGGGAAATAATATTGTTTTGTTTTCTTTTTATTTTCTTTCCTCTTATAGTACGCCTCCAGGGTTATTGTTAGGGTGTTAGCTTAATTAAGTTTATGTTATGTACTTCAGATTTGAAATCATGAGTATATTGCAGGGGTTGTAAAGTATGTTTTATTTAGACGTAGACGCGTGGATTTATTTTGTTAAATGGATATTTTTTAAAGGGCTAATATTTTATTAGAATGGTTAGTAAGTAGACTGATAATGAACACTTAAAAAGAATATTTTAAAATATTCTTTTAAAATATCATTTTAAAAGAATATCTTTGTTTTATTATTATTTAAACAAAAGTATGAGTTTCTAATTATAATGATTTTGTTATAGTTATGTTACTTTGTGTTATAAATTATAGTAAGATCTCTTTCGCAAATAAGTTAGAATTAAATGTTTAGTCGAAGTTAGATATTGATGAGTTTAGAAAGTGATGTGGGTATTTTTGAGAATAATGAGAAGTTTGAGTTTGAGGAATTAAAAATGGATTATTTTAGAAGTTGTAGGCTTGAATATCGAAATACGAGATTGATTGAAAATTTATGGAAATTTACATGATTATCTTATAGGTGACGATTAATTTTGTTCGGCATTGTTGAGGAAATTTTTGAAAAGCTAAGAAGTCCAGGTAAGCGGGGTTCCTATGCTAGATTTGCATAAAAATAAAATGGACTGAAGTTGATTTTTGAAAATAAACATGTTTTGTTATGAAAATATATTTGAACTACCTCAGTTATTTGTTTTGCATTACTCATGATATTTTGTTTAAGAATAAAGTATTTTCTGCCATGACTGGTGTAGACATGAGCTATTTGCATTTTGCTTCTAAACTCTTAAAAAGAGAGCGAATATGAAAGTTTGTGCATAAAATAATGTTTTGTGATTTCTGAAAACTCTGTTATGTTCTGAAGATGGTCTGTACTCTGATATGATATGCTTTCTGAAAACTCTGTTCTGCTCTGAAGGTGTTCCGTATTCTGACATGATGTGAATTCTGAAAACTTTTGGCATGACATTCTGAATTGGGATGTGGTTTGTGGATGGTGACCTATTTGACCTACCAAGGATGCTAATAGTGGCTTATGTTTGGGTTGGTACCAACTGTTCTGTTTTTTGTGCACCCACTTTGGAAACAAAGTAGTTTTCTGGTGGTCTTTCCTGTGTGCACACTCGGGGCTCCGAGAATAAATAAGGGGAAGATTCACATTCTGTTTCTGCTCGGTTAGCTACCGGGGTTTGCACAACCCTACCACGGGGGTTAAACATGGCCTCTGATGCGATATGATGCTCTGGTACGATGGTGGTCAGTTATGCTATGCCAAAAGAATTTGAATAAAAATATTTTTGAACTTTCACTCTGATATTTTTATAACATGTTCTAACTCTCATTCTGAAAATAAAGTGTTTCGTTCTGCATTCTGAAATCTATAAATGTTCATGTTTACATACTAGTATATGTTCTCTGCTTACTGAGTTGTTGATAACTCACCCCTTATCTCTACAATATTTTTCAGATGATTTGAATGTTTCAGTTGAGGATCAAGGATATGAAGCATGGGTGAGAAGAGTTAGAATGATGGTTTAAGCATAGAAGGTTTATATGGGTACTGAGAATTTCATTCAGTAAGTTTGTTGTGCTCTGATGATGTGATTTGTTGGGAGATTGATGTTTATATTAAGACTTTGTATTGTCTTAGAATAGTTATTCTGGAGTAATTGATGTAAATTTATGAGTATTTTGTACGATAGAGAAAAATTAGAGTATGTACTATATGGAAGGAAAATGATTTTTTTAAGTGACATGAGTTAACTCTCCGGACCCTTGGGGACGGGGGGCATTACATTTTGTCACTATTTTCTTCTTTTATATAACCCGCTTGTATTTTTAGGATTATGAGAGGTGAATGCCAAGGTGAGTAATCTGGACTATATATAGTAAACTATATAGTATATTATATACTATATTATAGTATAGTATATATACAATATTATATATATATAGTATGATAACATAATACTTTAAATTCAAACATAATAATATAGTATATATATTATACTATATATATGAATCAATAATATATAATTAATAAAACTAACAACAAAACTTATATATATAATACATTATATATATAGTACTATATAATATATATATATATACTATTATATATAATACTATATA
Organism: Juglans mandshurica; assembly: GCA_022457165.1. NCBI lineage: Eukaryota > Viridiplantae > Streptophyta > Magnoliopsida > Fagales > Juglandaceae > Juglans > Juglans mandshurica. The sequence goes on from CM039621.1 coordinate 19,280,959, forward strand.
TATAATACACTATATATATATATCCTAAACTTATAATTATACATATACACTATATATATAATGCACTATATATATACTATATAGTAATGATTTTATGGAATCACATCATTTGAGAGTCATAATTTGTATGACTTTCAACTTCGTCCAAATATATGACTTTCAACTTCATTCAATTCTATCGCATACAAATTTTTACACCCTCGACATGGACATTTAATGTAATCACGACTATCAGCAGAGGCTCGTACGGTTGAGACTCACTTAATGGACACCTATATCGATGTCTGAAGATACGTACGACCCACATCATAGCCACAAGCGCAACAAATGAAAGTACGCAACTACAACGTGATCACCAAGCTAGCTAGATAGTCAATCCTCTATATATTTATTACTTGTAACACAATCGTGGAGGATTTTTGAACATTACTTTTAAAACAAAAGGGGTCAATCCTCCCACTAAAACTGTCTTTCTATTATATATACTTACTCCATGATAAATATTAATTCTCATATTAGCTGTATATTAAATGTTTTTAATCTTTACTTAAATTAAGATCCTAAATTTATAATTTTCTTGTTAAACATATTCAATAAAAATTCAAAAACAATAATCACAATATTTCAAATCCATATCACAACAACAACAATATTCCCACAACAATATTTCTATACATATTAATTCATCAATGAACATTATAAAACTATTCACAAACAATAATCACAACAAACTATTCACAAAATTCACAAACAATAATCATAATTATTTCAAGAGTAAGCATAAAATCACAACAACTTGTATAAACATATTGCTAAACTTGAAGAAATATAACTAGTACTTACAAATTCAAAAAAATCAATTAATCTAATTGTCATTCATTAGAGAGAGTAATTTGATTCCAATTAATCTATTTAGGAATTTGTACACTAGAATTTTGGATTCTAGATTGTAATAATAAAGTATATCGTTTTGGGCTAGTAATAAGAGTTTGTGGTTCTAATGTTGTTATCATTAGTTTATAATGGATCATATATATATAATATATAATATAATATTAGATATATATTGTACTTATAGTACAGTATATATATAATATACTATAGAATACATTATAATATTATATTATATATAGTATGTATGCTATATGTTATAGTATGCATTATAATATATAAAATATATTAATGATATAATATATCATAGTCAATATTTAGGAAAATAAATCGAAAAACGTTCGAACGTACTAAGAATTACGTTCAAACTTTTCGTGTATATAAGGCCAAAACATAACAGCGAAACATCATTTTCACCATTATCTAACTTCGTTCCCGTTTGCACACCGCTGGCCACTCGGTTGCCGCCATTGTCAAACTCTGTCATAACCATCACTAAAAGGTAGGCATTCATCTTTTAATCAAATAACATGTATTTTATTTGAGATTTGGGTTTGTTTGTTTAAAACAGGCCAAGTGGTGGCCAGATTTTTAATTCCATTTTCCGGCCACCACGGCTTGCCATTGACCAAATAGTCACCGTAGAAAAGTTTCTTGAAGTGTATACTTCATTTCTACAGTGGCATTTTGGCATTTAGAACCTTGTAGAATGATTTTCGAGATTTCAATATGGCTGAGTCGACTCGGCGGGACAGCCTTCTTCTTCGTCAAAAAAGCCTTCCTCTTCGGCTGGGCTGGTTTCAACGGTAGGAGAGGGTGCTTCTGTGTTGTTAGGTTCATTGGAACAGGGGAATAAGAAAACTGCGTTATTGTGGTTAATCGACCTCAACCTTTGCCTGAGATGGAGATACCACTGAGAGAACCAAAATTTGCAGAAGGAGAGATGTTTTTTCTTTTTTTGAAAACAGAGATTCTAAAATCTACCGAGCCGTTTTGATATGTTGTTGTCGTTAAATTCCTCCGTAGAAGGCCATCTCTAGATCATGTTAGAGGATTCATCAAGAATCGTTGGGGACTCTGGGCGATGCCTGTAGTGGGGAATTGAGAAACCCTCGAAATGTTTTGATCCGATTAACAAATGAAGATGATTTTGTGAGTGTGATGTCTCGGGGAAATTCAGGAAGGTGGGTGTGCTGTATAAAGTATTTCATTGGAAGCCTAATTTTAATGAAGATGTTGATCTCCTGTGGTGCCAATTTGGATCACTCTTCCAGGGCTTCCCCCCAATTATTTTCAACCTTCTACGTTGAAAAGTATTGCTGATGGCTTTGGGATTTTTTGAAACGGGATAATGCCACTGTCTGTACAAGGATCTATGTGGAGATGGATGTTTCAAAGCCATTGAGAGATCATTTCTGGTTGGGGGCCCTGGGTCATCAATCTAGTCATTATTAAGAGGTTGAGTATGAATCAATGCCTACATTTTGTGGATGGTGTCGTAAGCAAGGCCATTTGGAGCAAAATTGTGGATTGAAGAATAAATCGGCTGCTGAAGGTAAAGCAAAAATTGTGCAGGAGGAAGGTAGTAAAGGGATTGTGAAGCAAGTGTGGAAAGTGGTAGGGGAAAATACGATTGAAGGAAAAAATATGAATACATGCACAGAAGAGACACCACGTAATTTGCTAAGACGGACAGAAATTTTGGAGGATATTCATCAAAGGGAACTGAATTGTGTTAAAAAATATTCTGAGGTTTTCTTTGTTTCCTTATCAGGGGAGGTTTTATCTCAATCTCAATTCAATCTTGAGATCACCCCGGTGGTAGAGGCCGAATACAGGGAGGGAGCAAGTGTTGAGAAGGAGCAAAATCAGGGCTCAAATGGTAACCCGGTTCGACTGCAGCATGTGGCTATTGTGGATTTATTTAAACCTTTAGATAGCTGGTTTGAGCAGGTGAAGAGAGTGGATTACTTGGAGGAAACTGATGAACTAAATAAAGGTTGTCTTTCTTTGAGAAATTCCCTGAAGATTGTTGATGAGGCAATGGAGTTTGAACTTTGTCAGATTGTGGATAAAGGGACTGAAGAGGCAATTGAAAAGAGGGGGTTGACAGGTTTGCATATTCAGTCTTTATCCGAGAATGAAGAGGAAGATGAACTTGAAGAATTGGCTACAAAATGTTTTAACTCAGATAGTGAAATTGATGCTCCAATAAAAAATCTGAGAGGTACTAAGAAGAAAAAAGCCACCGTTGTTCTTGAGAGAACAACAAGATCTAATAAACATTATTGATCTTATGTATAATCTTATTTGGAATATTAGAGGTATTCTTTCGTCGAAGGCTAGACTTCGGCATATTATGAATAAACACCGGCCTTCGGTGGTAGCTTTACTAGAACCGTTTATTTCAGTTAATAAATTGCAGCGTTGGTCAATATGGTTGCATCTTCCTAATTTTTGGCATAATGTAGATGAGGGAGGTAAGATTTGGCTTTTTTGGGCAGAAGACATTGATTTTCATATTGTGTCAAAAGTTGGTCAAGCGTTATCAGGGTGGTTTTCTTGTGATAATTCGGGTGTTTTCCACTTTTGTTTATGCGAGTTGTTTCCAAAAGGCAACGACAGGCTTTATGGAGTTATCTCTGTGATGTGGATGTGGGTGGTGGATCTTGGTTCCTTGGGGGTGATTTCAATATCACCAGATTAGAATCAGAGAAAATTGGAGGCTTATTTGGTTCTCCTTGAGCACATATGGAATTTAATAATTGTATACAAAATTGTGGTTTACTTGATCTTCCATCTACTAGTCAACGTTTATCTTGGCGTAATGGGAGGTTAGGGGGTGGAAGAATTTGGGCTAGGCTTGATAGAGCTTTAGTAAATGCAAAATTCTTGAAAAGTTTCCCGGGTGCTAAGATGGAATATTTATCTCGGACTTCTTCAGATCATTGTCCGATGGTTGATCAGTTATCTGATGCTCATAATAAGGGTCCTTGGCCTTTTCGGTTTCAAAGAATGTGGTGCTTGCATGAGGATTTTCTTAATGTTGTTGGACATGTGTGGCTACAGGATTTCAGTGGGTGTCCAATGATTCGAATTTGTGCTAAATTGAAGAAGTTGAAAAAAGAATTAAAAAAGTGGGACTTTGATGTGTTTGGCCGAGTGGATAATGATATTATGGAGATTGAAAAAGAAGTGGCAGATTTCGAACAACGGCTAATCTCTAGTTATTCTCAAGAGATGGAAGTTGATTTTTTAAAGTGCAAGCAAACGCATCTTCATTATTTACATAGAGAAGAAATCATGCGTTGTTAAAAATCCCGTATTAAATGGTTGGCAGATGGTGATGCAAATACAGCTTTTTTTCACACTTCTTTGAAGTGTAAACAGAAGCATAAAAGTTTTGACTATATGAAGTTAGATGATGGCAGTGTGTTGGAGTCGTCAGAGGTTGTTCTCGATGGGGCAAGCAATTATTTTCAGCATCTTTTAACTACAACGCCAGTATCTAGTCAAGATTCTGGTATGGATCTACTTCATCATATTGTTTCAACTGCAAAGAATGAAGCTTTATGTAGAGTTCCTTTGATGGAAGAGGTAAAGGAAGCGCTTTGGTCAATTCCGCAAGACAGTAGCCCAGGTCCCAATGGTTTTTCAGAAAGTTTTTTTCAACATGCATGGGAAATTGTGAAGGAAGATTTATTGTTGATGGCAATTGAATTTTTTTAGGGGAAGTCATTTACGAATTTTTTTGGAGCTACTAATATTGTTTTGCTTCCAAAAGTGGCTGAACCAAATAATTTCTCTAAGTTTCATCCGATTAGTTTGTGCTCGGTAGTGTATAAGATATTGGCAAAAATCATGGCGGCAAGGCTGATGCCGATTATGGGAAAAGTTATTTCAGTTGAATAGTCGACTTTTTGAAAGGACGGAGTATTTTTGACAATATTGCTCTTGCACAAGAGTTGCTACATGGTATTAATAAGAAGACTCGTGGTGGTATCATGATTAAAATTGACATAGCAAAAGCATACGATAGAGTCAATTGAAAATTCTTATTAGTTGTTTTGACTCGTTGGGATTCTCAGAAAAATGGAGGGACCTAATTTTTAATTGTATTTCATCTCCAATGTGCTCCATGATGTTAAATGGTTCAATAAGGGGATTTTTCAAGCCATCAAGGGGTTTGTGACAAGGTGATCCCTTATCACCTTATTTATTCATTTTACCCCAAGAATTACTATCTTGTATGATTAATGAGGTGATCAGGAAAGAGCAAGTGAAACCTTTTAACCATGGTGGGTTGTTAATTACTCATTTGTTTTATGCGGACGACATTCTTATTTTTGCAAATGGAGGGAAGAGATCGGTTCAAAAGTTGATGAATACTCTACAATCCTATGAAGTCATTTCGGGACAAATGGTTAGTGCTCTCAAGTCTTCCATTTTTTCTCATCAAAAATTGCTGCGGGTAGAAAACATGAGTTGTTGCAGCTAACTAGATTTGCTGAAGGTAAATGGCCATGCAAATATTTAGGGGTGCCATTACACATGGGGAGAGTTACAATTAGATTGATTGAACCCCTGATTCTTAAAATTCAAAAAAAGCTTGCAAGTTGGAAGAGTAAAGTTTTATCTTTTGGAGGTAAGATTACTCTTATCAAACATGTTCTATCAAGTATGCCGATTCACATTCTATCGGTCATGAATTTGCCAAAGGGGGTTTTCAAAACCATTTCGTCAATTTTCTCTAATTTCCTTTGGAATTCTAATGAAGAACAGGAAAAAAGGAAATGGGTGGTATGGCGGCACATTTGTTTTCCAGTTGAGGAAGGTGGTTTGGCAGATGTTCAGACGTCCTTATTCATGAAATTTGTGTGGAAGTTGTTGGATGGTAGTTCCTTATGGGAAAAATTTTTCAAAGCAAAGTATTTGGCAGATTATCACCCTGCATATGCTATGACCAATGTTAGAGGTTCAAGATTTTGGAAGGGTATTATGGCAGTCTTACCAACTGTTATTAACATTCCAAGAGTCTAATTCAGCAAGGTGATGTTAATTTCTGGTATGATAATTGGCTAGGAGATGGCGCTATCTTTGAGACACAAGAGGTGAGAGGGAACCCATGACTTACAGTGGCTGATGTATGGACATCGAATGGGTGGGATATTGGCAGATTACAGGACTTGGTTTCGGCAGATTGTGTGCAAAAAATAGTTCGCTGGAAAGGATCATTAAAGTCCGGAAAATATAATCGTATTTGGCAGCCTAATGTAGATGGGATCTTGACCACTAAATCAACTTGGGATATAATCCGAGATCATGGGAATATTTGTCCATGGCGTAAGTGGCTATGGCAGAAAAATGTTCCAAAAAAAAATGTCGTTTGTACATTGGCGAGCCTGGAGATAAGCTTTACAAGTAAATGAGAGGATTAGTAAGCTTGGCATTTCAATGGCTTCAAAATGTAATTGTTGTATTGCTCCTTGACAAGAAACCATGGATCATGTGTTGTGTAATGGTGAATTAGCTTCTAAAGTTTGGAAATATTTTGCTAATGTGTTGGGAGTTAGATTGACTCATTTCAACTCATAGCAAGGTATTATGAATTTTTGGTGGTTAAGGGGGTCGGCATCTATCCAGACACTTTGCAGGGGTATTTTGCCTATAGTGATCACTTGGGCCTTATGGAAAAATCAGTGTGCAGATAGAATGGAGAATTTGAAGTCAGATTGTTATGATGTTATTCAGGTGGTTAAAGGTTCTCTTGTAGATATCTTTTCCCAACAACAGAAATTTAGAAAGAGTCATGTTAATAATGATGAGAAAATTCTAAAGGAGTTAAATTGTCCTATGACTCCATTGATTAACAAAATTCCTAAAATGGTGGCTTGGAAAAAATCAAATAGAGGAGTTTTTAAACTCAATGTGGTTGGTTGCTCCATGGGAAATCCTAGCAAAGCAAGAGGGGGAGGAATAATTTGGGATGCAGGGGTAACTCTATTGCTGGTTTTACAAGGTATTATGGGGTTACTACAAACACTTTGGCGGAAGGATGTGCTTTACTTAATGGATTACGCTTAGCTAAACATCTTGAACTCACTAATATTTTGATATAATCTGATTCCAAAGTAGTAGTACAATTCATCCAAAATGGAGCTTGTAATTTTTGGTATGTGGGATTTTTGGGAAGAAATATAAAGTTTGCTAAGGATGTTAAGATGCTCTATCAGTCATATTTACAGAGAAGCTAACATGGTGGTGGATTTTCTAGCCAAGAAGGGTGTGAATACTTTTGATTGGATTATCATGGGTGTCGATTTTGGACCTGGTAAAATTCGAGGCCATTTACATACGAATCGTAGGGAATTACCTTATTTACATTCATAATTCATTGGTTTTTGGTTTTTTGGTTTCGGCATAAGGGATGTTTTTCTTTGTTTCTTTTGTAACCCCTTGTGCTTTTTGTTTTACTACGATGTTCCTCCGCTTTAAGTGAGGGTTCTCAATAAACTTGGAGAGGGGTCACTCTTGGACATGTGGTCACCAACTCTTTAAAAAAAAAAAAACTTATTAAATAAGGAAAACTACAGCTATACTTTCCTATGATGATGCAGCAAATATTCTATTGATTTTCCAAGTCTTGATGCGTGATATCCTCATCATGATGAGATATATTCTCTTGCATTTTAATGTAGTTAGGATTACGATGTTGTGTAATCTTCTCCACTGATGCAATAGTGTTGTCAGTTTTTGTATCATTGCAACTGACAATTGAATTATGAAGAAGAAAAATGCTACTTTCACCGACAGTTGGGTCCCAATAATTTTTTTTTTTTATTTAGTGATTAAAGTATTTTTTTAATAATGTTGTGAATTTTTTTTTAAATATTTAAGTGTCAAACAAATGAGTGAAAAAAATAAAATAAAAAATTGCCCTTATCGAACCTGTCTTGTGCGTAAGGGTGTAATACGCTCAGTCCAAACTGAAGAAATCGAGTGGTCTGGTCCTGTCCGGACCGGACCAAAAAATGCCATGGTCGGTTTCAGTCTAGGTAGTGGGAGATTTTCGGTCTTCAGTCTGGTCCCGGGGTAGGGGTTTCTCAAACCGAACCAGACGGACTGAATAGGAAAAATATTATTTTTTTATTTATATATACATATATATATTATTTTATATAATAATTGTATAATAAATTATGCAATTTTCATCTAACCTATCCCCATTTACAATATAAAATTTTAAATAAGTAATTACAAATTAATATTATATTAATTGTATATTATCAATTAACCTATCAATTCACAATTAACTAACGTATGACATATATGACCTAAGTTGCAACTTGCAAGTAAATATAAAGCATGTATGAATGTATGGATAATAAAATTATTTATGCTTATTGCTTGATATGGTGTGGGGTTATGGAAGGATATTAGGAAAGGATGGGAGGTTCTTTCTAGCAATACTGGGTTGTGTATGGGGAATGGCTAGAGGATACGTTTTTGGCATGATGTTTGCGTGAGTGATACGGCTCTTAAAATTAATTTCCCCACCATTTTCAGAATAGCACGGGAGAAAGAAACGATGGTGGCAGACTTGAGGGGATCTACACATCAAGAGTGGAACATCAATTTCATTAGGGAGGCACATGACTAGGAGGAGTGTGTTGGTGGAGTTTTTTAATCGGCTCCATAACATTCCTCCGATTGTTGCAGATGAAGATAAGTTGGCTTGGAGACCTTATAAGAAAAGAAAATTATCGGTAGGTTCTTTTTATAAGATGCTTACAGTCCAACCTCCGCCCAACTTTCTGTGGAAGAGCATATGGAGGAGTAAAGCATCTTCTCAGGCTGCGTTCTTTGTTTGGACAGCAGTCCTGAGGAACATTCTAACCATTGAAAACTTAAGAAGACATAATCTTGTAATTATAGATTGATGTTGTACGTGCAAAAATAGTGGAGAATCAGTGGACCATTTACTTCTACATTGTGAGTTTCCCCGATATATATGGAATCATTTTTTTTAGCAAAGTGGGGTTAGCATGGACAATGCCGGGAAGGGTTGTTGAAGTACTTGCAAGCTGGAGAGGGATCTCAGGAACAACACAGATCGTAGCTTTGTGGAAGATGGTTCCCATTTGTATCTTTTGGTGTATCTAGAGTGAAAGATATTATAGACATTTTGAGGATCATGAAAGCTCAATTGGAAGAGTTTAAGAGTTTTTTTATGGAAGACTTTATTTATGTGGGCCATTGCTTTAGATTTTAATGGTCTCAGCTTCCATGATTTCCTTGTAACGATTTCTAGTTCTTAAAGTGGTGTTTTTCATGTATACTTCCAGTGTACCTGGCTTACGCCTATCTTTATATCAATAAAATTGCTTATTACTTATAAAAAATATATATATGTTAGCTGCAGGCTTACTTCTCTTTTCTTCCCAATGTAATGACTTGGAAAAATACAATCACTCACCTTGAGTGAGAATTTAACGTAATTGAACTAGAATAACATCGACTGATTTCTCTTCTGAAGATCGCTTGAGAAATTTAAACTAAAACCCATCTGGTAGTAAAATTTGCATGATGAGACAACAAAGGACTTTGAACAGAATACCAATAAGTTCTTTAAAAAAAAAAAAAAGAACAATAAGTATCAGCACCAGCCTATTTATCTAATCACGAACCATCAAATATCACTTCGCAACATCATTCCATCCAGTAAGAAACATGTGAGGAATTATGTATACCTTGGGTTCTCATATTCCCATTTAGGAAAGGTAAACTGTGTTGTGTTTCTGATCCAAACACTGAACACAGCTCCGTCGAACTAAGGCTGGAAATATATTTCTCTCAAGTTTGTAAAGTAGGAACTGCAAGATATCATCACTGCAAGTAATTAGACGCTTTTTGACCATCTCATTTTGCAATTCAATGGCTTCATCCACTTTTCCCAGCTCATAATACTTCGTCAATAGACATTTACACAAAATCTCATCAGGATGGAGACCCCTCTGAATCATCTCATCAAACAGCTCTTTTGCTTGTTGCACCTCGCCACACCGAGAAAAACCCAAAATCAAGGAAGTATATGCCGGCAGATCAAACTCCATACCCAAATCAATCATTATGTCTCGCAAATTCAAAGCTTCCTGAAGATTACCATGCTTTAAGTTCCCATCAATTAAAGCTGTGTAACAGCTTCTATCGGGAATCACACCCTTGTCCAGCATTTCATCGAACAGCTTCTTGGCTGTTTCAATACTATTATTTTTAGAAAACCAACAATTAACGCTGTATAAACTGCAACATTAGGTTGCGTACCAATGTCGTTCATGCTATTAAAATACTTGATTGCCTCTTCAACCAATCCCATTTTGCACAAACCATCAATTAGTGCACAATAAGTAACAACGCTGACCTCAATATTCAAGTCCTGTAACTCCTGCAGCAGATTGAGAGCCTCTGCAGTTTTTCCAGCCTTGAAATAAGCATCCATAAGGGTTGTGTATATAAAATGGTTAGGAATTACCCCAGCTTTCGGTATTGCCTGAAAGATTTCTTCTGCTGCCTTTATCCTCCCACCTTTACATAGACCATCCACTAGAGCTGTGTAGGTGACAATGTTCAAGTCAACTCCTGCCTGCATCATCTCATTAGCCAACTCCAAAGCATCATTTAGATTGCCTAATTTACAACTTGCATCAATCAGAGAATTGTAAGTAAATTCATTGGGCAGAAGACCAACACGTCTCATGTAAACAAAACATTTAATTGCCTCTTGCATCATCCCTTCCTTACAAAATGCATCGATCAATGTGTTATAAATTACAACATCCAGTACCACCCTATTGATCTTCATCTCATGGAAAAACTCAAGAGCTAGAGGCATTCTTTCAAATTTACAGAAAGAATTAATTAAAGCATTATATGTTATTACATCAGGTTCCAAACTTGCATCCTTCATTTCTTCAAATATACTAACCGATTCATCCAAGAATCCAAACTTTCCATATCCATCAATAAGAGAATTATATGTGACAACATCGGGCATAAGGCCAGTTTGTTTCATTTTTTCGAACAATCTTCTAGCGGTTCCCAAATCTCCTCCTTTGCACATATTGTCTGTCATTATATTACATGTGAAAACCGAAGGACTAATTCCAGCCCCAACCATATCTTTAAAAAAGTTCCTCGCCAATTCCCTCTTCCCTGACTTTGAAAGCCTAAGCAAAAGTTCACTACAAGACCGAGGTTTTGGCAAAACCCTGTACTTCTCCATCCTCAAAAAGCACTCGATCGCTTCCTCCAGCATTCCTAGCCCAGTCAAAACACTAAACAAAAGCATCAAACACATGGCAACCTGGCAAAACCTACCTTAACAAAACTAACTCTCTAATAATCATATTGGCGTCTAAGTACATTCTCGCGTAAAACAATATATGGATCAAGAGTCAAGACACAATATGACTCCGTGGTGTGGCAAAACCCGATTCGGGTTCCCGCCCATTTTAAGAACCGCAAAGCTAAACTTGGATCCCCTTTCAATTCCACCAAAGCCCTAGACATCCATATGGGTGCTAGCGCCGAGTCAAACAAACAGATAATCCTATTGTCATCCCACTGCTCTTGTTGAATAAATTGAATAATATTACAAATTGATTCTTTACTGATATCATCAAAAATACGGTTGGGGCTTGATTTGCTGACAAAAGGGCATCTGATAATAAAAAGAAAGCTGGTCAACCAAATCAAAGGGCAATCAAGGAAAGAAACATGCGATGACGAAACATTGATAGTATTGAAAAATGGGTTAATGGGGTTCAGGGTGTTCGGAGAGAGAGGGCTTACACGGTGGGAGGCTCTACGACCAACGTGGAAGAGACCGCGCAGGTAAAGTCGCATTGTTGTTACGAAAATCAAGCGAACGCTAATAACACCCTTATATGGGTGTCGTGCTATATATAGCCCGACGAATTTTTCGAAGTCGTCGTTCGGACCTTTTCTTTTTTTCGTTTCTTCATTTCATTTTTTTTTTTTTTTTGTATATTTTTCAATTTTTTGAGTCGGATCATTTATGACAAGCTTGGCTAAAATATTTCAATGTTAATAAAAAAATATTAAAAAATCATAGAATGAGATGAATCTAAATAATTTTATTAAGAATGCAAATTCATGTCTTTCATGAAAATATTATTGTCTATAGAAAAGATAAATAACTTGTTAGAAGGTTATAACAATGGCAGTATTTTTGGGAGATCATTCCTAAGTTTAACACAAAATACTCATTATTTTTCGACTCTCTATATTCAAATAAATAAAACCTAGAGTTTCATGTTACATTTTTCACATTTTATTCATTAAGAATGTAGAAGGAAATATATGTTTTTTAAATTGCAATTTAAAAATAAATAAGGTTTTAAATAATGTGTAATGTTACATGTAGTCATAGAGTGCACAAGCACCGTTCAATCGTTTAAAAAAAAAGTCGAGTTTACTATTAAAAAATTTATTTATTTTCGTGTGGATGCGGTATTTTTAAAAAAAAAAAAAAATTGTACAGCGTTTGTACACTTTACAATTATAAATATAACTTCTTTTAAATAAATTAGAGTCTATTTAAATTAGTCTAGAATTAATTAGATGAGCTATTGAATCGATCGCGAGAGCGTTTAAAATATTCAATTTTTTATCAATTCAAAATAAATTAAGTTTATCTAATCGAATTGCTTTTCAAAGGTAACTTTCCGTCAAGAAAGATGAGCCAAAAACCTCTAAAATCATAAGAAAAACTTGAAGCAAAAAAAGAGAAAAAAAAAATATAGATAGATAAAGTGGTGTTTTCGTAGGTGGTCACGACTCACAAGTCACTAACATAGTTTGTTGATAGGACAGACAACACCATGTTGGATCATTCTAATTAAAGTTCAGAAGTCTTTTGATGCAACCAACTAGCTATGGATTGGTGTTTTCCAGAATTTCTACACTCTGGGAAGAGTATTATTTATCCGTCTTGTGACAGTTACACTGCTATCTCTGTAGTTTGCGCTGAGTTCCGGTCATTCATAAAGTCAACAAATTTGACTAAATCCAGGCAAGCTGCCTGCCAGTGACCATGCAATACAAAGAACCTTCTTGTGCCCTGGATATGAGAGGAAGGCTTACTATTAACACAATAAGAAGGATGATTGGCCATCCATTGTGCATAAACTGATCAAATCCAAACTCTATGATATATGGACAAGAAAGAGAAGTCTTATTCTTAAATAATAGGTAGCAGTCAACAGTGAGAACAAAAATCTGATAAAAAAAGAAATGTTTTAGCATTTTTTTTTTTTTTTTGAATCAAGAAATCCATCATCTTCCATATATTAGTAAAATAGTCATTACAACTCTTATGATGTAACACAATAGAAAACAAACCCTCAGGGCTATCCAAACCAACTCCTCACTAGACATAACAGCAAACTATGCAAGAAAGTGAGCTATTCTATTTCCTTTTCTATATGTGTGTTGAAGTATCCAATTTGGATGTATACAAAGAATCTCTTTAATATCTTCTATAACCTGTCCATGCCATTCCAAACACTCCTCTCTACCATTTACAGCTTTAATCACCTCCAATGAATCTCCTTCAAGTACTACATTTTGTATATTAAGCTCTGCCATAAGCAAAGGGCCATCCATAAAGCAGTGGCTTCAGCAATCACAACAGATTGGATATAATCTTTTGGTAGACATAGAGAAACCTGTACATTCCCTTCCTCATCTCTAACCACCACTCCAGCTCCTATCTTCCTCTAGTTTGGCCTTGAAAGCAGCATCCCAATTCACCTTTACAAAGCCTTCTCTTGGAGCTTCCCATCTAACCATCCTTCTCTCCACTGCAGTAGGTTTGATTCTCTCTATCCCCTTCTGCTGTGCTTGTTGGAACTCATTGAGATTTGCTCTTGCTTGCTGCAACACAATCCTAGGGCTAGTAAACTTTCCTTAAAAAATCCATCAATTCATTCTGAGCCATATATATCGCGTAACAGATACCACCAACTCCATACTTTCCAAAGGCAATTCAGCTATTAATTTCCTCCATACCACAGCCAAATCCACCTCAGATGACATCCACTTCTGCACTGGACTATCCTTCTCAACCCATACATCCATAGCTGTAGGACAGCTCCATAAGACATGCAAACAATTTCATCTTCCCTTAAACAAATAGGACAAACTGGCTTCTTCACCACCTTTCTTCTATAGAGGTTCTCATTAGTGGGAAGACAATTATTGAGGGCCTTCCATAAAAAAATTGTAACCACTCCCAAGGTATTGAGTTGCCACAGATCTCTCCACCCTTCTTTGATCTTCCACCCATCATATGGGTCCCCATTCAAATCCTTCTTCCTGCTAAGATCAAGATGGTAGGCACTCATTACACTAAAATACCCATTCTTAGAGTAAGCCCATATTCTTCTATCCTCCAAACCAAAATAGTTCACAGGAATATTGCAGATGACTTCAGCTTCCTCATCATTAAAAGTAGCCTTCACTACCTCTCTATTCCACTTACCATCATTCCCAATCAACTCTGCCACCTTTGCTTCAACATTCAGATACTTAACAGGAGATTGCACTCGATGAGAAGGTTTGTTGGGTAGCCATTTGATGGGAACCAAGGTGAGCCTAGTCTTAAAGATATGTTACAAGTTCCATATGAGCCAATTACATGTTCAAGGGCTTAAAGGATGAAGATTCAGTTTTGATTCATTTGATAAGCTATGAAAATGGCAACAACATGACTTAAAGGCTTTGGGCACTTGAAGGCTTTCAACTTATTTAATTCATTTAAAAGACTTATTTTATTATTTTAGAATAATTAGGTTTATTATAGGAAGCACTTAAGGGGGCCTATCCAAGGGCATGTTGGAAAAGTTATTATTTTATTGAACTAGGATTTCAAGAGGTTACTGTAGCGTTATTGTAGCCGCGACACTGTAGTCGCGGCACTGTTCATCCAGGGGCATTTTGGGTAAAATGGGCTTTATTTTAGCTAGGGTTTTAATTAGGTTTTCGTTTAAATACACTTTGTAGCCTCATTTTCAGAAGTTTATGAAGTTTCTGAAATTTGATGAATTTATTCATTGTGAGTTGAGTTTATCTCCTCTTGTTCTTAATTGAACTTTTGAACTTATCAAAGGTAAATTACAACATTTGTGGCGTTCCTCCTTTATAATCTGGGTTCTTGAGACGTGTTCTTCAACGAGTCTAGATTTTAATATAATATAGGTTCTTGAAACGAGTTCTCATCGGGTCTAACTTCTCCATCCATTGACTTGATTTTGGCTTTCTTGAGGAGTTTTCAAATTGACTGTGGGTTCAAGGGATTTCATTCCCGCGGGTTCATATCATTTGGTATCAGAGCAAGGTTTCCAATCAGGTCTGATTCTATCTTTTATTTCTTGCATATTTAATTCTAGAGCTTCATTGTTCTAGGGTTGCCAAAAAAAAATAAATAGAAACAAAAAATTAGGCTGCCGAAATTCTTAGGATTTTGGGTTTGGCTGAAATTTGCATCACCTAGGGTTTCAAAATTCTAGGGTTTCCTGCATCTCTAAGTTTATATGTTGCTTGGAGTGCCGTTCCATTGATTATCTTCTACTTCGTTGTCATGCTTGAATTCAATTGCTTGATTTTCACAATTGAATATTGCTATTTGTGATTGAATTAGAGGAAAGAAAAAAAAGAAAGGAAAAGAAAAGAAAAGAAAGGAAAAGAAAAGAAAATTCAAAAAAAAAAAAACAAAAAAAAAAAAGAAGAAGAAAAGAGATGGTAGCATATTCAAAGTTGCTACATAATTATAACAAAGAGAAAGAAAGTATTTGTTGATTGAGCTTTTATCATCAAAGGAGCTGATCACATCTTTTTAGTTGGTATCTTGTTTTATAATTACTCTTCCCCTCGTATAAATTCCTTGTCTCTCGTGTCATTTTATTCATTCCCTGTTTTTTTGATCTATATTACTGGTTGGAATAATACAATGTTGTATTATCTTGATTTAGTTCAACTAGTTCTTAATGAACTTGAGTGGGAAAGCTCTTGAGGTAAAAGGCAAGAGAGTGTGAGACTATGATTGGAAAAAAAAGTCAATTAAGAGTGAAATACGAGTGGAGTGTCATTATTTGAGTGTAAACACGTAAGGGAGTGTGTGAGGTTTTTTTTTTTACCACTAACATTCTTTTGTGCAGCACCTTATAATGTCTCATCGGAGTAGCCCATCAGCAAGGGGGAGAGCAGAAAACTCATCATTTGTGTTGCAAGCCATGCAACAACAGTTTGAGCGGTTGAACTTTGTGTTGGGTGAAGTGAGGGATGGTGTGGATAATCAAGAAGCAATGATTAGAAATCTGCAAGGAGAGAAAGATAGGAGGCGACGTGAGCCTAGTATTAAGAATGAGAATGAGAATGGAGAGTATGGTGAGGATGAGGAAGTCCTAACATCTGAAGTTGGATTGGGTAAGCATAGAGGAGTTAGGCATGGAAGAGGACTTAGGGCAAACTCAGGGGGTCGAGATAGAGTAGATAAGAACCTTGGGAGCATCAAAATGAAAATACCATCATTCTAAGGTAGAACTGACCCTGAAATTTATTTAGGGTGGGAAAAAATAATAGAGTTGGTGTTTGATTGTCATAATTACTCTGAGGAGAAGAATGTGAAGTTGGTTGTAATTGAGTTCGCTAATTATGCGATTGTTTGGTGGGATCAATTAGTGACCAATAGGAGGAGGAATCTTGAGAGGCTTGTAGAAACATGGAGAGAGTTGAAAGCTATCATGAGGCGAAGATTTGTACCTAGCCACTATTATAGAGACCTCTACCAAAAATTACAAAATCTTATACAGGAGTTTAGAAGTGTAGATGATTACTATAAGGAGATGGAGGTGGCTATGATTCGGGCCAATGTAGTGGAGAATCGGGAGGCCACGATGACAAGATTTTTGAGTGAGTTGAATAGGGAGATAGCCAATGTAGTTGAGTTGCAACATTATAAGGAGGTAGAGGATATGGTGCACATGGCTATGAAGGTGGAGAGACGGCTAAAAGGAAGGGTTACATCAAGGTATACTTCGGTTTCTAGTACTCCTTG
Source organism: Juglans mandshurica (assembly GCA_022457165.1). Classification (NCBI taxonomy): domain Eukaryota; kingdom Viridiplantae; phylum Streptophyta; class Magnoliopsida; order Fagales; family Juglandaceae; genus Juglans; species Juglans mandshurica. The sequence continues at coordinate 19,297,988 of CM039621.1, forward strand.
GAAACCAAAGTGGGACAAAAATGATCAGGTTGTAGCAAAGGGGAAGACCGAACCACCAAAGGGAAAAGATTTGGGTGAGGCTGAAATCTCAAGAAAAAGAGAGAATGAGTTGAAAAACAATTGTGAGGCCGAGAGTTCAAAAAAAGAGGAGACTGAAAGAAAAACAGAGAGTGAAAGAACACAGAGAGTAAGAGGAAAAAAGAGAATGAGGCTGAAACATCAAAAGAAAGAGAGAGAGAAAAAGAAAATAGAGAGGTAGTTGAGAGTCAAGAAAAAAGAGTGGAGCCACAAGAGGAAAAAGAAAGAGAGATTGTAGAGAGAAATAGAAAGACAAAAGTAAGTTTTTATGCTAAGGCAAGCTTTTATGCTAAGGAATTTAACGACTCTTTGCCAAGTGTTGTTGTTTCTTTGTTGTAGGGATAAGAGGTCGTGATTCCTAGCGGTGTGTTTAGTGGATTGCCACCTATTAGAGAGATAGAGTACTACATTGATCTTGTGCCAGGTGCGACAATTCCTAACCGACCTTTATTTGAAGAACATGAGTCATTGACACACTTAAAGGGACAAGGTAAGTTGTTGACTAAAATGCATGCTAAGTGGGAGGACTGTATTGAGACTTTTTCTCATGTATTCAAATACACACAAGGTATGGAAAATTTTGTAGTAGATGCTTTAGCAAGAAGGTATGTCCTTGTCGTCATTTTAGATGCAAAATTGTTGAGACTTGAATACGATAAGGAATTGCATGCTAATGATGATGACTTTGCTAGTGTGCATGGAACATATGATAAAGCATCGTTTGGTAAGTTCCATAAATTAGATTGGTACTTGTTTAGAGAGAATAGACTTTGTGTGCCTACTAGTTTTATGCGTAAGTTGCTTGTGTGTAATAGACATGGTGGTTTGTTGGGTAACCTTGGTGTAAGGAAGACTTTTGTTGTGTTGCATGAATGTTTGTGGGAATATCATTTGCCATTCAAAGACGTGTTGCATGAACGTTTATGGGAGTATCATTTGCCATACATTGACTTGTTGCATGAACGTTTGTAGGACTATCATTTGCCTTTCATTGAGTTTACATATAATTGGAGTAGTCATTCTGGTGTCAAGAAAATATTAGACATTTTGCATGAACATTTATGTTGGTCTAAGATGAAGAGAGATGTTAATCGTATTTGTGGCATGTGATTACATGCAGAAAGACCAAATTTAAACTTTTGCCACAGGGGTTGTATACACCCTTACCTGTTCCTAGTGAGTCTTGTGTAGACATATCTGTGGACTTTATTTTGGGGCTGCCTAGGAAAGAAAGGAGTAGAGATTCTATTTTTGTGGTTATAGACGGATTTATAGAGTTTGCATAGAATAGGACCATGCATACTACCATTTTATATTCTCCTTTTGAAATTATTTATAGACTTAATCCATTTACTCATTTAGCTTTAATGCCTTTACCTATTGATGACAGGAGTAGCTTGGATGGATTTTTCAAATTCTTGAACAAATTAATGATATTACATATGAAATTAATGATAATGTTACTAACATTTTTCCCTTCGATCCAGGTGGAGATTCGAGGTCGAATCCTTTTGAGGAGAGGGGGAATGATGGGAACCAAGGTGGGCCTAGTCTTAAAGATATGTTGCAAGTTCCATATGAGCCAATTACATGTTCAAGGGCTTAAAGGATGAAAATTCAGTTTTGATTCATTTGATAAGCTATGGAAATGGCAACAACATGACTTAAAGGCTTTGGGCACTTGAAGGCTTTCAACTTGTTTAATTCATTTAAAAGACTTATTTTATTAGTTTAGAATAATTGAGTTTATTATGGGAAGCACTTAAGGGGGCCTATCCAAGGGCATATTGGGAAAGTTATTATTTTATTGAACAAGGGTTTCAAGAGGTTATTGTAGCGTTACTGTAGCCGCGACACTGTTCATCGAGGGGCATTTTGGGTCAAAGGGACTTTATTTTAGCTAGGGTTTTAATTAGGTTTTGGTTTAAATACTCTTTGTAGCCTCATTTTCAGAAGTTCCTAAAGTTTCTAAAATTTGATGAATTTATTCATTGTGAGTTGAGTTTATCTCCTCTTGTTCTTAATTGAACTTTTGAACATATCAAAGGTAAATCACAACCTTTTTAGCATTCCTCCTTTATAATCTGGGTTCTTGAGACGTGTTCTTCAACGGGTCTAGATTTTAATATAATCTAGGATCTTGAAATGAGTTCTTATCGGGTCTAGGTTCTCCATCCATTGACTTGATTTTGGCTTTCTTGGAGAGTTTTCAAATTGACTGTGGGTTCAAGGGATTTCTTCCCGCGGGTTCATATCATTCCATTTATCCTCCCAAACTTTAATGTTTAAACCATTGCCCACTCTCCACACAATCTCTTCCTTCAACAATTTCATAGATCCCCATATGCTTCTCCAGATCATAGAAGGTCCATAGCCAAGCTTAGAGTTCAATACATCAGAACTTTTAAAGTACTTAGCCCTTAACACCATAGCAACAATAGAGTCTGGTTTATTAACAAGCCTCCAACACTACTTTGCTAAGAGAGCAGTATTGAAGCTTTCCAACTCTCTAAAACCAAGGCTTCCAATCATCTTTGCACATCCCATCTTCTCCCAGCTAACCCATTGAATTTTTTTCTCATAGTTTTTATAACCCCACTAGAATCTAGCCATAATACCAGCTATTTCCTTACACAACCTTTTAGGCAACCTAAACACACTCATATGGTATGTAGGAATGGATTGAATACTGCCTTAATTAAAACTTCTTTACCAACAGGAGATAGAAACTGATTTTTCCATCTGTTGACCTTCTGCCAAACCCTATCCTTAATTCCTCTAAAAGTATCATAACGAGCTCTTCCAACCATAGTAGGCAACACCAAGTATTTTTCACAGCTACTTTGCACCCTTGCCCCAAGATCTTGCACAATCCTCTCCTTCTCTTCCTGTCTAACTCGAGAGCTAAACAACACAGTGATTTTTTGTAGATTCATACACTGACCAAAAGCTTCTTCATATAACCTTAGGATTTCCTTCACTTTCAACCATTCAGTCCATTTAGCCCTTGCAAAGATTATACAATCGTAAGCAAATAGGAGACGAGAGACCCTTATACCTCCTCTTGCAGCAGCCATTCCTTTGATTTCACCCTTATCCTCAGCTACATTAATAAGGCTACGCAGCCCCTCGGCACACAACAAAAATTGAAAATTACAAGTCGTTTAGCTCCATATTGAATCAAGGCTGCCCAACTAAACTACATGTCGTTTAGCCCAAAATCAAAACTACATGTCGTTTTGGTCGTCTTCAACCTCCAAAGTCCCATACTGGGTTACAAATCACGATTTCGTGGACGTTTTTGACATAAAAAAACATACTTTTAATCACAGAAAGTTTATAAAAATTGTAACACCCCGCTTCCCAAAAAGACATTTTAGAATTTTTTGGGAGTCAGTGTGCTACTGCTAAACTTAAATATAAAAGCATTTCTTTTTAACAACGCGCTAGATGCGAAAGATTTCCATAAATAACAACCTTTAATAAATATTAAAAATCTAAAATAAAGTCTGCGGAAGCACTTATAAAAAAAATACGGAAGTCTCATTTGCTTATCAAAATAATTTATTTAAACTATAAACCATAGAAATAGTCATAGCATAATCTGTCTAGGCCTCTGCCTCGCCTCCCGTGGTCAAGTCATGTCCTACAGTCTCATCCTCATAAATGTCATTACCTGGGATAGCTTAAAAATAAAAAAAACAAACTAAAATGAGTCGAATACTCAATAAGTAACACATCATACAGTAAACATAATAAACATAAGGTTTCTTGAAAAACGTGCATACTCACAAATACATCTGTAATTAACATGAACATGAACATGAACTTATCTTTTCACTTATCATAGGTCGTTACCCACTGTTGACTCTCGTGAGTTAGGGTTAGCGAATCTAAATAGATTCTGATTTCGTCCGTGGTCGCAGGTTGTGGAATCTATACATAAGGAAGACATACTAGGTGCACTACCAGCATGCACAACCTGGCAATCCAATATGTCCACAACATAGGTACCGTCTTCATATCATAACATAGGCCGTTACATATTTTATCATAATCATACTTGCATACTTGTCATTTCATAGATTTCAAAAGAAATCGCATACATATTTGTCATATCGTATCATAGATTCCAAATGAAATAGCGTTCTTTCATAAATATCGTGATACATATTTCCCTCACATAAATTCATGACTTTTCATAGATAATTTTATGCATAACTCTCACGTAAAATCATGACTTTTCATAAATAATTTTATGCATAACTCTCCCACATAAAATCATGCATTTTGTAAATAATTTTATGAAATAACTATCACATAAAATCATGCATTTAGGTACGTAAAAAGGGGCTTCCGATAAAGGGCATACATGCATACTATCTTTTATAAAAAGACAAGTAGTTTACCGTACATACGTGTAAAGATATGATTATGCTACTTACCTTGCAATGCTAATCCACTATTTTCGGCACGCAATCGATCGCCTATAAAATAAACACGCAATTTTCATAAATTTCTAATTAAACCTGTGACTTTATTAAAAACTTAAACTACTAAAATAGTCTATATTTCCTAAACCTAGATTCTTCCTAACACTAAAATATTCTCATCTTTTAATCCTAAATAGACATGGGTATTTTTTAAGAAAACAACATAATGGGCATGGGCATTTTGGGAAAACAATACAAAGGGCATTTTGGGAAAACAATACAAAGGGCATTTTTGTAATTTAACTAACCCACAAAAAATTGATTTTACGAGTTACATGTATTCGGGTTGGGTTTTATGCGTGAATGCGCGCGTGCATTAATCGGGTTAGGTGGTGCGATGCTCACTGAGAGAGGAAGAAGGCAGTCGCGATGGTGGGTTTGGTGGCTGGGCACGGCGTCAACTCCGACGAGTGGCGGCTATGCAACTGAGAGTGAGAGAGAGTTATGAGAGAGAGAGAGTTACGAGATGAATGAGAGGGAGAGGAAACAGCCTGAACTTACAGAGCAAGGGTGGCGGCTTGCTGTGGCGTCACTAGGCAGTGGAGGCTAGATCTCCGGCGTTGTCTGTTGTTGCCGACGGTTTCGTCGCTGCCCACTAGTGGCAGAATGTGGCTCTCAGTTCGGGCAAGGATAATTCCTCTATTTCGGTGCAGTAAAACACAGTATTGTTCGTGTGGTTTCTCAACGGCTGGGCGACAGTGGTGGAGGGTGAACGTTAGGTGGTGAACCGGGGTAGCCGTGCTGCGGGACTGAACGTGGGGTTGTGGCTGTGGTTTTCGGTAGTCATCACGGAGAAGGTCTTGGGTGGTCTGCTAGACGAACTAAGGGGAGGTGGTGGGGGTTGTTTTCCTGGACGTGTGTTGCGGTTTTGAGGGGAGGAGGTCTGTGAAAGGTGCTCTATGTGCGTGAGTGTATTTAGACGTTGGCGGCAGTGACTATGCCTTTCATGGAGAGGAGGGCTTAACTTATTTATAAACCTAGCCGATTGAGAGCCAAGAGGAAAACCCTAGGATGAGAAATGTGAATGCGGAGGAAACAGATGAAGCCATGCATGCATTGTTTTGATACGTGATTGGAAGACTCACGGTGGAGGACTTGCGGCTTGCAGTTTTGGTGAGTGAAACGTGTATATGTATATATGTTTGAAAACCTAAAAGAAAACCCTAGATAAAAAGAGTCATGAATGTGCATGTGAGTGGATTATTGAAATTTAAAGAAGAAAAATTCGGTAGGGGGGATTTTATTATGAAAATGACTCATGAGCTTGTAGAGAAAAGTAATAATAATAATAATAATAATGATGATGATGATGATGATAATAATAATGATAATAATAATAATAATGATGGAGTCTTAATTTGAAAATAAATAAATAAATCTATCCACTAAATTCTCTATTGGGCTTTAACTCATTTATTGAGTTTAACAAAATTATTCGAAATTTATCCCTAAAAATATAGGATCGGATCGTTTCAAAAACTATTTCCACATGATTTCTAATCTTCTTTCGAATAAAACATCCAAAAAATCAAAACTTAATTTTTTTTTAAACTTTCGGCCAAAAATAGAGATAAACATAGCAAATCTATAAGATCCAAGGCAGAGATAAAACGGGGCTCTGATACCAAATGTAAGCAAAATGACGATTCTAAAATGCGAAATAAACACTTAAAACAGAATCGAAAAGCTTTAATGGCAAGGAAACAGTACCTTTAGCCATTGATGTTCCTCACAGTTTTGCTACGTTCTCTCACTAATGTTTGGCACTTCCAAACTCTGATCACTCTATTTAGATGATGTAAGACTCAAGGAGATTGAGTGAATAAGTCTGGGGACCAAAATGCAGTATTTATAGCCGAAGTTTCTATCAAGGTTTGGTGGCTACGTGTCCCACATGTTCAGTTTATCATGGGACAGTTCCAACGTTCTACGAATGTGATGAACATTCGGAGTGGACCACTTCAAGAGCTCCTAAAATGAAGGGGAGCTGGAGACTCGTCCTTATGAACGGCCTCCGTGAGAAACAATCAACATTTGCATCATCCTATATGGTATCCAGGGAAGAGTAATATTACATACAGTCGTGGAGTGCACAAGTATCGTGCAGTCGCTTTAAAAAACAGTAAAATCCACTAATAAAAAAAATCATATGAATTTCATATTTATTCACTTTTTTCAAAGTGATTCTACAACGTTTACACACTCACGATTGCAGCTGTCATTTCTCATCTAAGAGAGAGCGCATAAAGTTTATGCCTTAAATTCACAATTTATTTTGAGATTATCTATCCATGTTAAAACTTAAGTCTAAATGTGTCGTTTTCGAATAGATGACCAATCATAAAGCTTTTAATCGTTCATCTCTCTTTCCTTGCGAGATGGTTAGTGCATGCAACACCATTTTTGGCCTATGTGGGATTGGATTGAGTGATGCCTTCCAGAATAGTGCATCTCTTAGCTTGTTGGAAAAACATAGTTTTAAGAGCCATCATTAATGTGTATCATTGCGGAAGATGACATCGACTTGTTATACCCTCTCAAATTATTAATAAAATCTTATCTTACTCATCATCGCTTCAAGTGGTGCAGAACACAAAATATATGGTATCTGATAGATAGCTAACGCCATAGTTACGCACCGATCAAAGCTCTGGAATAAGTATGTACAAAATTTCAATCATGTATTGGGGCTCTGTCAATTTAACCCATCCATAACTTCAATCAGCACATCGACTTCTTGTCCTGAGGATTCTCATCCATAATGATACATTTATTTTAGTAATTAAGAAAATAGTTTTTAATGATATTGTATATTTTTATTTGTTTGAAATATTAAAAAAAAAACGAAAAAAAAAAAGACAAAAAAAAGAAAAGGCCGAATGACGATTTCGAAATATTCGTCGGGCTATTATAGCACGACTCCCATATAAGGGTGTTATTAGCGTTCGCTTCATTTTCGCAACAACAATGCGACTTTACCTGCGCGGTCTCTTCCACGTTGGTCGTAGGGCCTCTCACCGTGTAAGCCCTCTCTCTCCGAACACCCTGAACCCCATTATCACATTTTTAAATACTATAAATGTTTCGTCATCGCATGGTTCTTTCCTTGATTGCCCTTTGATTTGGTTGAGCAGCTTTCTTTTCATAATCAGATACCCTTTTGTCAGCAAATCAAGCCCCAACCGTATTTTTCATGATATTAGTAAAGAATCAATTTGTAATATTATTCAAATTATTCAACAAGAGCAGTGGGATGACAATAGGATTATCTGTTTGTTTGACTCGGCGCTGGCGCCCATATGGATGTCGAGGTCTTTGGTGGAATTGAAAGGGGATCCAAGTTTAGCTTTGCGGTTCTTCGAATGGGCGGGAACCCGAATCGGGTTTTGCCACACCACAGAGTCATATTGTATCTTGATCCATATATTGTTTTACGCGAGAATGTACTTCGACGCCAATAGGATTATTAGAGAGTTAGTTTTGTTGAGGTGGGTTTTGCCAGGTTGCCATGTGTTTGACGTATTGTGGTCGACAAGGGATATTGTTTGTGTTCGAGGGTTTGGTGTGTTTGATGCTTTGTTTAGTGTTTTGACTGGGCTAGGAATGCTGGAGGAAGCGATCGAGTGTTTTTTGAGGATGGAGAAGTACAGGGTTTTGCCAAAAACTCGGTCTTGTAATGAACTTTTGCATAGGCTTTCAAAGTCAGGGAAGAGGGAATTGTCGAGGAAGGTTTTTAAAGATATGGTTGGGGCTGGAATTAGTCCTTAGGTTTTCACATATAATATAATGATAGACAATATGTGCAAAGTAGGAGATTTGGAAGCTGCTAGACGCTTATTCGAAAAAATGAAACAAACTGGCCTTATGCCCGATGTTGTCACATATAATTCTCTTATTGATGGATATGGAAAGTTTGGATTCTTGGATGAATCAGTTAGTATATTCGAAAAAATGAAACAAACTGGCCTTATGCCCAATGTTTTCATATATAATTCTCTTATTGATGCATATGAAAAGGCAGGCAAGAGGGAATTGTCGAGGAAGTTTTTTAAAGATATGGTTGGGGCTGGAATTACTCCTTCGGTTGTCACATATAATATAATGATATCCAATATGTGCAAAGGAGAAGATTTGGGAACCGCTAGAAGATTGTTCGAAAAAATGAAACAAACTGGCCTTATGCCCAATCTTTTCACATATAATTCTCTTATTGATGGATATGAAAAGGCAGGCAAGAGGGAATTGTCGAGGAAGCTTTTCGAAGATATGGTTGGGGCTGGAATTAGTCCTTCGGTTTTCACATATAATATAATGATAGACAATATGTGCAAAGGAGGAGATCTGGAAGCCGCTAGAAGCTTGTTCGAAAAAATGAAACAAACTGGCCTTATGCCCGATGTTGTCACATATAATTCTCTTATTGATGCATATGAAAAGGCAGGCAAGAGGGAATTGTCGAGGAAGTTTTTTAAAGATATGGTTGGGGCTGGAATTAGTCCTTCGGTTTTCACATATAATATAATGATATACAATATGTGCAAAGAAGGAGATTTGGGAAACGCTAGAAGATTGTTTGAAAAAATGAAACAAACTGGCCTTATGCCCAATGCTTTCATATATAATTCTCTTATTGATGGATATGGAAAGTTTGGATTCTTGGATGAATCGGTTAGTATATTTGAAGAAATGAAGGATGCAGGTTTCGAACCTAAGGTGGTAACATATAATACTTTAATTAATTCTTTCTGTAAATTTGAAAGAATGCCTCAAGCTTTTGAGTTTCTCCATGAGATGAAGATCAATGGGGTGATACCAGATGTTGTAACTTATAGCACATTAATTGATGCATTTTGTAAGGAAGGGATGATGCAAGAGGCAATTAAATTTTTTGTTTACATGAGACGTGTTGGTCTTCTGCCCAATGAATTTACTTACACTTCTCTGATTGATGCAAGTTGTAAATTAGGCAATCTAAATGATGCTTTGGAGCTGGCTAATGAGATGATGCAGGCAGGAGTTGACTTGAACATTGTCACCTACACAGCTCTAGTGGATGGTCTATGTAAAGGTGGGAGGATAAAGGCAGCAGAAGAAATCTTTCAGGCAATGCTGAAAGCTGGTGTAGTTCCTAACCATTTTATATACACAACCCTTATGGATGCTTATTTCAAGGCAGGAAAAACTGCAGAGGCTCTCAATCTGCTGCAGGAGTTACAGGACTTGAATATTGAGGTCAGCGTTGTTACTTATTGTGCACTAATTGATGGTTTGTGCAAAACGGGATTGGTTGAAGAGGCAATCAAGTATTTTAATAGCATGAACGACATTGGTATGCAACCTAATGTTGCAGTTTATACAGCGTTAATTGTTGGTCTTTCTAAAAATAATAGTATTGAAACAGCCAAGAAGCTGTTCGATGAAATGCTGGACAAGGGTGTGATTCCCGATAGAAGCTGTTACACAGCTTTAATTGATGGGAACTTAAAGCATGGTAATTCTTCAGGAAGCTTTGAATTTGCGAGACATAATGATTGATTTGGGTATGGAGTTTGATCTGCCGGCATATACTTCCTTGATTTTGGGTTTTTCTCGGTGTGGCGAGGTGCAACAAGCAAAAGAGCTGTTTGATGAGATGATTCAGAGGGGTCTCCATCCTGATGAGATTTTGTGTAAATGTCTATTGACGAAGTATTATGAGCTGGGAAAAGTGGATGAAGCCATTGAATTGCAAAATGAGATGGTCAAAAAGCGTCTAATTACTTGCAGTGATGATGATCTTGCAGTTCCTACTTTACAAACTTGAGAGAAATATATTTCCAGCCTTAGTTCGACGGAGCTGTGTTCAGTGTTTGGATCAGAAACACAACACAGTTTACCTTTCCTAAATGGGAATATGAGAACCCAAGGTATACATAATTCCTCACATGTTTCTTACTGGATGGAATGATGTTGCGAAGTGATATTTGATGGTTCGTGATTAGAGAAAGAGGCTGGTGCTGATACTTATTGGTATTCTGTGTTTTTTTTTTTTTTTTTAAGAACTTATTGGTATTCTGTTCAAAGTCCTTTGTTGTCTCATCATGCAAATTTTGCTACCAGATGGGTTTTAGTTTAAATTTCTCAAGCGATCTTCAGCAGAGAAATCAGTTGATGTTATTTTATTTCAATTACGTTAAATTCTCACTCAAGGTGAGTGATTATATTTTTCCAAGTCATTGCATGGGGAAAAAAAGAGAAGTAAGCATGCATCTAACATTTTTTTTTTATAAGTAATAAGAAATTTTATTGATGTAAAGATAGGCGTAAGCCAGGGACACTAGACGTATACATGAAAAACACCTGATTAAGAACTAGAAACCGTTACAAGGAAATCAGTTTAGACCAAGGCGATTTGAACCTTAGACCTAGGGGGAGCATACCCGCAAGCCAAAGGCCTTTACCACTTGAGCCAATACATAGGGGTTAAATAAATCTTTCATATTTCATCTTGAACGATTTTTAGTACTTGTACACATCTATTGGAATTACTTGTCATCGTCATTACTTGGAATTACTTGTCATAATTCAATGGTAATTTCATTCTTTTGGGATGTTTCAAAAAATTAAAGTTTTCAAGATCTAAATGCATTTCCTTTGAAGGTATTTTTGGAAACTATACGGCTCATAATCTTTAAAAACGACTTAGTTTCTCTCAGAAAGTGGTTTCTGCCTAATTCCCTCTTCAAAAGACGCAATCTTTTGTGATGCAAGCAGATGACATCTCTTATGCAAGGGGTTAAAGTATTCCATTTATGTCTCCCAGATGGGTTGATGTTAGAGATGTTGCTGATGCAAATATACTAGCCTTCGAGAATCCACCAGCCAGTGGAAGATATTGTTTAGTTGGAAGAGTTCTCCAATTTTCTGAATTTGTGAAGCTTATGCGTGAACTCTTCCCTGATATATACCTTCCTAAAAAGTAAACGATGTATCCATATACCCAATACTAGCATCAACTTGTCAATTTTTTATTCACACTGGTTACACATTGAAGATTTACTGTGTCATACATGCTTACAGTACAAAAAGATAAATCTTTTCCGAACTGCCGTTTACCTCAAACCGACCGTTTGGAAGTTTTTGTACTTGGTTTTATGCAATCTGTTAATTAGATAGTGTGTTCTGTAACATATAACAGCTACCACTGTAATAGAGCTCAAACAGAAATTGACCTACACTTTTTATGTTGCGGATGCGGAGATGACCATCCTTTTGCATCATCCTACATGGTATCCAGGAAAGGGTAATGCTATATACAATTGTAAAATGTGCAAACGTCGTGCAGTCACTTTAAAAAATAGTAGAATTCACTATTAATATATATATATATATATATATATTTATATAAATTTTATATTTATTCATTTTTTTCAAAGTGATTCCACAATATTTACGCACTCTCGATTGTAACTATCATTTCTTACTCAACATCACTTCAAGTAGTGCAGAACACACAATATATGGTATCTGATGGTCAACGCAATAGTTACACACCGATCAAAATTTCAATGTACAAAATTTCAACTTAACCCATCCGTAACTTCAATACTCTATCTTTACCACCTGAAGCTACCTTTTCACCATCTGGACTCCAATCAACAGCATAAACCTTTCCAAAAGCAGTTACCAACATGTCAATTTAAAATTCAAAATAAGATATGAAAGACTCTTGTTTTTGGACATAAAACATACCTCATCCGCATGACCTGGAAGGTCTTGTTTCAACTTGTGTGTCCGGATATCCCAAACCTAGACAATTTTAATAAATTTCAATCAAAGGTCATGAATATGCTCATCCTTGGCAAAAAAATTAGCACCACATCTTATACATGCTTTTTAGTAGTGTTTACACAAATCCAAACCTAGTCAAATTCGAAAATTTATTCATACATAATCGACTACAATTTGTTCATTGTTTAAGTCGTGGGTGCTGGGGTACTTCATTTATTTGTATAGAAGAAGTTATTCGTGATTACAAACTCAATCACAATCTCTGAGTACAAACTCAGTCAGAGGCTATAAAACGAACCTTATAGCAGTGCATAGCATTCTGCGATATCTTCAAATTTTAAAGAAATGACATTATATACATTTATACGACACCATTTTTGCCCAACATTAGAACTGTTTTTCCAACACCTTGTGGAGCCAAAGGCTCTTACTCAATTCGGGACTTACAACTACCAGAAGAAAGAGTAATAGTTTTAGAAGTTACCTTGAGTGTGGAATCCTTGCTGCCACTCAAAAGAAGCCTACTGTCTGCAGACCAGCAACAACTAGGGTAGCATATATCATTTGCCCTATGCAAAAAAGGTGGGGGGGGGGGAGATAGTCGTGGATATCAAAATAAATTGAAACAATCTGGAGGCAGAAGGGGAAACACAAAATGTGAATAATTTGGGATTGCAATTGAGGACAGATAATCAAATTACAAAATATTGTAGCTGTTGATGACCTGTCATGCGAGTTTTGGGGTGCTTGCTGACAGAAGGTTCCCAAAGAAACATGGTAAAATCATCCGATCCAGAAACCAAATTTATCAGGGCCATTGCCTTTCATTTTGTTATACCTTTCCAAAGCAACCTGTAATTAGTAGCACAATGGGAAATAATTCGTTCCACCTGAAGGAAAGATGGAGAAAAGTAGAAAAACATTTGTGCATGAAGCGGAAGTCTAACATGACAAAATCATTACGGCTGCAACAGCACATGGCAATAATTGAGGCAGTGTGGACAGGAGAAGAATAGTGGGTAAAAGTTTTCACCTAACCATTTGAATACTAAAAGGCCAAAAATAAGTGTCTTCCCATTAAAATGAGCTAAAACTGAAGCCTTAAACTTGAGCGTCTAGTCCTCCCCAAATTCATTTATATAAATAATTAAAAAATGATTAAAAAGAAAAGCTACGCCACAAATTATTAAGGGTACACTACAACAATATAACGTTTTTCCCACAAATCTTTTCCATGACAAACCAGGGTGAGAAATACTTGATTTATGTCACAAACTGGGTTCGTGGGAAAAGCATTGCTCTGTTGCAGCGACATGCCGACGAATCACTTAAAATTGTTGTAAAAAAATATTTTTCCCACCAACATAGTTTGCCGCAAAAGAAAAAAACCCTCATTTTACACAGCTTAAGATTTGGAAACCCATTTCGATGAACAGCACGGTGGGAATTTTCGGACTGGCGCGCTGACTCTCCCTTTCGTCCGATTTCAGCGGGGAAATTTCTTTTCATCACCTCAAACCAAATCTTCCAAAATTTCCCTCTGCCTCTCTTATTTCCTCCCATTTCATGAAATCCTCCTGTGATCGACCATTTCCGTATTCGGTCAATTAGGGAGATAATCTCACAGAGAGGAAAGGGTCGGCATACATGAGTTGGTAACGACTCCCACGGCTTGCATCTACCACGTTTATCCCCAGAGGACTTGGTGGAGCTTCCAACATCGCCGACCTCGTGGATTTGTCTGGTGGCTAGTTGGACCCTGCGCTCCACCGAAGACAGCACATGGAGTTTTTGGCCTCATTGGCTGAGAGCACGTTGTGGGTATGAGCAGAGGGGTTCGCGTGGTTTGAAGTCGAAGTTGTCCACGGACTAGTAGATGCCATCACCACTCTCGCAGTGGTAAGTCTCTCAACTCGCACCTGTCACAAATAGAAACCCCAGTCTTTGATTCATGTTCTGGTTTTCAACTTAAACTTGGGAAAGCAAAATCGCTCCTCTAATTGTTCCTCTGGACTTGTTCCATTTTTATTCGTTAAGAGTACTCAAAGTTATATGTCATGTTTATCAAAATAATCAAAGCTTATTAAAAAATTCCTCTCTATACTAATTTTTCATTATATTTTTACAAATTGCAACCTATTAGACAGGGAATGTAGATGTTGAAAATGATTTGGAAGATCTCTGTTTTGTTGTGGTGTTTTTATTTTATTTTATTTAACTTGATATCTGAAATAGTGGCCAACATTATGTTTCTGGGTTATGAACTTAATATTATTTTCCCATCTCTATTGTAAATTATCTAGTATTTATAAATATGTTTGCCACTGTTATAATGCAGATCGATATACTGTTTTCTATGGTCAATACAAACCATTGGTTTAATTTGTTACATCTTAGTCCTTTTTCCACAGTCCAATAAAACTCTGCACTGGGCTGCCTAAAGAAACCATGGTATTAGAGATGATTTTATGCAGAGCTCCATATTCGTTTCCTCACAATCCAAAAATATTGTGATTTTCTAATTTTCCCCCAAATAGAGTCTAAAGATAAATAGGTACACCAAACATACTACTGCGATTTTGTTAAAAATCTGGACATGTTCACCACTATTTCCTTATATTACCACCTGTTCCCATGGCTCCAATTATGAAATATTTATTCAGGAATTTTCTTGTCCATATTATCACAACATTTACTTGTATTGATTTTGCTTATTGATACTTATGTTGAGTATATGTCTTTGTGTTTTGTATGACCATACAAAATTTACTCTACATTTGTTGTTTATAGTATGAATTGTCTATAGAATCTAAAGTATCAATTCAAGCAGGGGAGATGATTTTGTCTTCCTTTCTTTCCTAACATCCGCTGAATATTTTCGAATCCAATGATGTTCTTTTCCATATCACTGCATGGTTTTTTTCCTTTACTAGAGAATTGCCACAATTCCGTTTTCATCAAATTTCTCTTTTTATAGAGTTTTATTGGCGAAAAACATCATTGGATATGTTTGATAATATTCGCTGATTTAGTGGTCTGATTTAATGGAGTACTGTTTGGTTCAGTTACCTAATATCCATGTCAGTTGATTGTAGAGAGATCCCTGTTGTGGTGATGCTTTATAGATAGAAAGGTCGAGTCAGAGGTATTGGTTTGGAGGATTTTTCTCCACAAACTGACTTTCTGCAACCTTCTCCCACCACTTTGTTGTGCTAAATCCAGTTTTGTTTATTCTCACCTCACTACTTTCCTTGTCAGTTATATAGGAAGTTAAAATGAATAAACCAAAAATTGCTGCCTACCTCATATCACTACTCTGCATCTTCTACTTTTTGGTGCATACAGTGAAAATGTTTGTGGACTCTGGTTTAGTACTTTTTTATTTCCCTATTTATATTCGCTTCTGCATTTATATTATTTCAATCGGTAAGACCATGGCAATTGTTTTGATAAGTAATAATGTATTCAAGATATAGGCATAATATAATTACACATGATGTATACAAAGGAAACACCTTTGTTACTTCCACAAACGAATATAAACTAAACGCAATTTGAACCAATTTCTGGGTAAGCAAAATTATCTGTTTTACGCAAACACTTTAACCCAGGAACTAGTCGTACTCATGAAAAAATCTAACGGAATATCTCCCCAATGAGCGTTCTTTATCTTCGATACCATCTCCCATTTCTTTCAAACCATATGCACCCTATTAGACAAAGACGTATCATTTTCTACAACATGGTATATGTTCGTGATTTACTTTTAGAATGTTAAGTGTTCATAAAAGAAGTTCGAGATTCAGTTATAAATAGAAGTTTCATAGTCTCCAACTGACACATTAAATTACGCACAACTAAAGTTCTTTCCCAGCATTTGTGCATATTCCCACGACTATACCTTTTGTATTTAGTTTTTTACTGCCTTTCGGGTGGCCATGGAAGACTGTCAATAACATGCTTTTGGACAAATGCCTAAAACTTGGCGTCTTCTAAATACAATGACAATAGTACCAATTAACCAAAACATCTTCTCTTGGGAAGCTCATTTTTTTTTTAATGTTATGTATAATAAACTTTGGTAAGAATTTGAGGATTGATTTTATTTGTCACTACTCCACTGTTCAATAGTATAAAAGCACCCAACCAAAAAAGTACTCAAAGGGAATGTACAAGGTGAATTCTTTCAGCATGGGATGTAGGATCCATGTAATCCTGCAAGGAGTGTGCCATCTGACACTCCTGTGGCAATGGTGCATTTCTGTGTGACAGTAAGTTGGAGTGCTCAGATAGCTAGGCTGAATTGTGTATCTAAATATATTTTTAGTTGAATCCTCTCCTCGTCATTACAATTCAGCCGATCACCTGAATTTCTTTGCTTGCTTATGTTAGCCTCTTTTTAATTTGTAATGCTAAGTGGGTTACATTTGTTATATTTCATTAACAACAAGTCATTCCCATACGCTGTTAACAGTTTCTTCCGTGGTCTGTAGCTTTGTGATACCAAGTTAAATTGCTCGATTGGAGTTCTAGGGTCATAGGACAGAAGTTCTAACGTATTGCGTCATGTGTTGGCAGCTTTTACGCAAGAACTTGTTGCTGTGTGGCATAAACTAGATCATCCAAATCTTACTAAGGTATACTCTCTACTTGTGCATCTGCTGCCCTTCTGAATCTGCATATATATATATATATTTAAAATTTATATGTTACATTAATATGTGGCACTATGGACCGTGAATCTGTTGTCTCTTTTGGTTTCATTATCTTTTTAGTTAGTTTTGTGCTTTGATTCATTTTCATGTTTTTCATATTATTTTTTCCTTTGCTGCCCCATGATAATCTTGGCTATGCATTTCAAGAAAAGCCTACATTTATACCATGTTCTTATATTTACTATAGATGCTGCTTGCATCTATGTTGATATAATCATTGATGTATCCGGAATAATTTCTGCTTCTATAAAGGAAAATAACAATATTTTCCTTTATATCTTTTGTCAAAACCTACTCAAACCTAAACTATAATAGTTTGGTGCAATTTGAAATGATAGAGTTTTTGGATATTTCAATAACGTGGCTTTTATGCGTAAACTAATGTGAAATGTGACATTATCTTCATAATTGTCCAGATCTTCATAAGTGTAATACCATGTTAGGCCATAGGCAGACAATTTGGTTACAAACTCATAATCAGACAATGAAAAAGCCTCTATTTTGCATATTAGTTTGCCTTTTCTGATTTTGAACATTCTGATTTATTGCCTGCTCCACCTACCTTGCGTGGAAGTTAACGAGGGCAGTGGATAGCCCCCCTCTCTAATTGAGAAACAAGGTTCATCCTCCCTAAGCACATACTGAATAAAATTCTCTTAGAATCAGAGATAATGCATTTCAAAAGAAAACACCACCAGACCTATAACTTAGCCTACTTTGGTCACGGAATAATTCGACTGGGATATACCTACAGACAGGCCATTTCAATGAGTGCCCTTCGCCTGCAATCACCTCAGATTTTATATGTCCTTGAGTTGTAGTAGGGACCAGCCATATATATATATATGGCTATATATATCAAGCTTAAATTCTACTTTATTTTATAATTGCTGCATTGACATGTAATAGAATACAAAAAAACATGCATTTTCCCTCCTTAATTTCCGAGTATGGGCTCCTTATTTCAATTTTAGTGCCTAATTCTCTGGCCTCTTCCTTCATTCAACCTGAAAATACACATAATGCTAATTTCATCGAACACAATTTTATTAAGGCATTTATGATAACCTGTACACCTAATAGGCAAGGTTACGCCACCAGTTTACAACACATTTTGCCTGATCAACTTTAAAACCCACCAATTAAACATACATGTCCACCTCTACCTACCCACAAACCACAACGCAAATAGATTTCAGCTTGCTGGATTTCCTCATTTTCCATCTATGCTACTTTTTTCAGATATTCCGGTAAATACCTCCACTCCAAGAAATGATCTTTTACATTCATTCTCATTGATTATCCCCTAACTCTATCTTTTCCAATCTCTTTTCCCATAGTTGGGCAGCTGCTCTGATGGATAAGGCTTGGATGTTTATCGAAGATAGATTGCATTCCAATGAATATGGTGAAGGTGTTAAGCAATTCCTGGCTATGGCTCAAGCCCACACACTTGGATCCGATCACATTAGGTGTCCCTGTAGGAGATGCCGAAATAGAGCTTTCCATTCTTATGTGACAGTCGAAGATCATTTGTTCATCATAGGGATTGATCCAACTTATAGGGAATGGATATTCCATGGAGAAGATGATCCGTTCCTAGATGTTACATTTTCTGATGATGAAGGTGACAATGCATCAGCTTACAATGACTACATTGATGATTTTGATGAGATGTTAGATGATATTCGTCATGGGTCGTTTGTGGATAATTCAACTAGAAATGATGGAAATGCAGCCCCTTATGATCAACCCTCTACCTCTAATACACCAACAAACCTTAAATTCGAGGATTTGGTAGTCGACGCACGACGTCCACTTTATCCTTCATGTGCTAAGTTCTCAAAGCTATCATTTATAGTCAAGTTGCTTCACATCAAGAGCATTGGTGGTTGGACCGTGAAGTCCTTTGACATGGTTATAAAGCTTCTGCAAGCTGCATTTCCCCATGCTCTATTCCCTGACTCATTTAATGACGCTCGTCGCTTGGAGCATGACTTGGGCTTTAGTTACAAAAAGATACATGTGTGCCCAAATGATTGTGCATTGTTTTGGAAGGAAAATGCTGATTACAATGAGTGCCCTAAATGTAACGCATCTAGGTGGATTGTAAATACAAGTAAGCAACATCGAATACCACAAAAAGTTCTCCGATATTTCCCCCTAAAGCCTTGCTTGCAGAGGCTATTTATGTCAAAGAAGACAACCCAAGCCATGAGATGGCATGTAGAAGCACGTGTTGACGATCCGACATGCATGCGTCATCCAGCCGATTCTAAGGTATGGAAAGACTTCGATGAAAAACATAGTTGGTTTTCCCAAGATCCTCGCAATGTTAGACTTGGTTTGGTGAGTGATGGGTTTAACCCATTCAATAACATGAGCAAACCGTACAACATATGGCTGGTCCTACTTGTGCCTTACAACTTGCCCCCTTGGTCATGTATGAAAGATCCATATACCATGTTGTCGTTGCTAATCCCTGGCCCAAAGGCACCAGGAAATGATATTGATGTGTTCTTGCGCCCTCTTGTCGATGAGTTGAGGGAGTTATGGGAAGAGGGTATTCATACCTATGATGCGTACAATGGGCAAATGTTTAGATTGCATGCAGCGTTGCTTTGGACTATCAATGACTTTCCCGCATATGCCAATCTTTCTGGTTGGAGCAGAAAGGGCAAGATGGCATGCCCTTCATGTACAACTGACACAGATTCACAATGGTTGGTTTATGGGCGCAAACATTGCTATATGGGTCATCGACGATGGTTGGCCTCAGATCACACTTGGAGACAGAAAAACAATACTTTTAATGGGTACGAGGAGCACCGAGTCCAACCATCAAGGGTCGAGGGAGAGGATTTGATTGAACAATTGGCTCGAGTGTCACATGTCCAGTTTGGTAAATCTTCTTTGAAGAGGAAACGAACGCCTAGTCAACTAAATTGGACAAAAAAATCTATATTTTTTGAGCTTCCTTACTGGTTAGACTTGGGTTTGAGACATAACCTGGATGTCATGCATATTGAGAAAAATATATGCGATAACGTTTTGGGAACATTGCTGAATATTGAATGAAAAACTAAGGACTCCGCCAATGCACGCAGGGATTTGGCTAATCTTGGACAAAGGAAAGAATTGCATTTACAACGTGATGGCGATCGTATTAGTATGAGTCTTCCTTGCTACATGTTAAATTTGAATGAGAGAAGGACGTTTTGTGCCTGGTTGTCAAATGTGAAATTCCCTGATGGATTTGCCTCGAACATAGCCCGTTGTGTCAATGTTAGTGATGGGAAAATTAGTGGAATGAAGAGCCACGATTATCATATCTTTATTCAAGCACTGTTGCCGGTCGTGATTGGTGGGTTCTTACGGGCCGATGTGCGTCAAGCCTTAATAGATTTAAGCTATTTCTTCAAAGAATTGTGTTCACGAACTTTGAACATATCAGTGTTGCATCGGCTTCAAGCAAATATTCCCATAATTCTCTGCAAACTAGAAATGATATTCCCTCCCGCTTTTTTTGATATCATGGTGCACCTTGCTGTTCACCTACCAGAGGAGGCATTACTGGTAGGACCTGTCCCATACAGATGGATGTACCCTTTTGAAAGGTATCTAGGGAAGTTCAAGCGGTACGTTCGCAACAAAGCCCGTCCAGAAGGCTCAATTGCTGAGGCATATCTTCATCTCGAGTGCCTTACATTTTGCTCTATGTACCTTAATGATATTGAGACTAGATATAACCGAGAGGAACGTAACAGTGATGTTGTCGGTGCGACTGGGTCGAGAAGTGAGCCAAGTTTATCTGTTTTCTCACAAAAGACACGACCATTGGGGACAGCAAGGTCGCACAAATTAGCAGATACACTAATGGCCAAGGCCTGTTGGTATGTACTTAATAATTGCACGGAGGTTGAGCAATACATAGAGTAAGTACAACATTTTTGGAAAGTTTCCAAAGTTATAAAATTTTTATTTTTTACTCTCCTAGTTACGTTAGCTTCCCATATATGCAGGGAACACTATAACAAGATGAAATAAGAGGACCCTCATAACATCGATCGTAGGCACTAGAGCAAATTCCCATCGTGGTTCAAATCTCATGTAAGAAATCAATATTCATTGTTTCCATTTGTACCCCTTAGATTAAGCATGACGGTAACTCATACCTGTGTTTTCTTCTGTCATTTTGTATGGCAGATTCGAGAGTTGCGTGCAAGTAGTCCAAGTGCAATAACCGATGAGATATGCATTAGCATGTGGTCCAGATCCCTAGGTCGCATCATATGCCGGATGCATAGTGAATGGTATTCGCTTTCATTCGAAAGAGCGTGAAAGGCATCGTCGTACTCAAAACAGCGGGGTGGTGGTTCATGGGTCACATCAGGGATCCCCTGTTGACTTCTATGGTGTGTTACATGATATTATAGAATTACGCTACATGGGGTGGCGTAAGGTATATCTTTTTCAATGTGCTTGGTATGACGTTGGTGACCCGAGAAGGGGGATATGTGTTAGAGACCACTTAACGTTAGTGAATACTGCGAGGCAATGGTATAAAGATGAGCCTTTTGCCCTTGCATGTCAAGCAACTCACGTATTTTATCTCACGGATCCGACAGTGGGTGGCAGTTGGCATGTCGTCCATAAGATTACCAATAGGAATGTTTACAACATTCCTTCGATGACTACTGTTGAGGAGGAGATTGATGATGACGAATCATCAGGGGGTGAAGCAGAAGATGATAGTCACAATAATGTGAACAACTATCCCACTATTCTCGAGAGTGAATCAACCATGGCCGATCCGTTGAGTCGAGTCGATGAAGAGCATTTGCCTGTTGATCCATTAAGCATATCACGTCAAGACCCATCCCAACCAGTTGACAATGATGTCTTCATTGATGATAACCCACTTGACGAGGGTAACTCCAGTAGCGACTCTGAGGATCATATGCACGAGGAGTCAGATGATGATGACGGTAAGACATATTTGAATTGATTATTATGATTTTTAAGTTGATATTCATTATGTGCTCATGACAATGAGCATATATACACAGTTCTTTGAATTAAGACCTTATGTATTGTTTTAAGCCCTATGCTAGACAAATAGGAATGTTTATCCCTATGAATGCCTTCATTTTTTATAATAGATCTAGGGTTACACCCATCGTGGTTTCATGAATGATTCCTTTTCTACCCCCATTTCACATTCCCCTTTATAAGCGTAAGTATTAGAATCACATTGAAAATATTTTTATATATATATATATGTATGTCCTATAGCTTATTTGGTCTTTCTGGTTGCATGCAGATAGCACACCAGTTCAATGAAGAAACACAAAAGCTGAGGAGATTGTCGGTGAAGCTAAGGTAGGATTCGCGTATTACCCAAATCTACATAGTCTTCATTTGAATTATCATACCTATTCAAATTGTCCAAGATCATCAGCAATGTTTAAACAAATAATCATTATGAATGTAATAGCAGCATTGAAATTGATAATGAAAGCAGTACCTTAAAATTGCCCACACATCTAGCACCTGCTCTGATTATCAAATAATCCCTGGTTTGCAGTTTTCTTTTTCGTCTTCTCTTAATATTTATGTAGGGTATGGTTCTCTCTATATTTACCTATCAGCCTAGTAGAAGATCCCCTTTTTGCATAAGTGCAACCCTGTTGATGGGGTTTTCTTGCTTAGGGTATCCATGTTGTCAATCATCAAGAGATAATTGGTAGTAATAACAATAGTGGCATACCCTCAATGGTTCTTGAAACAAACCATGGAACCGCTCCGAGCAGGGGAAAAAAATGGCCATTTTAGTTTAGCATTGCTATTAATGGCCAAAGGTCCTTAACAAATTTGACAAAAGCTGATCTTTCAACTTGCTTGCTAAGGTCAGCAAGCTCATCAATATCCTTTCGCATTTCCACTTGGCACGTTTCAAGATATGTTATGTTTTCATCAGCTTCTTGTCTAACCATATCTATTTTAACTCTCTCAAGTTTAATTCCTTCCATTTCTCTCCTAGCTATTTCTCTCAAGTTATTAACATATTAGCTAGTCTCTTTGTCCTCTAGCTTTTGCTTGCATATCAGACTCAAGATCTCTCTTCCGTAACTCAAGTTCTCTCTTTAAATATTCAGCATCCTTCAGCAGTAGTTCTTTTTGATTCATTATGTAATCATTGATCTCCTATTTTAGTTCTGATTGATTGCTATATATTCTGATCTCTTTTCTTCACTCACTTGAAGCCGATGCTGCTCTTCACATAGTTTCAATAGCTCTCCAATCTATACTAATTCTACTACTGCCAACACACACTAGATGATATATAAAATGATAAAGCACATGCTACCAAGATGGCAGATTTTTGATAAAAATCTTTCCACTTAAAAGAACATGGTGTAAGAACTTACTCTTTCTCTAGCATTGAGCTTTTCTTCTAATGCAAGTAGCTCTTTCTCTTTCATCTCCAAGTTTGTCCTCATGGCATCAAATTCCTGCTAAAATGATATATTAATACATAAGTCAACAGATTTAGCAACCACACAACATAGAGAAATACTTGCCTGCTCTTTCAAAGTTAAATTACTCAAGCTACCTGTTTATGTCATCTTCTTTCCTTTTCAATCTAATGTTGGTTGCATCATTCATAGCTCTTTGAAAGGTATCAAGGTCCTTTTCTTGCTGCTTGTTATGATATCGTTCACATATGCCCTCTACTCTCTTTGGTTAATTTCTCTTTGACCCTTGGTTAAAATCTCTTCTCCCTACGTGTTTCATTTTCTTCCCCACTCTCGCATGTCCTCGCTTTTAATGGATAAAGTAGAGTCATAGGACTCTCGTCTGCAAGAAGTACAAACAACTTAATTAATTGAGTGGGAAAATTTAGCTTCATGTAAAATTGCCCTCACTAATTAACTGAAAAAAACTTATACAGGAAAGAAAAAAAAATTTTAAAAAAAAAATTGTAGAACACTCAGTAGCACAAAGATTCCAGAGCAAGAGTATGGATATAGAAAAGGTAGAGTTATGCTTACTCAGAAATGAAGGATAAGCGGTCCATTTGAAGTATAGCTTCTCGAGAGTTCAAGACCTGTGATTTTCTCTCAATTTCTGCACTCTTTCTACTCACCTTAGCAAGCTTGGCCTCACCAGCACGCAATTTCACCTCTACGTCCAAAGATTTCTAGTCAATGCTAGTGACTAAAGTAGTTGCCTCATGCAGTAACTTAGAATCAGCAGCAAACTTGATTGCTTATATTTTCCGATCGCATTTCACGCAAAGCCTTCTCAAGCAACAAGATCTATCATCTAATGTGAGAGATAGAGAAGAGGTTCATGTTTGGAGACCTTGAAGTCCATTAAGAAGCAACTGACATATTCTTGCAACAATTAAATATTGGATGGTTTAGCAATCTATCCATCTACAATGCTGGTTTTGAGTAGTTCAATACTTGACAATCAATGTTACACATTGTTAGCTAGGCAATCAAAGTTATTAATTACTCATGAAGGTTTTAATATTGTTTGCAGATTTTTATCTTTATTCAGAGCTTACGTTGTGGAACACCTTCTCAAAGGGAGAGGAACAAATTGATGATTGATCCAACTAGTGGGAAGGACACATTTGAATTGCCAGCTAGGGGGTGTAAGATGATGGGTTGTGTATGTTATGACATGGGGGCAAAGACCACAAATTGACCCATGATGTGTATATGTGACCCGTACAAAACACATGGAAAAATCATGCAAATGTGTAACATAGTCACACTGGAAACACACACTTGGTCAACATTGCATGTCCCATTTCACATATGGAATGAAATGTATGCACATATTCTAGTATGGATGACATAGTTGTTGGGGAGCAATCCAGGAAACCCATAGTTCATATGTGCATCCCTTCTTAGCAATGATTTTTGGATGAGTATTCTTCATTGGAAGATTGCATGCACAACACCAGAGAATTAAAGTGGGAAATTATGCTTGCTGGAAATGGGGACTGTTATCAAGGGGAAAATGCTTGCTTGACTTGCCATGTCAAGCAATTCAGAGGCCAAAATAATTGAGAAATAGTTGCATAGTGATTGATGGTTTTAGTTTTTACGTTACTCAGATGTTAAGAAAACACATGAAATGAGGTTTTATGGCGTAAGGTGAACACTAAATTATACATTGGTAACAGATGGTTCTTGTATAGTAAAAGGAAATAAATTAAATTTTCTTTCTCCTAAGAGACAATTGATGATTATGGTATTTTTACTAATCAGTTGGAATTTGTGATACAAATTAAGTTTTAAGGCCAAGCATAATAATGGGTTTGATTAAATTCCAATAAAAGCTTAAATTTCCATGGATTTTAAAGGTATTTTATAACAGCGTTTCCTTGATATGTGGCTGTAAATGTGGGTACTAATTAATTTTCCTTCATTATAATTAGCACAGGTGAAGATCAGATCTTGAATTAGTAGGCGGGAATTTTATTCACCAAAATGGCTATGAAATGGCGCCAGAAAGGGTCACTTCTAGACCAGAAAGATCTACAAGTGATGGGTCCATAAGGACAGCTGGCCTGTTGTTGAGGGATTAGTGACTTTGCTGGAGGGAATATAGAAGGTAGAAGGCAGACGGGCAATTTGGTGAACCAGAGGCCTATTCCTTCCCTGATTCCAACCTGTACACCAAAGGTGTAAGGAAGTTCCAGCTAATCCTCCCCTGAGCAAGTCTGGGCTTTTTAATCTGAAGGTGCATCTCTTCTTCTCCCTAGTTCTCTTCCCCTTGCTTCTTTTCTTGACCTCTCCTCTGGGTGAGTATCGGGTGACCAGCACCCCAGTGTTTTCAAGGGGCCCATTGATTTCGGCCCCTTCAAAAGATTTTAATACACTTTGCACAGCTTCTAAGGGGGTATATTCAAGTACTCGAGTCTTTCCATTATCTTTTTTCAGCCATATTTTTGTTATTTGAGGTAGGGATTATTGAGAACCTTCGAATGTATTTATGCTCATAGCAGTTTGCAAATAGTGTTTATACTTGGCATCTCGTTGATGGGTATGAGGACAACTAGCCCCCTGTTACATGAGACTTTGGCACTACATGCATTTGTAAACACTCTACATCTTTGCTCACAAACATAGTATAAAAGCACCACAAATGTACAAGATTTCAGAAGAGTTTAGTCTGGTTTTAATATTACATGCTGCCAAAAAACATGCCTTTTTCATACCTACTGTTTACCTAGATGATGGGCTTTCAGCAGAGGTTCTTAATTGTTTTTAAGTATGGGTAATACATAGCAATCTGATACATTATCATTGTTAAACAAAACAAGAGTTTGAATACCCATATTGTTGGAAGTTTGATACTGAAACTAATAATACACATAGGGGAAGTGGACAAAATTAGGTTTGCAGGTCCTATTAGATATACTCAGACAATGCATTGTAAAATTACAAATATGAAGGTTTTTTGACTTGCATACAATTCATGAGCACAATTGTACCTTCACAGCCTTAACATTGTGCTTTAATCTATACTTTTAGATCCCTTTCATCATATAATCTGTGGAAAAGCAGTAAGTGATGAAGGGGAAAACAATCTATCATTTTTGTTAATTGGACAATGAGAACCATACCCTTAACCAAGTGATTCAAATGCAAATCAGACAAATAAAACAGTGCAGACAAAAGGGATCAGCTGTATGTTTTAAAATGATAAACAAGCGTGATATTCTCACATGTTCAAGAGGAGAAAAACTTGTAATAAATAGTGACTAATGGTAGATAGTGGGCAATGCCAAAGCGAACATAGTCTATTTAGTTATGCATATGAAACACTCATATAGTATTGACGCTTGTTTGTTGGTTGCATGTTAAAAAGTATATTGAATTCCAGCAACCATAAAGACGTGGCGATCTGTCAAGAGGGGAAGGAGGGGGCGACTTCGACACTCAAGACCTATCATACGTAGCAGCAGCCCAGAGGTAGAAGTAGTGCCTCCGACTCCCATTTTACGAGACGAGCCAGACTCAAATGAAGAGACTCAGGACGTAGGAGGTGCTGCTGTACAAGAGTCCATGGATGTAGGACAGGGTAGAGAGGGGAATATTAATACAGGTATGCCATCAATTTTTCCCACAGTTACGTTTCTTTTCCATATCAATTCATACCTATTCAAAAAGTTAACGCATTTAAAGGACCTTTTTGGAGCTGTATTTTACAACTTGGTTTAACAGAATAATTTTTCTACGTATAGATCCACCACCTATGAAACGGGGCCGAGGGCCTGCAAGATGCACAATATTTGAACGCCTTCGGAAGGTGGGTAAGATTCCATTGGTCGTAAAGGATGGTCATCGAGGTCCATCGTGTGAAAATGCCTCCATCTTCACTGGGCGAGTCACGTGGATTGTTAAAGTATATGCTGAACTAAGGCATGCAAGCTGGAGTTCTATACCTGAGGAGGAGAAGCAAGAGCTTGTTGACAGCGTTAGGGTAGGACTGGATAATTATAGTAACCCATTAAAATGTTGATGGGTTTATGTCATTTCTTTTAATGTGCATTTGATTTGAATGTGACAAGTTACTTAAATTGAACTTGCAGGCAGACTTTGTACTAGATTGGACAAAAGACAATGTTCGTGAAATGGTTCAAACGCATTTGTGTGATAAATACAATGCCTATCATTATGAACTTCACAAAGTCTACAAGAAATATGAATCGCATGCGGAGGCCCTACGTGGTGGGCCATCGACGGTGGAAAAACCTGCTTGGCAGTGGCTTTGTGAAATGTGGGCAAGCGGGGCATTCAAGGTATATTCTTTTGGATTTTATTTCAGCTTCTGCATATTTAATATTTATATTGCATAGGTGACATGGTACAGCTTATATGTGACATATATATATTTTGCTGCCTTTTTAAATAATTATAGAAAGAAAGAGGATGCAGCTAGCTATAAAAATTATGTATTAATGTATAGAAAGAATGGCCAAATAGTATAAGACAAAGTTGACTTCGGTTTTTAAAATTAGCCCATTCTTCGGTATAAGCCAAAGAATGGCCAATTAAAAATTAGCGCAAGAAGAATGCCGAAGCTGGTTTTTAAGACAAAGTTGCCTCTATTTTGGGAATTACAGGATAAGATCTAACTTTTGATTGGTTGTATAGATTCAAGGCAGTCGATGTATTTGGTTATAAAACTATTCAGAGAGAGTTGTGTTCATTATGAAGGGGTAATTTGTCTATACTTTTATATTTACTTAATGGGTTGTAGCTTTGTGTATTTATTAAACCAGGATTGGGAGGCAAATGTCAGTGACTTTCATTCGGATTGCAGGTTTGGGGAAAAACTCATAATCAGACAAATTTCATGGAAGTGCAGCAAGTTGAATTGATGGTGATGAAGAGGAGTTCAGCTAATAGGCAAACATGAGGTATTACAAACATGCAGGACAACAGTAAGTATAAAACTTGGACTTGCTGAGATTGAAGTTATTAATTCTTGATTATTTGTTGAATACATAGTGATTGCTTAGCCTATACATCTCTGTTTGCACATATTTTCCTGTTGAGGTGCTTTGCAGTTTGGTTATATATATCAAGTATAGATTGCAACTTTGGTGATGTTAGTTGGGTATGAGAAGGTATCCTTTATGAGATACTTATAAAGTTGGGTTTGAGAAAGTCACTGGGAAATTTATTATTTCAGCAGCTCTAGTAGTTCCAGTTAATATTATATATACATATATATAATATATATATATGCGTGTGTGTGTGGCAATGGTTAAAACATAATGTCCAATCTGTTTTATTGCTGAGGGAATAAATAAAACACCCTATTTATAGTACCAGACATTTTTGATGCTTTCTTGTCCAATATTTTCCCGTGCAAATGGAGTAGCCATTGGAAAATTGCTTGATCTTTTCCTCTAAACAAACAGATTTCTGAATCGACAACTCCATGGTGGGTGAGTCTAGAACGATATTATACTTACAGCTAATGTGTATTTGGAGGATTCATAAACTGGTGGGACCTCAAAATTTCATACACTTGGCAATAGGTGTATGAAATAAAAGTGGTTGGATATGGGGTCAGTTTTAGCAGTTGGCAGTAGGTTAATCTCCGAGATATATATTAGTAACCAAGGTGATTTTATTTGCTATAGTAATGTCCTAATAGCTAGGAAATTAATGTTTTCTATTGGCTAATTGTGTTAAATACATGGTATTTTCAGGTAACTATGAGACAACAAATTTGGAGAACACAGCTTAAACGTCATGTTGATGTGTGGAGTAATGTGTATATGTGACAAAATTATAATATGAGTACATGTACTGCCTTCCAAGGATTTGTGGTTTTCATTACTGAACGTTGTTTGTTAATTCCCTGCTGGACTTGAGTTCTATGTGCTACAAATTCTGTATTGTCATGGCCTTAATATACCCAACACTCCACAAGAATTGTAAATTAACTCGACAGTATGTCATATATAATGTGGATTATCATTTGAGTTGGTTGGATATATATGATATTGTGTTGGTTACCTTTGTTGATGGTCGATATGTTCTGCTGGCATGAGGTGCAATAAAATGATGTTTGAGTGGTATGAAGATTGTGGGATAATTAATTATCCCACAAACAAATGACTCACGATAGGTCTTTTCTCTACAGGCAGATGAGAGTGGTGGCAAATTCTGTATTTAAGATTAGAATGTCGTCAATCATATAAAGATAATGGTCACAGCAATGTTATTTTCGACAACGTATTTTCTTGGGAAAAATTTCCTTCTCTTTATACATATCTAGGTAGTTGGTCGGGAAAAAATAATTTCTAGATGTCATGTAAATAACTCTTTTCCAATGAATCCTATTCATGGGAACATGCACATTTTTGACCTCACCTACCCGTGGTGTGTAATTTTTCCCCACCAACCGACTTTGGTGGGAGAAAGTGTCATTTCCACTAAAATGGATCTTTTGCGATGAGTCTCACCCCCGCCATAAAGTTGTATCGTGGTCCATTGGCCTTTTTTGTGACGAAGCCTCCGCATGAGGAATTAGTACTCTCCATGACTGGGCTGTCGAAGGAAATAAATATTTGGGACCGAACTCATGCAGTGGAAATAACTATTTCCGCCTGTCAACGTTTGGTGGGAAACACTAATTTCCCACCAAACGTAATTGTGGTGAAAATATGATTTCGAAGAATTTTCTGCATGGTAATAATTTTTTTCCCACCAGTGTATATCATGGTTTCATGTATTTTGCGACCAAACGTAATTGTGGTGAAAATATGATCTCGAAGAATGTTGTGAATGGCAATAATTTGTTTCCCACCAGTGTATGTCATGGTTTCATGTATTTTGCCACCAAACGTAATTGTGGTGAAAATATGATCTCGAAGAATGTTGTGCATGGCAATAATTTTTTTCCCACGAGTGTATGTCATGGTTTCATGTATTTTGCCACCACTCTTTCCGTGGATAATGATGTTTTTTCCCACCATATCATATGGGATTGAGACCTTATTTGCCAAGAGAAGAAAATGTTTTAACCGCCACGGATGTCGTGGGTAAAAAAAATATTTTAACCGCCACCAGTTTGCCACGGAGAAATTTGGTGTAAAAAAATACATTTCCCACTGAATATATGCATTTTCCCACGAGCATCACTCCCGGCAAATAAGGATATTTGTTGTAGTGGTAAGAGGTGATTGTGATGACCCCAATCCAGTAAATTACTTCAAAACAAACAAAATTTCTTTTTTCGGCTTTACTATTCTCTCTACCAATGGAACAAAAAGACCCTATAACTGTTTAAAATTTGGCTCCATAACCATTATCTCATTTGATACATCCAGCAACCGAACTCCACCTCTAACTCAAAGAAAAAGAAGCAAAAATCTATCATATATACTACTCAATGACAGGTACCTTTTTCATTTCCTCTGGTGATGAATAGTGCTTGCCTGTATGGTCAAAAGCCCCAGTGCGAAGAACATATTCAGTGCTCAATGCAAGAGAGTTGACCCAATGCCCATGACCCTAAAACAAATATAAAAAGAGGAAGTTGGTAAAAATAAAAAATAAAAGGGAAAGAATTATTAGCAACACAAAGGACGACAACAGTAGATGTCACGTATGGGTTCGAATTTAGGGTTTGAAACTAGTCTTTTATTTATTTATTTATTTTTATTGTCTTTATATTTTTATTATCATTTTAGGAAAAATGCTAACCGATAGAGTAAATTAGTGATTCCTACCTCCGTATGGTTTATCCATTAGATTCCCATATTAGATTTGGTTCCTAGTTCAAGACTAACTCCAACTCAAACTCTTCAAAATCCTCCCAGAATCTGACTTCTCGTAGGAATGGGTCCTAAAGTCTCGGCAACTTCAAATTTCAGCCAATCTCCTGAAGGTTCACGTTGTTCCCTCCCATCGCCTATAAGAAACCCACAAAGCCTCTGAATTATACACACGAAAATTCTTGGAGAAAACTCGTTCACGCAAAGAAAGAAAAACTCACTCCCGCAAGCACCACCATAGCCCCTCTCGGCAACCAACAGTCACCTCGACGGACCACCTCCCACACCACCACAGAAAACGCCGGCCAACCTAGCCCCGTCGTATCCATTCCCTTCCGGTAAGCCCATCGCCGTCAACCACCATTTTCTCTCCCTAGTGTTTTTTCAGTTTGATAAGTTCTCTCTTTAAACTATCTAAACTAACTCTCTTTCTTGTGTCGCGCAACTGCCCAGAGGACCCAGTCGCGTCGCCGGTAGCTTCCAGCCACCCGTGTGTCGCCGTCGCACTCAGTCCCTCTCTCAGTGAGTTGCCTTATGTCGCACGATGCAATCTTACAGAAACTGGCATATTATTTAAGAAGACTATTTTCTAATGTGGGCCTACGGTGTTATTAAACCTGGGTTGCAAAATCATTACATTGTTATTTTATAAAATACATAATATGTAGATATTTTCTATTATTTTATATTTAAAGGACTAGATATGATAATTTAAGTGGGTGAGCTTAGGTTGACAGAAACTGTCTTATGGTTTTAAAGTGGAATGGTGGTGCTCTACAAAAACATGTTTTAGTATTTTACTGGGGTGATTTTATTTTCAGGAAACATTACTTTTACATCGACTTTACTATTTGAATAATTATGAGCCTATAGACACAATTTTTATAAAAGGTATTTAAAGGATTTTTAAGCATATTTGGAGCCTATTATTTTAGTTAAATTCCTTATACGTATTTAATTACGTAAAGTATTACGACACGTTTTGCTAGGAAATTAATAACGTCTAGAACCTCGTATAGGTAACGCGCTACAAGTTGAAAATCAGGAAGCAGCGCTAAGAGGTAAATAGTATGATCATATAATTGCATGCATACTGTGAATATTATTGTTATGTATGAAAATATGATGTGCTTATGATGGTTAAGTACGCTACGCTAAGAGGCAAGTCAAGGTTAGATTCATTTACGATCTTTGATGAAATACGAGATTATGCTTGAATGAATGAATTTGTTGTTTGATTGATTGAATGTTATTAAAAATCATATGAGAGCCATTAGATGTTCATGTAGTAATTCAAGTTAAGTATGTCATGTAATGGAATAGTCAGATTATGCAAGCCATGTCCATGTAATACATAGATTATGCATGCCATGTTCATATAGTACTTAGATCATGTATGCCGTGTTCATGTAGTGCTTAGATCATGTATGCCATGGGATGTCATATAACGTTCAGAGCATGTTATGTCATGTTATGCTATACCCTGAACAAGAATATGCCATGTACAAGAATATGCTATGTTATGCCATGCCATGTACAAGAATGTACAAGAATATGCCATGTACAAGAATATGCTATGTTATGCCATGCCATGTACAGGAATATGCCATGTTATGTCATGTTATGCTATACTATGCTATGCTAGGTACAAGAATATGCCATGTTATGCTATGCCATGTACAAGAATATGTCATGCTATGTCCTGTACAAGAATATGCCATGATAGAAATGTTCATGAAGCCTAATAAATTCTCATGCATTAAGAAAGATAAGAAATGTTACGGAGCCACGAACTCAAGCGTGGTTAACCACAAGTTAAGTGAAATACGGACTCAAGCGTGTCTCACTCCATGTATTTCAGTTAAGTGAAACATGGACTCAAGCGTGTTTCACTCCATATAACTCAGTTAAGTGAAACACGGACTCAAGCGTGTCTCACTCCATGTATTCGGTTACGTGAAACACAGACTCAAGCGTGTTTCACTCCATATTACTCAGTTAAGTGAAACACAGACTCAAGCGTGTTTCACTCCATGTTACCCAGTTAAGTGAAACACGGACTCAAGCGTGTTTCACTCCATGTTACCCAGTTAAGTGAAACACAGACTCAAGCGTGTTTCACTCCTTGTTACCCAGTTAAGTGAAACACGGACTCAAGCATGTCTCACTCCATGTATT
The DNA here is from genome assembly GCA_022457165.1 of Juglans mandshurica. NCBI lineage: Eukaryota > Viridiplantae > Streptophyta > Magnoliopsida > Fagales > Juglandaceae > Juglans > Juglans mandshurica. The sequence goes on from CM039621.1 coordinate 19,331,545, forward strand.
CAGTTACGTGAAACATGGACTCAAGCGTGTTTCACTCCATGTTACCCAGTTAAGTGAAACACGGACTCAAACCTATTTCACTCCATGTTACCCAGTTAAGTGAAACACGGACTCAAGCGTGTCTCACTCCATGTATTCAGTTACGTGAAACATGGACTCAAGCGTGTTTCACTCCATGTTACCCAGTTAAGTGAAACACGGACTCAAGCGTGTTTCACTCCATGTTAAGACAAGATAAACAAGTTATTATGCATTCACGTTACATGTTTGCCCTGAGTATGCATGCTTCCGCTCATGATGATGAATATATATGTGCTATGTGAATATGTGACGATATATGTATATATGTGAAGTTATTCAGAAAGTTATATTACGTGTATGATTGGGAATTTGTGATGCTATATGTATTTTGTTAAGAGTCTTCAGAAACTAAATTCATGCTAGGCCAGATTATGGTTTACAGTATGATGTGCTATTTACTGAGTATTTGACTCATTTTTGTTTGTCTTCTTGTTTTATTTGATGTCTAATTTTTATAGATGAAGTTTATGACGATGCAGAGCTAGATGGCCAGGAGTAGATTTAGTACAAAGAATTAGGAAGGAATAAGTGATATTCACACAAGAATTAGATCTCTTTTACGTCATTCATAGGAGTAGTTTATGTTTTTTTACTTTATGTTCAGTTTTCGAGACAATTATTTTCAAATCAGTTTTAACATTTTATCAATTTTTAATAAATGAGGTATTTCAAGATATGAATCTTTTTACCAGGCATTATGTTATGAATGTTAGTAACATCTCTATCTTATGGGAATGGGGTGTTACAGTAGATGAGAAACCATAACCGTGGGGGACAATAACTAATTAAAGATATAAGGTGACATTGCAGTGGCCAATTTACGTTAAGAAACCCAAAAAGTCAACATCATGCATTTGGTCAAATTTCACCAATTTATTTCTCCCTTCTTCCGATAGAAGAATGAGTACATCGTTTGACTCAGCCACAAGGGTGAACATCCTTGAATCATGTTATTTCTCAGGTAGAAGATAAATAACTATAACACATACTAAAACGAGAAGTTCATGTTCTTGAGTAGCAGTATTAAGAAACAAAAAACAAATAGGTGTTTCCAAGTATTACAAACTCAGATTGAGGAGATTAATAAAATCATAAACGAACAAAGGTTTTAGATCATGCCTATTCAAATCCCCCCCCCCCCCCCCCCCCCCCCCCCCACACACACACACACACAAAAAAAAAAAGGATTTGAAAAGGATCTAGAGAGAGTAACAGAAATCTTTCATTAACTTTTTTTTTATAAGTAGATATCTTTCATTAACTATGGTAAAACTTTTTGATAAGTTAAACTATGGTCACTACAGGATGATAATTGATAAGTTTACAACACAGTAAACTGGCCTATAGAGGATTGGAAGGTGCTAAGTTTTGCTTTTTGATAAGTTTAGCTAAAAATAAGATTAAAAGAAAATAAAAACAGATTAATTTCTTAAAACAAAAATTAAAATTAAAAGAATTGAAGAACAATTAAAAGATTCATTATTAATACAAAAAATCAATAATTTTAAAATTATAATTGAAAAATAAGTCTTCTCTAACTTGCTTAATACTTTTTGGAATAGAAAACAATATATATTTGAATTACTTTATGAAAAAGAATTTTCTGAAAAGAATATTTCTATTAAAGTTAGACCAATACAAATGAACAATGAATTATTAGAATTCTGTAAAAAAAAAAAATTAATGATTTATTAACAAAATAATTAATTAGCAAAAGCAAGTTACCATTGAGTTATGCTGCCTTTTACGTTCAAAAATAGGCAGAATTAGAAAGAGAAGTTCCTTAGTTAGTTATCAACTATAAACCATTAATAAAGTATTACAATGGATTAGATATCTAATTCCCATTATGAAAGATTTATTATCTCGTTTTTATAATGTTTTAGTATTTTTAAAATATGATATGAAGAGTGGATTTTGGTAAATCCAAGTTACTGAAAAAGACTGGTATAAAATAGTATTCACATTTCCATTTGGACATTATGAATGGAATGTAATGCCATTTGGATTAAAAAATACTCCTAATGAATTCCAAAATATTATGAATGAAATATTTACTCATTTTACACACTTTTCAATAGTTTATATAAATGACGTATTAATATTTTCTTCATTTATTGAACAACACTGGAAACATTTAAATACTTTTATTCAAGTTATTAAATAAAATAAATTAGTTGTTTCATCATCAAAAATAAAATTAGGTTCCTTGAACATGATATCTATCAAGGAACTATTACACTAATTAGTGTAGCAATATAATTTGCTAATAAATTTCCTGATGAAATAAAAGTTAAGCAATAATTCAAAAATTTTTGGGAAGTCTTAATTATGTTACAGATTTTTATCAATCTCTCAGGTCATTATGTAAACCATTATTCAAAAGATTAAAAAAGAATTCACCCAATGGATAGAAACAGATACAAATATTATAAAACAAATTAAGTCTCAAGTTAAGAAATTACCATGTTTAGGACTCTCATCACCTCATACTTTTAAAATTGTTGAAACAGATGACTCTAATATTGGTTATAGAAGAATTATGAAAGAAAAATTATCAACTGATTTGGAACAGATTATTAGATTCCATTTAGGATATTGGAATCCTGGTCAAAAGAATTACAATACTATTAAAAAAAAAATTAGCCATTGTATTATGTATTTCTAAATTTCAAAATAATTTGTTGATCAAAATTTTCTACTTAGAATAGATTGTAAATCAGTCAAAGAAGTTTGATTAAAGATCAAGAATAAAGTCTAAATCTTCTTATGCTCAACCACCATCTCCTCCTTATCCATCACCTTATCCTTCTACAACTCCAAAACCATACACAGTATTGAGAACATTATCACAAAATATTAGGCTATCTTATAATCAATTCTCATCATTAACTTCTCCAAAACTACTAACATACTCCAAAATTGTTTCTCCTTCTTCCTCTACTATTTCTCAAATTATTAATCTTCCGCTATTATCTCAGCCTTATAAAAAAAATACGAAAGTCTCATGTGCTTATCAAAATAATTTATTTAAACTATAAACCATAGAAATAATCATAGCATAATCTGTCTAGGCCTCTGCCTCGCCTCTCGGGGTCAAGTCTTGTCCTGCAGTCTCATCCTCATAAATATCATTACCTGGGATAGTTTAAAAACATAAAAACAAACTAAAATGAGTCGAATACTCAATAAGCAACACATCATACAGTAAACATAATGAACATAAAGTTTCTTGAAAAACGTGTATACTCACAAATACATATGTAATTAACATGAATATGAACATGAATTTATCTTTTCACTTATTATAGGCCGTTACCTATTGTTGACCCCCGTGAGTTAGGGTTAGAGAATCTAAATAGATTCTGATTCCGTCCATGGTCGCGGGTTGTGAAATCTATATATAAGGAAGACATATTGAGTGCACTACCAGCATGCACGACCTGGCAATGCAATATGCCCATAACATAGGTACCGTCTTCATATCATAACATAGGCCGTTACATATTTTATCATAATCATAGTTGTATACTTGTCATTTCATAGATTTCAAAAGAAATCGCATACATACTTATCATATCGTATCATAGATTCAAAATGAAATCGCGTTCTTTCATAATATCGTGATACATGTTTCCCTCACATAAATTCATGACTTTTTATAGATAATTTTATGCATAACTCACATAAAATCATGACTTTTCATAAATAAGTTTATGCGTAACCCTTCCACATAAAATCATGCATTTCACAAATAATTTTATAAAATAACTATCACATAAAATCATGCATTTTGTAAATAATTTTATGAAATAACTATCACATAAAATCATGCATTTAGGTACGTAAAAATAGACTTCCAATGAAGGGCATATATGCATACTATCTTTTATAAAAAGACAAGTAGTTTACCGTACATACGTGTAAGGATATGATCATGTTACTTACCTTGCAACGCTAATCCACCATTTTCAGCACGTAATCGGTCACCTATAAAATAAACACGCAATTTTCATAAATCTATAATTAAACCTTTGACTTTATTAAAAACTTAAACTAATAAAATAGTCTATACTTCTTAAACCTAGATTCTTCCTAACACTAAAATATTCTCATCTTTTAATCCTAAATAGACATGGGTATTTTTGAACATAATGGGAATGGGCATTTTGGGAAAACAATACAAAGGGCATTTTTGTAATTTAACTAACTCATCAAAAATTGATTTTACGGGTTGCATGTATTCGGGTTGGGTTTTACACCAAAAAGTGTAAAATCCACTATTTATACCCTCTCAAATTATTAATAAAATCTTATCTTACTCATCATCGCTTCAAGTAGTGCAGAACACACAATACATGGTATCTGATAGATAGCTAACGCCATAGTTACGCACCGATCAAAGCTCTGGAATAAGTATGTACAAAATTTCAATCATGTATTGGGGCTCGGTCAATTTAACCCATCCATAACTTCAATCAGCACATCGACTCCTTGTCCTATGGATTCTTATCCAAAATGGATTTCCATACATTTATTTTAGTAATTAAGAAAACAGTTTTTAATGATATTGTATATTTTTATTTGTTTCAAATATTAAAAAAAAATGAAAAAAAAAAAAGAAAAGGCCGAATGACGATTTCGAAATATTCGTCGGGCTATTATAGCACGACTCCCATATAAGGGTGTTATTAGCATTCGCTTCATTTTCGCAACAACAATGTGACTTTACCTGCGCGGTCTCTTCCACATTGGTCGTAGGGCCTCTCACCGTGTAAGCCCTCTCTATCCGAACACCCTGAACCCCATTATCCCATTTTTCAATATTATCAATGTTTCGTCATCGCATGGTTCTTTCCTTGATTGCCCTTTGATTTGGTTGACCAGCTTTCTTTTCATATTCAGATACCCTTTTGTCAGCAAATCAAGTCCCAACCGTATTTTTGATGATATTAGTAAAGAATCAATTTGTAATATTATTCAAATTATTCAACAAGAGCAGTGGGATGACAATAGGATTATCTGTTTGTTTGACTCGGCGCTGGCGCCCATATGGATGTCTAGAGCTTTGGTGGAATTGAAAGGGGATCCAAGGTTAGCTTTGCGGTTCTTCAAATGGGCGGGAACCCGAATCGGGTTTTGCCACACCACAGAGTCAGGTTAGCTTTGCGGTTCTTAACTTATTTGTTCGATCCAAAAATCCATATCCTTCCACTTAAATACTAAACAAAAGCCTCAATATAACAAATAACATCTCCACAAAGACCCAAATTAATCATAACTTGACGTACAAAAAATAACCGGTAGAGATAAAACTAAACCGCGACCAATAACTATTCACAGCTAATCTTGTCCATAAACTCTAATACTGATCCTCAGCTGAACCATTAATTTCATCTGAAAATATTATGAAGATTAAGGGGTGAGTTATCAACAACTTAGTAAGCAGAGAACATATGCTAGTATGTAAACATGAGCATTTTCACAAAGTTCAGAATGCAGAAACAAAACATTTCAGTTTTCAATATGCATATCTCAAAAATACATATTATTAGACAATCAAAGCGATATTTCAAACATTTTGTATTCAGAAACCAACTTTTCATATTCAAAGACTCCTTTGGCACAACATAACTGAACATCTTCATCTTATCATATCATATCAGAACAGAGACCATGTTTAACCCCCGTGGTAGGGTTGTGCATTCTGCAGAAAGCCAAGCAGAACATAATCACCATGTTATCAAAGCGATTGTACTTAGAACAGAAAACCACTATTATATCACGTGGCGGGCCAGAGGTCACTATTATCTCCCGTAACAGGGCAGATGTCATTATTATATCCCGTGACAGGGCCAAAGGTCACTATTGTATCCCGTGACAGGGCCAGAGGTCACTATTATATCCAGTGACAGGGCCACATATCAGAGCAAAACAGAATCAGAATCATCATATCAGAATCAGAATCAAAGTTAGATCAAAATCAGAAAGTCATGCCAAAGGTTTTTCAGGTGCCAAATCATATCAAAACAGAGTACTGAAATTCAGATCATTTCACATTTTCCAAAACAGATTCAGAACATCTTCACATCACATGCAAATTTATCAAATTTTCATATTCGCTCTTTTTTTTTCACAGTTCAGAAACAGAATGCCAAAAATAAGCTCATGTCTACATCAGTCATGCCAGAAAATATCTTATTCTTATACAGAATTTCATGAGTAATGCAGAACAAATAATTGAAGTCGTTCCAAATTTCTTTTCATAACAAAACATGCATATTTTTTCAAAATTGACATCAATTTATTTCATTTTTATGTAAAGTCTAACATAGGAACCCCGCTTACATGTACTTCTTAACTTATTCAGAAATTCTCCACAATAGTACTGAACAATTGTCAATCGCCACCTATAAAAATTCATGTAACTTAAATCAATCTCTAGTGAACAGATAAATCTCTTATTACACCTGAAGTACCTATTTTAATTCCTCAATACTTAAAATTCTCTTAACTCTAAATATCATCACTTTCTAAATTCATCAATATCCGCTTAAGCAAATCTGTACTGAAGAGAAAAATCGAATAAATATTATGATAAATGAATATCGGTGTTTTTTTTTTTGTAAAGAAAACCAAGCCCATTCATTAAAACACAACCAATTAAACCAAGCCCATTAAAACAAAAACCCATTAAACTAAATCCACGTAACAATATATCTGAAAACAGAGCAACATGTAAAAACACTTAAAAACAAGTTTGAGGTGTTTTACGGAAAAATCAAAGACCAAAGGCCTGATGGCATTTTCGTAGTTACCAAGAATATCATGACCATAAAGTTTAAAACTACACGTTAATATTTTCAAAGAGTGCAAAGTTTCTCCTTGTTTCTAGGAAACCAAAAAAAAGTCAACAAAAAGGAAAAGGAAACCAAAAGAGAAGGAGATGTGACGGAGGCTCATCGTGAGGGAAAAGTGGTCACGGCAGAGCCAGGCGAGAGAGGGGCATTGTTGAGACAATGGCGCACTGAGAGAGAGAAATGGATGAGAGAGAGAGATCACAAATCTGAGGCACAATCATAGAGAGAGAGAGAGAGAGAGAGAGAGAGCAAATCTGAGAGACAAAGAACGTGATATGAGGGTGAGGGCCTGGGAGGTGTGGGCTGAAAGAAGAAAAAGGGGGAAAATGAGAGGGGGGTGTGGCGCTGGAAAAATAAACACAAGGGATAGGGTTTTCACCATTTGATTACAAAACGATGCCATTTGAGGGGGATTTAGTGGGCTGGGTTGAAAGCTCAAGGGTTGGGCTGGGGACCAAAATGGGTTGGGCTCAACAGAAAAATAAAATACACTCAAACAAGCCTAGTCCGAAAATAGAAGGGTCCAACAAAAGAAAAATGCACAATAAAAATAATTTAAGAGCCAAATAAAAACACTACAACTCAAAATTAATAAAATAAAATAATTAAAGTCCAACAATAAAATTATTCAATAAAGCAAAGAGCAAATTTAAAAGTAAACACTAATTAATATCAAGGAAACACATCAAAGTAAATTTTACAACTTAAGAATTATAAAATAAATCCAACAAGAAATCCGATAAATTTGAAATAAGAGAACCAATATTTAAGTTAACTAAAATAATCTTCACAAAAAAATAAATACATTAAAATACGGGGTATCACAAGAAGTACAGGGTTTTGCCAAAACCTCGGTCTTGTAATGAACTTTTGCATAGGCTTTCAAAGTCAGGGAAGAGGGAATTGTCGAGAAAGTTTTTTAAAGACATGGTTGGGGCTGGAATTAGTCCTTTGGTTTTCACATATAATATAAGAGTAGTGTTACAGAGCACCTGTAGCTGTGCACACATTGCACACACTACGTGGCTGCTTCTGGTCCTTATGTTTTTTTTTTGGTGCAAAACGCACCAAACGGCTTCTCTCTACCTCTCTCTCATTATCTCTCTCCATCGTCTCTCTCATCAGCTCTCTATCTCATCAGCGGCTCTCTCTCTCATCTCGGCTCTCTCTCCCATCGTCTCTCTCTGCTCGACTCTCTCTCTCTCTCTCCTCGACTCTCTCTCCCATCGTCTCTCACTCTCATCTCCGCTTTCTCTCTCATCGTCACTCTCTCTCTCATCAGCTCTCTTTCTCATCTCGATCTCTCTCTCTCATCATCACTCTCTCTCATCGTCACTCTCTCTCATAAGCTCTCTCTCATCGTCTCTCTCTAATTTTGAATTTAAGAGATGTGTGGTTTAGATGATATCACGTAGGGTGTGCAAAAATGGCTGCTCCCAACAGTGACTGCTCCCAATATTTTTCCTTTCACATATAATATAAGAGTAGTGCTACAGAGCAGCGACTGTAGCTGTGCACACATTACACACACTATGTGGCTGCTTCTGGTCCTTTTGTTTTTTTTTTTTTGTTGCAAAACGCACCAGACGGCTTCTCTCTTCCTCTCTCTCATAATTTCTCTCCATCGTCTATCTCATCAGCTGTCTCTCTCACATCAGTAGCTCTCTCTCTCATCAGCTCCTTCTCTCTCCTCGACTCTCTCTCTCATCTCGGCTCTCTCTCTCATCCTCTCTCTATCTCCTCGACTCTCTCTCATAAGATCTCTCTCTCATCGTCTCTCTCTCACCTCGACTCTCTCTCTCATCAGATCTCTCTCTCTCTCTCTCCTCGACTCTCTCTCCCATCGTCTCTCACTCTCATCTCCGCTCTCTCTCTCATCGTCACTCTCTCTCTCATCAGCTCTCTTTCTCATCTCGATCTCTCTCTCTCATCATCACTCTCTCTCATCGTCACTCTCTCTCATAAGCTCTCTCTCATCGTCTCTCTCTAATTTCGAATTTAAGAGATGTGTGGTTTAGATGATGTCACGTAGGGTGTGCAAAAATGGCTGCTCCCAACAGTGACTGCTCCCAATATGAGTAGTGCTACAGAGCAGCGACTGTAGCTGTGCACACATTACACACACTATGTGGCTGCTTCTGGTCCTTTTGTTTTTTTTTTTGTTGCAAAACGCACCAGACGGCTTCTCTCTTCCTCTCTCTCATAATTTCTCTCCATCGTCTATCTCATCAGCTGTCTCTCTCACATCAGTAGCTCTCTCTCTCATCAGCTCCTTCTCTCTCCTCGACTCTCTCTCTCATCTCGGCTCTCTCTCTCATCCTCTCTCTATCTCCTCGACTCTCTCTCATAAGATCTCTCTCTCATCGTCTCTCTCTCACCTCGACTCTCTCTCTCATCAGATCTCTGTCTCATCCCTCATCGACTCTCTCTCTCTCATCTCGGTCTCTCTCTCTCATCGTCTCTCTCTTGTCGTCACTCTCTCTCTCATCTCCATCTCGATCTCTCATTAGCTCTCTGTCTCATCTCGGTCTCTCTCTCATCATCACTCTCTCTCTCATCAGCTCTCTCTCATCTCGGTCTCTCTCTCTCATCGTCACTCTCTCTCATCTCGGTCTCTCTCTCATCTCTGGTCTCTCTCTCATCTCGGTCTTTCTCTCGTCTCGGTCTCTCTCTCATCTCCGCTTTCTCTCTCATTAGCTCTCTCTCATCGTCTCTCTCTAATTTCGAATTTAATATGTGTGGTTTAGATGATGCCACGTAGGGTGTGCAAAAATGGCTGCTTCCAACAGTGGCTGCTCCCAATATTTTTCCATAATATAATGATAGACAATATGTGCAAAGGAGGAGATTTGGAAGCTGCTAGAAGCTTGTTCGAAAAAATGAAACAAATTGGCCTTATGCCCGATGTTTTCACATATAATATAATGATAGACAATATGTGCAAAGGAGGAGATTTGGAAGCAACTAGAAGCTTGTTCGAAAAAATGAAACAAACTGGCTCTATGCCCGATGTTTTCACATATAATTCTCTTATTGATGTATATGAAAAGGCAGGCAAGAGGGAATTGTCGAGGAAGTTTTTTAAAGACATGGTTGGGGCTGGAATTAATCCTTTGGTTGTCACATATAATATAATGCTATCCAATATGTGCAAAGGAGGAAATTTGGGAACCGCTAGAAGCTAGATTGTTCGAAAAATGAAACAAATTGGTCTTCTGCCCAATGAAATTACTTACACTTCTCTGATTGATGCAAGTTGTAAATTAGGCAATCTAAAAGATGCTTTGGAGCTGGCTAATGAGATGATGCAGGCAGGATTTGACTTGACAATTGTCACCTACACAACTCTAGTGGATGGTCTATGTAAAGGAGGATAAAGGCAGCAGAAATCGAGAGTGCTACGGATATGCTGCCCTTGTTCATGGGTATATTAAGGCTAGTAAAATCGAGAGTGCTACGGATATGTTGACAGAAATGAAGGAGAAGAGCATCATACCCGATATAGTGCTGTATGGGACCATCATTTGGTGCATGTGCAGCCAAAATAAGCTTGAAGAATCTAAGCTTTTAATCAGGGAAATGAGTGCTTGTGGTGTAAGTGCAAATCATTTTATATACACAACCCTTGTGGATGCTTATTTCAAGGCAGGAAAAACTACAGAGGCTCTCAATCTGCTGCAGGAGTTACAGGACTTGAATATTGAGGTCAGCGTTGTTACTTATTGTGCACTAATTGATGGTTTGTGCAAAATGGGATTGGTTGAGGAGGCAATCAAGTATTTTAATAGCATGAAAGACATTGGTATGCAACCTAATGTTGCAGTTTATACAACGTTAATTGATGGTCTTTGTAAAAATAATAGTATCGAAGCAGCCAAGAAGTTGTTTCATGAGATGTTTCAGAGAGGTCTCCATCCTGATGAGATTCTGTGTATATGTCTATTGTGGAAGTATTATGAGCTGGGAAAAGTGGATGAAGCCATTGAGTTGCAAAATGAGATGGTCAAAAAGGGTGTAATTACTTGCAGTGATGATCTCGCAGTTCCTACTTTACAAACTTGAGAGAAATATATTTCCAGCCTTTGTTCGACGGAGCTGTGTTCAGTGTTTGGATCAGAAACACAACACAGTTTATCTTTCCTAAATGGGAATATGAGAACCCAAGGTATACATAATTCCTCACTTGTTTCTGACTGGATGGAATGATGTTGCGAAGTGATATTTGATGATTCGTGATTAAATAGGCTGGTGCTGATACTTATTGGTATTCTGTTTTTTTTTTTTTTTTTTTTGTAAGAACTTATTGGTAATCTGTTCAAAGTCCTTTGTTGTCTCATCATGCAAATTTTGCTACCTAATGGGTTTTAGTTTAAATTTCTCAAGAAATCTTCAGCAGAGAAATCAGTTGATGTTATTCTTCTTCAATTACGTTAACATGTATTGTAACCTTTTGGTTTTGTAATTACAAATTAAACCAAAATTGGTTGTAACGCTTTCGTGCATTTTCTCTTTCAACTCTTCAATCGAATTATTTCCTGGTGTTACTTTCACTATGTAACGCCCCGGTCCCAGAGGTCCGGAGAATTAGATCTTAATACTTAAAACTCACAATTCATCAATAAATTTATAGACTCCAAAATATAACGTCATCAGAATACTACAAAATCTCTTAATAAAATCCTCGACTTCTCAGAAATCTTCTATGAGTAATAATCCACTATGCTTAAATAATCATCTCACCGATGCTCCAAAATCCTGATCTTTAGCTGGACGTTTCATATTCAGAAACCAACGTTTCATATTCAAAGATTCCTTTGGTATAACATGACTGAACATCTTTGTCTTATCATATCATATCAGAACAGAGACCATGTTTAACCCCCGTGGTAGGGTTGTGCATCCTGCGGAAAACCAAGCAAAACATAAATCACCGTGTTACCAAAGCGATTGCACTCAGAACAGAAAACCACTATTATATCCCGTGGTGGGCCAGAGGTCACTATTATCTCCCGTGACGGGGCCAGAGGTCACTATTGTATCCCGTGACAGGGCCAGAGGTCACTATTATCTCCCGTGACATGGCCAGAGGTCACTATTATATCCCGTGACAGGGCCACATATCAGAGCAAAACAGAATCAGAATCACCATATCAGAGTCAGAATCAGATTCAGAACAGAATCAGAAAGTCATGCCAAAGGTTTTTCAGGTGCCACATAATATCAAAACAGAATACTGATATTTAGATCATTTCACATTTTCCAAAACAGATTCAGAATATATTCACGTCACATGCAAAATTTATCAAATTGTCATATTCACTCATTTGTCTCAATTTAATAACAGAATGTCAAAAATAAGCTCATGTCTACACTAGTCATGACAAAAAATACTTTCTTAAACAGAATCTCATGAGTAATGCAGAACAAATATCTGAGGTTGCTTTCAGATTACTTTTCATAACAAAACATGCACATTTTCCAAAAAGGACCTCAGTTCATTTTATTTTATGCAAAGTCTAGCATAGGAACCCCGCTTACCTGGACTTCTTAGCTTTTCAGAACTTTCCTCAAAAATACTGAACAAATATTAATCGTCACCTATAAATAATCACGTAACTTCCATAAATTTCCAACCAACCACATATTTCGATATTAAAACTTAAAAATGCTAAAAGAACCTATTTTAAGAACCTCAAAACCTAAAATTCTCATAACACCTAAAATACCAACCTTTTCTAAGACCAACAATATTCACTTAATCGAAATCGCACTGGAGAAGAAAATTTATCGAAAAAGTATTATGATAATTATAGAACCCAATAAAAATTAATATTCAAAATATCTAACATACCAACAATATTTTATAAATAAAAAGAATACATTGATTACTAAACTTTTCCTAAAATAATTCATAAAAAAAAACTCACCTCTTGTGAAAAATAGATTTACCTACTTTAACTAACAATATTATCATAATACCATATAATATTTATTAGTACTTAAAACAAAATCCTAATTAAATAGAAACTCAACACACAAATTTCTTCTCAGTTGAAAACTCAAACCGAAACTTTCCTAATATATATTAGGTTAAAACTAGTAAGTGCAAGTTAAAACTTTACTTATAAATATACACACACACACACACACATATATATATATATATATAAATATATATATAAGCACCCTATAAGTAAACAGGCGATAAACTAACAACAGAAAACAGCGAAAACAAGTAGCGGCGGCAGGGACTCACAGAGATGGAGAAGTGCGATGGGAGGTGGCGCACTCGGTGGCTATGCACTGGACGAGAAAGAGACAGAGAGAGAGAGAGATGCACGGTGAGATAGAGCTTACGGGAGAGTTAACCGAACGTGAGAGACAGAAAAACAGACAGGGAGATACCGTGCGGCGAGGCGGCAAGAGGCGGACCTGGGGCGACAGAAAACTTCGCCGGCGGTTACTGTAGCCGCAACGTGAAGAAGCTTACGGTGGTTAAAGGTTGCAATGGCTCACGGTAGGAGGAGGACCATCCTCTGTTTCGGGAGTGAGAAACAGAGGCTTCGGGATGGCTAACGAAGGCTACGGGTTCACGGCTGAGTCACGGTGGCGGCGTAAGGCAGCGTTGAGAAGGAGCAAGCGGTGACTTGACTTCCTTGGGAGGCTGTGCTTTCCAGGAGACGGTTGGGGATACAGGATGGCTTTTGGCCGTGCGCGGGTGAGTCTTGCCGTGCGATCCGCTTGCTCAGCTTCTCACGTGGCGCAATGGTTGCCCGTGGTTGAGATTGACCTGAGCTGGCCGTGGGTGGTGCACTGCAGTAGTGCACGGTGCGGGGTGAAGGTCAATGTAGTTGTTGACGGCAGGGTGGAGTACAGCTCTACACGAGTTGCTGCCGCCACTTCTCTAGCAAGAAAACCTGCATTGTTGATTCAAACCCTAGAAGATCACGTACGTGCATGCAGTAAGGAAGTGAAACTGCTTCCTGGTTGCATCGGGCTGGGCTTACAGGTCCACTCCATGCATTTCGGCCCACGGTTAAACAGGCCCAGTCCGAACAAGAAGTGTTCAACAATAAAAAAAAAAGAGTAAATTTAAATACAAACACTGATTAATATCAAGAAAGCTCATCAAAGAAAAATTTCACAACTTCAAAAATTATAAGATAAATCCAACAAGAGAATCCGAAAAATTTTAAAACAAGAACAATAATATTAAAATTAAATAAAAAAAATTTTCCACATAAAATAAATAAATACGCTACAAAAATATGGGGTATTACATCCTCCCCCCCCTAAAAAAAAATTTCGTCCTCGAAATTTGCTTAGCTAACTACTGCTACTTCCAAAGGGTTAATCACGCTTCCGCTGCGCACTCTATGGAGTTGAATTCGAGCCTACACTGCTTTGTGTTGATTCCTGCCTCGTGCTGTGAAATCAGTCCTCTGAGGCGGTTTGGGGTTCATACTCCCATCTGGTTGCTTTGGACAATCTCTGACGAGATGGCTGTGCTTCCCACATCGAAAACACCGTCCAGTTCTCCTTCTGCAATCTCCAAAGTGTACTACGTTGCATGACTTGCAGGAGTTATTCCGTTGGTTGTCCTGCACCTGTCTCTGGCTTGGGTTGTTCACTAGCTTCATCCTCTTGCATGGTTCTTGATTCTCGTTCGAGGGAAACCCCAACGACGTCGACCCCTTCCTCTGCTCCTGAAGTTCAACACTCCTCTTGAGGCCTCGCTCGACTATTGTGGCCTTATCTTCTAATTCTGAGAAGTTCTGGATCTGAAAGGTAACCACTCGCTCATAAATATTGTTATTTAGTCCCTCCTCGAACTTTCGGGTCTTCTTCTCCTCATCGGGTATAAGATATAAGGCAAAACGTGATAGTTCAATATATCTGGCCGCATACTGGTGCACTGTCATAGTACCTTGCACTAAGTCAGCAAATTCCTTGGCCCTAGCGTCTCTAATCGATCTTGGAAAGAAACGGTCAAAGAAAGTCTGCTTGAAGTGGGGCCAACTAACCACTCCCCTCCCATCAGCTTCCCTGATGGTTCTCTCTGATATCCACCATCGTTTAGCCTCACCGGTCAGCTTGAAGGCAGAGTACAACACTTTCTGTTTGTCAGTACAATTTAAGACACGGAGTATCTCCTCAATATCCTGGATCCAATCCTCAGCTAAGGTCGGGTCGCCACGACCATCAAAAGTGGGAGGGTGCATATGATTGAACTGCTCTATGGTGCATCCGTCCTCTTCATTTCCTGCATTCAAGCTTCCAAGATTTCGAACCTGACATCGAGCAGCCATCCTGGAAGACTCATCCATGGTTAAACGCTTCAAAGGAAAAAATAAAGTAATAACTGCGCAAAAAAATATAACTACTACTTTAGCTATAAATCACGAATCAATAATCTATTACTTGTAGTTCGTAGAATTCTAAACCCCAATTCAAAAATTTATTTCCTAAAGTCCAAAATTTCAAAACTTCATATATTAGAGTCTACGGAACTTCAAACTTGGCTTTTGATCAAGCTTATTTATACCTATAAAACCTAACCCTTAAATCTTATAAAAAAAAAATCATTTTCTACATTCCATTAAAAACCGAATGGATCTAAGACCTTAAACGTCATGAAGATCGGTTCTTGAAATTTACAAACTTTAATACCTCAAATTTCCTGGAATATATGCCTAAAAGCCTAACAGATTCTAAAACCTTAACTAAAAATTTCATCACCACTTAGTCCTAAAATTTCTACACCTCAAATCTGAAGTTTCTTCCTAGACCCACAGATATCTAAACCTCCATGGTTTATTGTATGCATAATTCAAACCTGTCTCTGATACCAACTGTAACGCCCCGGTCTCAGAGGTCTGGAGAATTAGCTCTTAATACTTAAAACTCACAATTCATCAATAAATTTATAGACTCCAAAATATAACGTTATTAGAATACTACAAAATCTCTTAATAAAATCCTCGACTTCTCAGAAATCTTCTATGAGTAATCCACTATGCTTAAATAATCATCTCACCGATGCTCCAAAATCCTGATCTTTAGCTGGACTATTCAAAAATCATCTGAAAAGTAATTGGAGATAAGGGGTGAGTTATCAACAACTCAGTAAGCAGAGAACATATACTAGTGTATAAACATGAGCATTTTCACAGAGTTCAGAATGCAGAAACAAAACATTTTAGTATCAATATGCAAATCTCAAAAATACATATTATCAAAAAATCAGAGCGACTTTTCAAACATTTCATATTCAGAAACCAACGTTTCATATTCAAAGATTCCTTTGGCACAACATGACTGAACATCTTTGTCTTATCATATCATATCAGAACAGAGACCATGTTTAACCCCCGTGGTAGGGTTGTGCATCCTGCGGAAAGCCAAGTAGAACATAAATCACCGTGTTACCAAAGCGATTGTACTCAGAACAGAAAACCACTATTATATCCCGTGGTGGGCCAGAGGTCACTATTATCTCCCGTGACGGGGCCAGAGGTCACTATTGTATCCCGTGACAGGGCCAAAGGTCACTATTATCTCCCGTGACAGGGCCAGAGGTCACTATTATATCCCGTGACAGGGCCACATATCAGAGCAAAACAGAATCAGAATCACCATATCAGAGTTAGAATCAGAGTCAGAACAGAATCAGAAAGTCATGCCAAAGGTTTTTCAGGTGCCACATAATATCAAAACAGAATACTGATATTCTAATCATTTCACATTTTCCAAAATAGATTCAGAATATATTTACGTCACATGCGAAATTTATCAAATTTTCATATTCACTCATTTGTCTCAATTCAATAACAGAATGTCAAAAATAAGCTCATGTCTACACCAGTCATGACAAAAAATACTTTCTTCTTACACAGAATCTCATGAGTAATGCAGAACAAATATCTGAGGTTGCTTTCAGATTACTTTTCATAACAAAACATGCACATTTTCCAAAAAGGACCTCAGTTCATTTTATTTTATGCAAAGTCTAGCATAGGAACCCCGCTTACCTGGACTTCTTAGCTTTTCAGAACTTTCCTAAAAAATGCTGAACAAATATTAATCGTCACCTATAAATAATCACGTAACTTCCGTAAATTTCCAACCAACCACATATTTCGATATTAAAACTTAAAAATGCTAAAAGAACCTATTTTAAGAATCTCAAAACCTAAAATTCTCATAACACCTAAAATACCAACATTTTCTAAGACCAACAATATTCACTTAATCGAAATCGCACTGGAGAAGAAAATTTATCGAAAAAGTATTATGATAATTATAGAACTCAATAAAAATTAATATTCAAAATATCTAACATACCAACAATATTTTATAAATAAAAAGAATACATTGATTACTAAACTTTTCCTAAAATAATTCATAAAAAAAAACTCACCTCTTGTGAAAAATAGATTTACCTACTTTAACTAACAATATTATCATAATACCATATAATATTTATTAGTACTTAAAACAAAATCCTAATTAAATAGAAACTCAACACACAAATTTCTTCTCAGTTGAAAACTCAAACCGAAACTTTCCTAATATATATTAGGTTAAAACTAGTAAGTGCAAGTTAAAACTTTACTTATAAATATACACACACACACACACACACATATATATATATATATAAATATATATATAAGCACCCTATAAGTAAACAGGCGATAAACTAACAACAGAAAACAGCGAAAACAAGTAGCGGCGGCAGGGACTCACAGAGATGGAGAAGTGCGATGGGAGGTGGCGCACTCGGTGGCTATGCACTGGACGAGAAAGAGACAGAGAGAGAGAGAGATGCACGGTGAGAGAGAGCTTACGGGAGAGTTAACCGAACGTGAGAGACAGAAAAACAGATAGGGAGATACCGTGCGGCGAGGCGGCAAGAGGCGGACCTGGGGCGACAGAAAACTTCGCCGGCGGTTACTGTAGCCGCAACGTGAAGAAGCTTACGGTGGTTAAAGGTTGCAATGGCTCACGGTAGGAGGAGGACCATCCTCTGTTTCGGGAGTGAGAAACAGAGGCTTCGGGATGGCTAACGAAGGCTACGGGTTCACGGCTGAGTCACGGTGGCGGCGTAAGGCAGCGTTGAGAAGGAGCAAGCGGTGACTTGACTTCCTTGGGAGGCTGTGCTTTCCAGGAGACGGTTGGGGATACAGGATGGCTTTTGGCCGTGCGCGGGTGAGTCTTGCCGTGCGATCCGCTTGCTCAGCTTCTCACGTGGCGCAATGGTTGCCCGTGGTTGAGATTGACCTGAGCTGGCCGTGGGTGGTGCACTGCAGTAGTGCACGGTGCGGGGTGAAGGTCAATGTAGTTGTTGACGGCAGGGTGGAGTGCAGCTCTACACGGGTTGCTGCCGCCACTTCTCTAGCGAGAAAACCTGCATTGTTGATTCAAACCCTAGAAGATCACGTACGTGCATGCAGTAAGGAAGTGAAACTGCTTCCTGGTTGCATCGGGCTGGGCTTACAGGTCCACTCCATGCATTTCGGCCCACGGTTAAACAGGCCCAGTCCGAACAAGAAGTGTTCAACAATAAAAAAAAAAGAGTAAATTTAAATACAAACACTGATTAATATCAAGAAAGCTCATCAAAGAAAAATTTCACAACTTCAAAAATTATAAGATAAATCCAACAAGAGAATCCGGAAAATTTTAAAACAAGAACAATAATATTTAAATTAAATAAAAAAAATTTTCCACATAAAATAAATAAATACGCTAAAAAAATACGGGGTATTACACACTAATAGTTGTGGCAGTTGGGTGGCTACTGAAGTGTGTGATTGGAAGCTTTTAGTTATCTGAAATGGGTGTGACGAGGTTTCTACTTGGTTTTATCATGTGATGTAGTTAATGGATTCAAATAATTGAAAATTTAATTTAATTTGTGTAGTTTCCTGGAGTGTATATGATGTCAGAAAATGCTCTTGGTAAATAGTTTTGGCTTTCATTTTATAGTTTTTTTTTTTTTGGGCAAAGTCCCATATCAATGTCATAATGCTACAACATTGGCATCCTGCAGGACATTCGTGCTGACTTTGAACACTTACAGTTACTCTCAATATAAGTTGTTGGGCAGAAATAATTTTTTTTAAAAAAAAAAAACTCGATGGGAAACAAACTTAGAAATTCACGAATAAAATTCATTCAATTTTTTTAATCAAAGATAACCCAGAAAGGAAAAAAAAAGGCGACATGGCAATCGAAGGTGTCGCTGCCTCTGATTTTGGCAGTACCCCAAGGGACAAGGTTGAGATCGACGACAGAGATGTTGTAGATTTGGAAGAGCTTGACCAGAAAGAACAAATGTTTGTTATCCAGGAGTGCGGTGGCGTTATTGTCGACGAGAGTTGGAGTGGTGGTGAGTCCTTGAATAGTTCTCTCTGGTCGAAGAACAAAGAAGACTGTAATGGGAGAAGAACGACTTTCTGTTTTCTTGAGAGGGAACGAAGAAGGCAGTTGATTGGAGAAGATAAGAGAGAAATAATTGATAAAATATGTATTTGGTCTATCTATAGTAACCTTCAAATTTGGAAAATATTTTGAAAGTCACTGTAGCTTTAGCAAATCCATTGTGAACATATTTTGTTCTTTAATAGCTAAATACTGAATGGATTTAGCTTTTAGCTAATCCATTGATGATGCATTTATTTACCCTTGTCTCGAGCATTATAGCGCACTCATTACGATTCAAATAAAAATGGGAACCGTTCCTGCTTGACCTACTCTCTTTCCCAAGTAAATTTCTCGTTTTTCGCATCTCCCCATTGCATCTTTACTAAGGGTACGACTTTAGACCGTATAGGTAGTGTAACGCCTCATTCCCGGAGGTCCGAAGAGTTAGTTCTTAATACTTAATATCAACTTCAATAACACAACTATAGAATCCAGAAAACTCCATAAAATGTTAATCCATTTAATCAACCCAAATATCTATGTTCTTTCATGGGGGCAACAAAGAAATTCTCAATAACATAAATTAAAACTCTCCAAAAACTCGAAAATATCCTTAACTCATCAAATTAAAATAACCAAAAATAAATCAGTTTACTAACTACGACTCTCAAATAATCACTTATACCTTCAGACACTTTCTGCTCTTGTTCTCCAGCTGAACCATCAAAATTATCTGAAAAATATTTGGAGATAATAGGTGAGTTATCAATAACTCAGTAAGTAGAGGACATATACTAGTGTGTAAACATGAGCATTTACAGAGTTTAGAATGCAGAACAAAATATTTTCTTTCAAAATGCAGAATCAGAATATTTATTTTCAAAATACAGTGTCAGAACATATTATCAAAAATATCAGAGTGATAGTTTAAAAATATTCATAATCAAAATTCCTTTGGTATAGTATAAACTGTAACATCAAATCTTATCTTATCATATCAGAACAGATACCATGTTTGACCCCCGTGGTAGGGTTGTGCAAACCCTGGTAGCTAACCGAGTAGAATCAGAATGTGAATCTTCCTCTTATTGATTCTCGGAGCCCCGAGTGTGCACATAGGAAAGACCATGCAGAAAACCACTTTGTTTCCAAAGTGGGTGCACCAGAAATAGAAAAGTTGGTACCAAATCGAACAGAGGCCACAGTTTTACACCCGTGGTAAGGTCAGAACAGAACAAAAACAGAAACAGAATGTTATGCCAGAGGTTTTTCAAAAATCACATCAGATCATATTAGAGTACATAAAATCTTCAGAACAGAACAAAATCATATCATAACATAATTTATGCGTAAAATTTCATATTCGCTCTTTTTTTCAAAGTTTAGAAACAAAATATCAAAAATAAGCTCATGTCTACACCAGTCATGACAGAAAATAATTTCATCTTAAACAGAATCTCATGATTAATGCAGACAAATAACTGAGGTAGTTCAAATATATTTTCATAATCAAATATGTAGATTTTCCAAAAATCAACCTC
This sequence comes from Juglans mandshurica, assembly GCA_022457165.1. Taxonomy (NCBI): domain Eukaryota; kingdom Viridiplantae; phylum Streptophyta; class Magnoliopsida; order Fagales; family Juglandaceae; genus Juglans; species Juglans mandshurica. The sequence continues at coordinate 19,352,456 of CM039621.1, forward strand.
AGCTCATTTTATTTTAATGCAAAGTCTAGCATAGAAACTCCGCCTACCTGGACTTCTTAGTTTTTTCAGAATTTTCCTCAAAAAATGTCGAACAATAATTAATCGCCACCTATAACATAATAACGAAATTTTCATAAATTTCCAATCGAATACATATTTCAATATTTAAGCCTAAAATGCTAAAATGACCGATTTTATTTCTTCAAAAACCTAACTTCATGTAATCCTAAAATATCGTCACATCTTCTAAATTCATCAATGTCCCAATAATCAATCCAAACAAAACACAATATCTAACTTATTTACTAATGAGATCAAATTATAAAGTAATAAAATTGTATAACATAATTATACCAAAAACTATTAAAGTTTAATACTAGATAATATAATTATCCCAAAATATTTTAAAATAAACTATAACTATTTTTAAATAAACTAAATCATATCTAAAGTGTAAAAAGAACATTACTCCAATATTGTTTACTATTAAAATAAATATTTACTTAATAACATGTTAAAATGCTTAAGTGATTTTTGTAATCATAATTATATAAGAGTGTACTAATACATAATAAAAATTTAAAAGCACATTAATATAACATGTAGTAAAAGGGCACTAATGTAATTTCTTTCAATTCTTTGAAAACCAACAAAAACCTACGTAAACAAATAACTTGCATGGCAGGGGCTTACTCACGGAGGAATCACGCGGCAGCGTGTGACGTAGCGAGGGGCTAGAAGCTTAGCAAAGTAGCGGTGGTGATCTTGGCGGAGCACTGGAAGCAAGAGAGAGTGAGAGAGAGAAACACAGTGAAAGTATAAGTGAGAGACGAAGAGAGTATGGCTTGTAGAAGGGGAGAGCTCACCGTGGGATAGCTAGAAGGCGTGTGACTGGTTGGGAGCTACGTGCGGTGGCTTCCGTCGTGTAACATGGCTGAAAAATTGAGGGGCACAGGGAGAGGGAGAGGCTGGCAGAGGAGCTTAGTGGAACGGCTTGAGCAAGGACTGCTCTGTTTCGGGAGTGGGAAAACAAAGTATGCCGTGTGTGTTCCTCCTTCAATGGCTGGGTGATGATGGTTGACTTTCTGTGGCCGCGAGGATGACCTGGAGGGTGGTGCACTGTTTGTAAGGAGGAGTTGTTGTCTGTAAGTTCGTGTGGCAGGGCAGCGGCGTCACGGAGAAACAAACCATGTTGCGTTACAGCTTGGCCAACGGTTGGGGTGCTGCACGGCTTGGGGTGGGTTTGCATGACCAAGGAGGAGGAGTGTTCTGTAGTGGCTATCTTACGGTGTTGATGGTTTGCGGTGGAGGTTTATGGTGGCAAAGTTGATGAGCATAGAGTCGGGAATGCGGAGAGGCAGTGAACGAGAGGGAGTTTATGCGTGGGTTGCATCGGTTTCATATAGGGGCAGTGACAGTTCTGGGAGGTGCACGATGGAGGCTTTGGGCCCTGGGTGCTGGTCGTGTACGACGGTGCTAGAAACAGCGCACAATGAAGCCGTTGGGTGGAGAAGCTGCTGGGGAAGGTGGCTGCAAGGTGGAGGCCAAGCTCGCTGGAGGGTGGTGGCCAGTGGGAGGAGAAGCTGCCGTGGAGGTGGTGGCGCCGTTGGGTGGCGCACGGTGCACGGCGGTGCAGTGAGCACCAAGCCCATTCGGGCTGTGCACTGCAGTGGGAGAGGAGGAGGGAGCATGAGGAAGAGATACCGGTGGAGGTGAGTTCACCAGAGGGAGGTGGAGCTGGTGGTGGCGTCGGTGAGGACTGCCGACTCACGGTGGCGCCTGGCTGAGGCGTGGAGCAATTTGGCATGGAGAGAGGTCGCGTATCACGTAAGCTAGGGAGAGGGAGGAGAGAGAGAGAGGGCTGTGGAAAAGTGAGGAAGAAAGAGTGGGAGTCTGGGTATTTAATCCAATCCCTTCGTCTGGGGATCCACGTAACGATCTAATGATAGATCTCAAACACTGATTTAAAATGCATAAATATTAACTTAATTAAAAGAGCTTAGAGGAATTAAGGTAGAATATTATTTTAAACTAACTTTAGTTTATAAAATAATATTCCTTCATCATTAATAAAGTGATGAAGTCTCACTTAACATATTAAAGAGAATAAAACCATTTAATTAATAAAAGCTTTCAACATAATTTAAATTTCATAATATCTTAAATAGTTGAAATCATTTTAATAGCTTTCAAAATAATGTCTGACAATTATAATATTTTCGGAGCTCTTCAAGAATATTATAATTGTTGTTTTTAAAATTAAGCTTAGTTCAATAACACTGGAAATACTCTTTATAAATATTTCCTGCATATATAAAACATTGGGCGTGCCCTAGAAGTCACGCGATATCTTTTGAAACACACCTTCGTGGTTCGGCACGCATGACGAGTCTCGTAGTCGCTAGATAGAAGGGCAGATAAATCACATAATTTATGCCCTCAGGAGTTTGCTTACGTCATAAAGAAGTTACGTATGTCAGGAGGAAGGAGTAGGGTGTTACAATATTATTGCGGAAAAAAGCAAACACCATACTCGGATCTATCCCTTAAGTCCTTATTAAAATAATCGTAGCTCAAATCATTGTGAAAAAAGATGAGCAACAAAAATGGACATGAAAGGGTTGTGCAAACTAGTGTTTGGAGGAGATACTCATGTATTTAGGCCCTAGCATAAAGTTTGACTTTTGAAGAAAGTGACAAACTCTTGGGAGCTTCTATAAGAAGAAAATACTCATGAATAATATTATCAAAAATATATTGAAAAGAAAAAGAAATAAAGAGTTACTTTTCTATATAAGTTTGATCACTCACACACTCACATAAACTTTGACATTGATGATCTTATGAGGTGTGAGCATCCATGGTGATTGTTGCAAATAAGAGGGTGTACTCTATTGAATTTTTTTTTTGTGAGTGACACTATGTTTGAACTAAGATGCATCAAGGCATGTTACTTTCCCCATTGCTTATATATATATATATATATATATATATAAATTTTTGTTAAATTTTGTTTATTATTTATTTATTTTGGTTTATATAAAATAAATTTGAAAATATAAAATATATTGAGGTATGGGACAGTGTTGGGAGTTCTTTTTGCATTTGCTGCATAAGTCCCAGTGTTGAGTCTCTGTTTTGCTTCTAAGTCCCAAGGAGACTCTATCGAGTAACTCATGCACGGCAATAGTCACTTAAGTGACTTAAGTGTTTTAGCCCCACACAAGTACATGCCCAGGACTTACCTCCAAGATTATTTCCTTTTAACTTGCGGGAACTCACCCAGATACACGGCACTCTCCATTCTCCAGGCCTAGCCATATCCACTTCACACTTATCAGTTTCATACTTGTCGTGATTAAGACATAGAACAAATACTTATAATCTACATTTCTTCATCACTGTAAGGTTTCTCTCTCAATCAAATCCTTGTCCTTCTCAAAGTCTAGGGTTCGGCACATATTTATGGAGATTGGGTTGTTGATTTTAGTTATGTATAGTTGGGTCTTGGATTTTGGTTGGGTTGGGCAGCCATTTACACATATGATTACATGGATCTATATTATGCATGTATTGAGGATGATTTTTGGTGGGTTATGGGATTATTCATGTCAGTTTTAAACTAATGCCCACCAAGTGTTTATTTTTATGTCTCAACCAAGCTACTTCATTTATTTTGTCATGATTTTACTTGCATTCGTACTCATACATTAGGTGCATTTAATCCATGAAAAGTTGAGACATATGGGGAGTTGTTCATCATGTCTTTCTTAGTGTCTTCATCTCGGGACACATAAATGGTATTTATTATTTTATGAGTCTTGTCAGATTAGTGACAAAAAGGAGTAGATTTAAATGTGTTGTTGAAGGGGAGTTGAATGACCTGAGGAGAGTTGAATGAGTAAGTGAAGTAAGTGTATTGCTGAAAAAAAAGGGGAGAGATTGAGGGGGAGGAGCAGAATATTGTGGGGGAGAACTATATACTTGAGGGGCAGCAACAAAATATTGAGAGGGAGAACTAAGTACTTAATGTGGTTATAAATGATGATTAGAATACTATTTTAGTAGGTTTAGATTATATCTAACCTTTGATTATGTTGAGACTAATTTCAGAAAGTGTTCTATGTCATTTCTTCTCATTACTGTATTAAGATTTTCTTCATGAGATCTTGGTCTGCTAGTTGTGTTTGTCTCAGGTACACTTTACATTCATTAAGTTGGTTTTGTCACCAATCCGCCAATGGGGGAGCTTGTAGATGCAAGACATTCCTTAAGTTTACTTTGTCACCAATCCGCCAAAGGGGGAGATTGTAGATGTAAACGTTTGGCTAGGATTAGGTGACTAAGTTGATAAGTTTGTATAGGATTAGGTGACTAAAATGATAGAGTTTATCCTATCATTAAATTGGTAATTTTGGATGAATGTAAATTATTTATTGACTTTATCTATAACAATATTAAGTTTATCTAAGAGGTATTACATGTTATTTAGATAAGTCATAAGTGGAAAAATTGAGTCCCAAGAAATTTGCACTTGTCTAGAGAAGAGGCTGTTCTGAAATCTGTTACTGCATTGAAGAGTTATCGCGGGTGTCAACATTCCGTCAAGAGACATCATCATAACAGATTGGTTTTAGGAATTACCCACCAAATTATAAGTAGGAAAATCGAGTTTCAATGAGTCTGAAATCATCCAGTTGAATGAAATATATATTTGATAAGAAGAATCAGCACCAGGTGTCAGCAGAATCGTTTCCCAGCAGAGTTCTCCTGTCAGCAGATTCCTACTACACCTGAAAGTCCTAACAGACTGAGCCCATTAGTAGAATCCTACTATAGATCAAACTCCTATCAGATTTGTTCTGTCAGCAGAATCCTACTGCAACTAGAATTGATTTTCAGATTGTTTATTTAAGGGATCATATTGGTTAGGATTTGTAGAGATTCAGATCTACATATTGGTTAGGATTTCCCCACTGCGCGTGATTGACTGCCATTGTACACGGCTAGAGCCGCCGTGTTATGCCCCTCACCGCCATCACAAGGCCATCACGAGCCCTTCCAAGACCACACCTAGCTATCCAAAAGCCTAAACAGTTAACGTACATGGGTCAGCCGCCACGTACGACACTATCGACATCATCGGCTATGATGGTCAACGAGCAACGCACGGGTTATCCCGTCGATGGTATAACCCTCTACCTCTCGTATTTATGTTAGATATTGATTAGTTGACTAGGTTGTGGACTGTGATGTTAGTATTAATGGAGTTGTGGCATTGTGATGTGGTGTTGTGTGATGAAGTGTTGGGCATTCTGTGTAGTGAAGTGTTGGGTTTATCTGTGTTGTATGGAGGTGCATTGTGCCGTGTAGTGTACTGTGAAGTGTTGGGCGTATTGTGAAGTGTTGTGGACTGTGCTGTGTAATGCAGTTGTGGGGCATGTATTATATAGATGGCGTGGCGTTGTGTGGAAAGGGAAGAGTACGCGCTGGGTGTACTTTGTATGTGGCGTAATGTGAGACAAGGAGAGTATAAGTAAAATATACCCTCCTGGCATATGGTAGAACGGGATGAGTACACGGAGAAGTGTACTCTGTGGGTTGTGCATGTAAAAGGAGTACATGTAGAATGTACTCCATGTGGTGGATTGATGCACCATATGGCGTGTATGCCATAATGGTGATGTGGCGTGGTGTATGTGGAACGAGAAGAGTACACGCTGAGAGTACTCTATGTGGGGTATGATATATGAAGGGGATATATGTGGAATGTACTCCGTATGGCGGGTATGCAATAGTGGTGATGGAGCGTATGTGGGGAGTACATGTGGAGTGTACTCTATGTGGTGGACGATGCACCATATGGCATGTATGCCATAGTGGTGATGTGGCGTAACTTGCATGGAATATACGCGGAGTGTATTCCATGTGATGGAGTGACGCACCATACGGCGGGTATGCCGTAGTGGTGATGTGTCGTAACGTGCATGGAATATACGTGGAGTGTATTCCATGTGATGGAGTGACGCACCATAAGGCGGGTATGCCATAGTGGTGATGTGTCGTAAGTGCATGGAATATACGCGGAGTGTATTCCATGTGATGGAGCGACGCACCATATGGCAGGGATGCCATAATGGTGATGTGTCGTAATGTGTATGAAGGGAGTATACGAGGAGTGTACTCCATGTGATATAGTGATGCACTATATGGCGGGTATACCATAGTGGTGATGGAGCGTATGTGGAGAGTACAAGTGGAATGTACTTTATGTGATGGTGAGATGCACCATGTGGCGGATATGCCCTAATGGTGATGTGGCGTAATGCATGTGGATGGAGTACACAAGGAATGTACTCCATGTGATATAGTGATGTACCGTATGGCGAGTATGCCATAGTGGTGATATGGCGTAGTATGTATGAAGGGAGTATACGTGGAGTGTACTCCATGTGGTAGCGACACTCTGTGTGGCGTGTCGTAGAGATAAGGATGATTACGTGATTGATGGGCGTGGAACGTGATGGATAATGTCGGGAACTGTGGAATAGTGTCTCGAAGTAGTTATGGCATAGCCTGTAGTCTGAGGTGGCAAGTGTCACTGTGATGGGCTTATGGCTAGGAATATGTGCAAAGTAGCGGAAGAAGTACAAGAGTGCGCAGCGGAAGCATGACTGAGGAATGTCACGAAGTGACATGACTACTGACAGTCGTGCTTGTAATGGGTGAAGTAGTGGAACAAGTGTAAGAGTATGCAGCGGAAGCATGACTGGGCAACGTCACGAGGTGACATGGTTACTGACAGTCGTGATTGCCATATGGTGAAGTGATAGGGTATGAATGGCGTAATGGGAACGTGACAAAATGTCACGTTGTGTCGGGAGTACATAAGGAATCGTACTCGTGATGAGTTTGGAATTTATGTACCAGAGTGTTAGGTAACGCGGCAAGGTCACGGTGTAGTTTGGGAGCATTCTCGAGCTGTATGACGTGGCATAAGACATGGTTATGATTGGAGTCTTGTCGTGTTAAGTGTTGGGATGAACTATCAATGGGACAGGTAGCATGAGGAGCCATGCTAGCCGGGTTAAGAGAAGGTTGGTATCGGAGTATGACCCTTGTCCCTCTAAGCTGGTGATCAACGTGTTATATATGTTGATCTTAGGTGATAAGGGGTAGAGTACATGTGTAGTCTGGTTAGACACATGTGCCGGATGGATTCACCTTATGTAATGGGTAATCTATCCTGAGTATAGTTACACGGTGCTTAAGCCTCAGAGTTGACTTAGAGCCGTATGGCTTGTCTGGATGGGAATGAGGATTTGTATGGGCTAAGATGCATGAAGAAAGTGACGGGTGTACTGTCTAAGGACGGGATGCGTGACTTAGTTGGTTTGAGTCATGCGTCGGAATGAGGTTAATGAGAAGAATGAGACAGAGGCCTTAGTGTCTTAATCCTAAGGTGAATCATGAGTTCACTTTAGTGGATGAGCACTCGAGGCAAGACATGAGTTGGAAGATGGGGTGACCGTAATGGGTCCCCGAAGGTTTTAACATAGTAAAGGGCACGTAAGTGCATGGATAGAAGGAGAGTGTTCCAAGTATAGCGTAGTTCTATTTATAGTTCGCGTTGCTTATGTACTAGATAGAGAATGACGTTAAGTTATGTGTATGCATATAGGTTACCATCTGACAAGCATGAATGGACTAAATGACATGCAAGTAGCATGGAGTCCAGGTAAGTGTTACGTTCATACTCTTCTAGAGTTTTCAAAGATAAAGAAACGTTTTTCCTTTAAGATGCTCACGAAAAGAAATGAAAGACGTTTTAAGAAAGAAAATGCTAATTGTTAAAAGGTATAAGTATGTACGGCCCCTCCTTGACAGCCCTTTTTACGCAACCAAAGTATTAATTGTACGCATGTGAATGGATGACTATACGCTGTATCTATTGTATGTATTTTCTAAGAAAATCCATAAACTGATGAAGATGCATGAAGGGCATGACAACGGATGCTTTTGTGGATCTTACGAACCAACGCTCTCATGTGCGCCACGAGGTGACTCTCGTTGATGCCATGAGAGACAACGTTCAAAGGTGACGCTTATGGATGCCACGAAAGCCGACGTTTAAGCCCATGTATGTTCTCAAATGAAGTTTTCAAGAACGAACTGTTAAAGAAAAGATAGAATTGAAATGAACTGAAAGACGAAAAGATGATTTTTTGGGCTTATGCCCCAAACAATGTTTATCCATAAAAAAAAAGAAATGGTTTCTCACAAAAAGAAATATTTCTCATGAAAAGAAAGCCTGTAAATGAAAGAAAGAACCGAACGAAAGCCTCAGCTCTTTCGAGCTGACATGAACGAATGAATGCATGAATGAAAAGCAAGAAAGAAAGAAATGAAAGCATGAATGTATGAAGATACGTAACGGCCACATGACTGAAAGGAAAGGGTACCAATGAATGGGCAGATTGCAATGCCGGGTAAGTAGTACTGGAAGTGCACCCAGTGCTGCCCCCTATGAAAAGGGATTCCCCACCCATGGCCACGGGCGGAATCTGGGTCCAAAGAAAGACCACTAACCCCAAACACACGGGGCATAACAGTGTGTGTACTGGCCTATGAAAGTGATAAGAACGAATGGATGTATGCACGCATGTACGAACGCACGAATGCTCGAATCTTTAAGAAATGAAGGCACTGACGGGGGACACGTTTTTAAAGAAAGGAAAGTCTTTTGAAAGAAAAGCCCCATCCAATGACGTTTTCAAAAGAACGCACGTAAACATGCACGAACTCTTGCAGAAATGAAGGCATTGACGGGAGAAACGTTTTACGAAAAGGAAGCCCATGTTTAAAAGAGAAAAATCCCGTCCAGTGAAGTTTTCAAACGAATGCACGTATGCACGCACGCATGTACGAATGATGAATGCATGAATGAAAACCTATATTGTTATATTTTTAACGGTATGAAGTAATGCTTACAAGTCTTCGACTCATTTTAGTTTTTATGCATGTCCCTCCCCCTCTGGGTATGCACGTGAAAAGTTTTAAATAGGACGGTAATTCCCGTCGTCCTTTTATAAAAAAATATATATATTTTGGAAAAAGTCCCACAAAAGGACGGGCGTTACACAGCTGAATCTCTCTTATCAAGAAAATCTTCATGCATGGAAAGAAAAGCTTGAATCCAAAGTGGTGAAGGAATGGCAAAAACCTCTCACAAATCAAATATGCATTTCTTTTGACGCAGCAGTCAGGAATTCAATCTCCTTGACTTTAGCTATAAGCAAAAACTCAACAGGAGAAGTCATTGAAATCTGGACTAAGACAAATTTTACTACTACGCCGGTAATTGCAGATGCACTTGCGGCAAAGTTAGCTCTTAAAATGGCGGAACATCTCAACCATCCTTTTATCTCTCAAGTTGGAGACTCTCAGTTGGTGATTTCTTCTATTTATAAAGAAGAACAGATCTGGCAAATAGCACCAATTTCGGAAGATATTGCAAACTCTTTGAAATCCCACATAGGCTGGAGCTTTCACAAGATTGATCGATCCCAAAATCGATTTGCACAATGGGCAGCTACAAACTCTTTGTTTGGTAGCATTCCATTAGATATTATTCCTTTTACTATTTTGTATATCGACAGTGGAAAATACCCTCCTTAGTAGTTTGTAATAGTTTTATTTTATTTATAATATGCAAGCTTGCTTAGAAAAAAAAACAGATACCAAAAAATACATATGGGAGTCATCTTCCACACGGCCGCGAACTATGGTGTTCCAGTAATCCCTCTTCAGCTTGCTAACAGTTCCACCATTTAGATTAAAAAAGATCTTTAAAGCTATTGATTAGTTAAATTTACACAACATTTATATGTATCCTTGCCTTATTTGAGATGTTCTAGATTTCTTGGATAAACTCTTGGTGAATTTTTTAACATTTCAACAATCTCCTTAATAAAAGGGTTTAGATAGTTTCATATATGAAATTTATTGAAATGTAAAAATAATAAGAATCTTATAAACTCATCGTCAATTTTGTTATCTGCTAGCCATTTATTTTTAAAATAAATATCTTAAATTTTAATAACTTTACAGTGCATTTATCAAGAAATAATAACTAATAGAAACTACATTTAAATGAATCCAATCATATTTCAACATGTTATTTGAAAATTCCTAAAAATTAAGTGCGAGCCAAATTAATTGAAGCCATTCAAACGGCTCAAACTAGGAACTGGGAACGACATGCATCGAAGGATTTTCATAAATTGATGTCAGAGAAAAGGAAAAAATAACATTTGCAAATTGAAAATATAATTAAGACTTGTTTTGCTTCTTGAGTTTCAATCTTATTGTTTCGCTTCTTAGGTTTAAAAATATTATTGATTAGTATAACGTAAAAACAAAATGAGAATGCAATTATTCCAATAATCCAAAACAATTATAAGTAAAACCTTAGAAGTTTAAAAAAAAAAGTAAAAATAAGAAAACACAAAAACTATAAGAGATAAATATATAAATAAATAAAACCAATCCCAAGCATACTTGGGTGGCCTATCTAATAACCACGTTACATCGAAATTTACAAACCAAAGAGTTTGTTTGGACACTTGAAGTGTTTCAAAATTTTGTAAATAATAGTAAAATGATTTGAGTGAAAATATTTTATTGGGTTTTGAAAAATGAGAGGTAAGAATTTTAATAAAGATATTATAAAATCAAAACATTGTTTCAATATAATTTGTTAATGTAGTTTCAGAGCTGAGCAATAGGAAACTGCACCCTGTTACCCCGCCCGACCCTGTTTGTCGGATGCTGGCGGCAGGGTAATCCACCTACAACCTGGCACCTAGAGGGCTGGGCCCAGGCCCGCCCATTTTTTCCCCACCCCGCCCCGCTCCACTTTTCATGTGTGTGTGTGTGTGTGTCTATTTATTCATAAAACAATATCTATACTTATATTAAAATGATGTCGTTTAATAATTTCCTGAAACTCCCCCTTTCAAGTTGAGACCCACTCAGCACCCACTCAGACTCTCTCGAATCTCTCTACCCTCTCTCTCTCTCTCACTTTCACACTCTCATGCCGTTGTTGTTGCCTTCGCAATTGTTACCTGTAGCTTTCTATGTCTCTAAGCATCTCTCTCAAGTTCTCTTACTTTCTATAAGTATCCTACTATCCTGAGCATTTTACAAGTTTTTCAATCGATTGGATTATGGAGGATAGGTATGATCAATGGATTTGGAAGATGAGATGTCTTACGTGTGCTATGGAGATTGGATTTTGATTTGTGTGTATTAGATTGTGAATTTATGATTGTAATTTGTGTATGTAAATTTAGGGTTTTATAATCGAAGCCTAAATTAGTTTAGGGATTCAGTTTGAATCCTAGATGACTTTAGGGTTTCTAATTGAAAACATAACCTAGTATGATTTGGGGTTTCAATACTATTTCGGGGTTTCAAAACTAAAACTCCAAATTGTTGTGATGTTCATGATTGTATGATTCTAATTGTTGTGTGATTTTTGCATCATGTTAAGTATTTGTGAGCAACGGGAATGGATAGTGAGTCAAATTCAAATACTAGTGCTAGTGCTAGCCCCTACCCCTACCCCTACCCAAACCCCTACCCCTAGACCCATTGGGGGAGGTGGGACGGAGAAGGGGGAAGTTGGAAGCATATATACAATGTAATACCCAGGGCCCAAGCCCACAACCCAAGCCCAGGAAGGGCCTAGCCCAGACAACCCACACGATTTCATTTTCGGGTAAGACTCCTCTTTTCATTTTCTTCTTCCCCAAACCCATGTTCCATCCCGACATTTTTTTTTTCCCCCGAAATCTTCTCCTCCCTTCAATTGCTCCCCCATTTTTTCTTCCATGAATCCCACTTTTTTTTACCCACGCCCCCTTCAGTTTAATTTTCTTTCCTTCACCCTCAAATTATCTTCTCAACAGACGCTCTCTCTCCCTCTCCCCTTTTTTTTTTTTTTTTTCCTTTTAGTGTCTCTCTCAGTTTTATTTTCACCTCCTCCCCCATCTACGCTCCTCTACTACCAGACACAAGAACCACTCTGCTCTTGCACGATAGAAGTCGTCAGGGCCACTGACTCAAGCCTTTGCCATGCACCACCATAGACACATGCCACCCCAGCACTGCGTAACACCAACTCGCAAGGTTCCACCCATAGCGCTGCCCCTACATGCACCAATAGCCCTTTGTCCACACTAGCAGTTGTCCCACACGCAGCAGGTCACAAAAACCACCCTGTGACAGCATCACGCTGGTTGGAATAGACCAATTGTAAGCCAAAGCCCCGTTGCACACCTCTGCCAGTGCACCACCCACTATAAACCAAACCAAAAAGTCCCTGTTTTACTGCACCCGAAACAGAGAATTCTGGCAATGACACGACCAAGAAGTCGGCAAGCCACGGTGCCTTTGCACGACACTGAACAACCATACCCAATCTTGTGCCACCTTGAGCAACCAACACAGGGTAGCTCCACCCTTCTCGATTGTTCCCTTGGTAAAACTCTCTCTCTTAAGTCTCGGTCTCTCCCTCACGTTAACTCTCTCTCTCTCTCTCTCTCTCTCTCTCTCTCTCTCTAGAGTTTCTCCACCAATCATGTGGGAAGCGGAGTGCGCCACCATGATTTTTGGCTCAAGCAATTGTCCCCACGCACAACATTGTTCCTCTCTCAGTAACCTCTGCTGCCATCACTTTTTATTTTGTTTTGCCTCTTGCCTATGTTGCTCTCAATTAAAAAGAGGCGCTTATAAAACTTATTTTTTACAAAGAATAAGCTTTGAAGTTTTAATTATCTTGCCCACCATAGTGTGTTAGCCAATTTCTTTTACTAGTTGTTCACATGGGCTTTTGGTTTTAGGCTAGATGTAATAGTGGACTTGTGTTTGAGTTGGGTTTTATGTTAAGAAATTACTAAGTTAGGAATATATTTTAAGTTGGGCTTTGTTTTATATTATATTATATATATATATATATATATATATATATATCTTAAGTGGGCCAATTTTTCCTGATGGGTTAGATTTTAAGTTGGATTGATTTTAGTTAAGGCAAACACCACAATAATATTTTGTATTAGGCTAGGCTCAAAAGAGAATTAAGGGTTCGTTTGTTTTCGGAGATGAGATGAGATGAGTTGAGATTAAATTTAAAAAGTTGAATAAAATATTGTTAGAATATTATTTTTGTTTTGAGATTTGAAAAAGTTGAATTTTTTATTTTATTTTATATTGGAAGTTGGGAAAGTTGTAATGATGAAATGAGATGAGATATTTTCTGAAAACAAACTAGGCAGTGTAAATGCCTTAAACAGGCAATGTTGGAAAGTCACTTTGTGGTTTAGTAGTAACTGGGTTAGAAGAATTGGAACTGTGGAAATACTTGTCATGGAGTCTTTTAAATGTGTCGTTTATTTTAAATGTGTTAGTTTATTTGTGTTAATAATAGTTTGTATTAATTATGTTTAGGTGACGATCAATTTTACTTGACATTGTTGTGAAGACTTTTAGAAAAATTGAAGAGTCTGGGGTTCCTATATTAGACTTTGCATAAAAAAAAGAAACTAAAGGTGATTTATGACAGTGTGCATGATATGTTTTGAAAAGAAATATGAAAACCACCTCAGATATGTATTCTGCATTACTCATGAAATCTGTATAAAAGAAAAAATATTTTTTGACATGACTGGTGTAAATATAAGCAATATTTTGACATGCTATCTTTGAAATGTGCAACAGAGAGAATATGGACTTTGGAGATTTTGTACATGTTATATGAAGATATTCTGAATTCGTTTTTTATTATGTGAAAATGATATGCATATGTCAGCACTCTTTTTATATGATATGCATCTGAAAAACCTTTGGCATGAGTTTTTGATTCTGTATCTGATTATGTTTATGATGTAATGGCTATGATTCTATTATATGGTTGGTACCAACATCTCTGATATGAGTGCACCCACTTTGGAAATAAAGTACTTTTTCTCTGTGTTGTTTCCTGTATGCACACTCGAAACTTCAAGAATGAATAAGGGAAAGATTCACATTGTGATACTGCCTAATTTGGCACCGAGGATAGCACAACCCTACTACGGGGGTTAAACACGGTATATGTTACGATATGGTGATATGATATGAAATTATACGATACGATATGAAATGATATGATAAGATAAAGATGTTCAGTCATGTTATGCCAAAGGGTCATTGAATATGAACAGCTAGTCTTTGAATATGAATAGTTTATTTTTGAATATGAACAGTTTGAATTGTAGCTTTGATTGTCTGATAACACCTTTTTAGATCTATAATATGAACTCTCTGAAAAGGCTAATGTTTACATACTAGTATATGTTCTCTGCTTACTGAGTTGTTGATAACTACTTGGTATTCTGGAAGGTTGATGTTTATTTTGAGATTTTGTGGTGTTTAGATTAATCATATTGGAGTAGTTGATTTGAAATAGTGAGTCTAATGTGTCACTGAAAATTTGGAGTCTATGATTGTATGGTTAAGTTATGATTTTAAGTGACAATGAGTAACTCTCCGACCCACTCATGATTGGGACGTTACATACAAAGTATGATCCAGAGGAGTGTAGGAGACACTTAGCTTGTATGGTCATAGTAGACAAGCCTTTTAGTTTGTGGAGGGTGAAGGGTTCCAAGCATATTCTAAATACTTGGAACTTATGTTTAACTTTCATTCTCGCCACACGGTGGCGAAGGAAATTAATAAACTATATAGAGTACATAGAGATTTATTTAGAAACCAATTGAGGTGTAACACTTGTGTCCTTGTGGTGAGACTTTTAGAAAATGATTTTTAGAAAAAGAGACGGGAATTACTTATCCTTTTAAAACATTTTCACTTTCCTTCCTAGGATATGAAAGAGTTCTAAGTTTAAAATAAAACCTACGCTATGGATTAAAAGAGAGTTGCAGCGGAAATCATAAAATTAAATAAAGAGGCTTTTTACAAAATATCCTTTGTTACACAAAACTCGCCTAGGCTGCAGTCACTCTTCCCTTGGATCATGTCTGCCCTACCACTTCTTCCTCACTTTGTCCTTGAGAGAGGGAGGGACATATATAAAAACAAGAATACTCAGTAAGCATTACTTCATACAGTCAAAATATACTAACATATGTTTTTAGTCATGCACTCACATTCATATACATTACATAAAAACATACATATCATTGAAAACATTACAAGGTGGGTTTTTCTTTAAAAAGGTTTTCCTTTCATAAAAAATTTACCACTCCTTGCACTTTCATTCATAAAGAAACTAGACATAGATACATACATTCATTCATTCCTTTCACTTTCCTCTGGCCAATACACACTGTTACGCCCATGTGTTGGGGTTAGCTGTCTTTTGGACCTGATTTTGCCTGTGGCTGAGAGTTGGGAATCCCTCAGTCAGGGGATTGCACTGGGTGCACCACTAATACTACTTACCCAGCGTTGCAATCTGCCTTGTCCTTTGGTACCCATTCATTCAGTCATGGCCATTACGTGTTTTCATACATTAAAACATTCAGCCATTTCCTTTCATTCATTCAATCCTTTCATTTTCATTCCTTTCATTAGTCCATTCATTTCATAAATATCATTTAAAAGCATAAGCTTAAACCTCAACATTTAAAACATCTTTTATAAGCATAACCATGAGCATGAGCATCATCTTAAACCTCACGTTTCCTCTTTCTCAGGATTGTAACTTGCAACCCATTTGAGGTCACATTTCCAATACATAGCATTCTACTCCAAGTTCTTATCCTTCAGAGTGAACCTCCTTGATTCACTTTAAAGGCTAAGATACACAGTTGCCTTCATCGTTCTCTCTACATATCGAACCATCCACTCCAATGCATAACTTGGACCAACCAAGTTACACATCTCAACCTTAGCAAATAAAAACATCCCTTCCTTGATCCATGTATAACCTAACCGACACTTCCTCGTAATCTTAACCATGCATAATACACAACTTTAAGCCAACCTTGAAGCTTAGCTTCATGTGCTCATGCTTAGGACAGACTATCCATTACCTATGGTTAGTCTGTCCGGCACATATATCCAACAAGTTTACACATGTACTTCACCCCTTTATCACCTAAGACCAACTTATAACTCACTAAAACACCCACTTGTGCATAAAGGTTTCATATACACCGACAACACACCCAACTCGAATCCAACCAACATAACCTTTAACACAACCCGTCCAACCACTTGGCTTATCCCGACACTTCCCTTGATCTACATGACGTATAACCACGTCATAGCTACGCCACATCCCTTTACACCGCACCTCAAACTATATGGCTCATCCCAACCCTTCAAATGGCATCCTACCACTTTGCAACTGCGTATTCATCACATCATTGTGCACAACACCATCACATCACAACTCCACACCTAGTCCTGTCACTTCACAGCATATTTGCTACATCACCAACTACATCCCAAGGCACACCATCGCTTCACTCCACACTACTTACGGCCATAATACAAACCACACAGTTAATCCCCAACACTTCAACTATGTACAACGAAAACACAGCTTCACAAACCACAATCTACACCACAACTTCACGCTCCACAGTCAAGCCACAACAACACAAAGCACTGAACACTCCAACTACGTAGCCACATTATCAACAACTCCATTCACAGTCTACAATTCATAGCGCACCTTCACAATTACCAACATAGCGCACCGACCAACATTTTAAAATACCAATCCAATATCAACTTCGCACAGTATAATTCTTAATAAAAAGAGATAGGAATTATACCATAACGAGAGGCTGAAAGCATTGCGTCGCTTGCTGCCCAGCATGGTCCCGCTGCGGCGGCTATGCACGTGTAAGGAGGGGTCGGGTTAGGGCTTGGTGGTCACTGTCTTGACCTTAAAACAATGGATGTATGGGGTGGCTAGGGTTTGGTGTGGGCTCTATGGTAGCGACAGGAGGTGGAGAGGGGTCATCCTTGGCTAGCTTGGGAGTGTACGGTGATGTGAGGTGTCGTGTGGGTGCTGGAAGCTGAAGGGGAAATGAGGGAGGAGGCAAGGCCTCTGCTGGCTGGACAAGGTGGTGCTCATGATGAGTCACGGGGCTAACCCCAGGTGGTCATGGGTGGCAAGGCATTGTGGTTGACAACGGCTAGGCACCAAACCTAGGGAGATTCATGGGTAAAGAGGGAGGGAAAAGCATGGGGGCTGGGGGACCGTCAGATCTAGGGAGAGCGAGGTTGCAATGATGAGGCACGACGTGGTAGTGGCTGGTAGCGACACATGGTGGAGGGGAGGGGATCGATGAGGCCGTGAGGGGCTGTCGTCGACTGGTGAGGGTCTGGGTCTCGGGATGGCATGCAGTGTGGCATGGAAAAGTGAGATTTGGGGAGAGAGAAATGGGCTGAGCATGGTTGTGCTGCGGAAGGAGACCCGTGTTGTAGGGGATTAGTGAGGTGGGGAGGTTGCAGGCATCAGGTCGAGCAGATCTGCAGTGGCAGCAAGGCTGGCCGTGGTGGGGATGGGCTACGGGGAAGAGGAAGGGGAAGGGGTGGCTAGGTGGGTTTAGCTGGAGGGAAGAGAGGGAAAGGGGAGGGGAAAAGAGTTCTTCTAGGGAGTAGCCACTATAGCGGTGCACAATTGCACACCCTACGTGGTTTCTGTTTTTTTTTTTTTAAAACAAAACGTGTGTTTTGATTCTCAGTTGATTTTCTCTTCCCCATTCAAATTTTAGAACCTTTTAGAGCCCCATTCAAATTTCAGAGCCCCACGAAATACCTCCTCCCTTTCCCGCATTGTGTCACCTTCCTCTGCCCAGTGCCTCCCGGCGACGTCGTCTCTCTGTCTAGCGACACCAAGCTACGCTACACCATCTACCCAGTGCCGCCACTCTCCTAGGGCTAGGGTTTCACGCTCTCTATCTCTCTTTGAGGCTTGGTTCTTATTTTCTGTCCCTCGGAGATTCAATGGCACAACAGGAGGATCATAACAAAGGAGCCATTGAGGGAGCTCTCATTGACATCTTGGTTTTCACGGTGGTAAAGCCACATGTCACAGCCCCGCCCTAACCTAGGATAAGGCCGTGACCCATGACCTGTTCTTTCCTTATCATTATTAGTACTATATTTATTATTATTTTTCCTACGAGGGTAATAAGGGATATGCGTGAACATGTCATGTATGTACTCTGCACTTTTAATTTAAAAGAAACGCCAGATAGATGATCTGTTCAATATTCTAAATAAAGGACTCTTAGAGTCCATCATTCATTCACCGAACATAACTAGTCCTCAATAAGAGGGGACTCAGTCCCTACAACACATACAAAAAGGCATTAAAGCATTGTAAGTAGGGTTACCATCACCCCACCATAGAAGTTACACCATTACCATCACCCCACCATAGTATTTATGTAACAACCCGCTAGAAATTCATTGGTAGAATTTCTATTGACTTTAGGAATCTCGTGAAAACCTAATAAGTTTTTACGAATCGACCAATCGCATTAGTTTTAGTCTGTCAACATAGTCAATATTATCACTCACTATTGTGCTAGAAATATGAGTTTTATTTATTTGAGATAGTTAGAAGTATCAGAATGTGATATGGTCTACGCCGTTAGACTCAGTTGATTATTTAGGATTTTATGGCACAATAAGTTTATTTTCATATTTTCAAACGAACGCCTGTTTGAAACTATGAAATTATTTTTAGAGGTACTTCGAGGTTGAATTTCGGTAAACTATTTTCACTATAGGTTAATATAAATATTTAGGAATTTTTAGTACTAAGTTTATGATTCACTTTTTCGGAGTGAATAGTAACCTTGGTAAGCACACCAATTGCAATGTTTCAAAATCACAGTGTGAAATGTCCAAATTAGATTAAAGATGTTTTATTTGGACACTTGGCAAGATCTTAGCCACACTTAGTGAATAATATTAGACACTTGGCACCATGAGGAGCGTTTGATGGATTTGAAGGAATCAAGGTGTGAAATCATGCCACTTAAGCAAAACTTTGTTTCATCTGCTCAACCAAATTGTGCCAGACCAAAGAGAGTTTCAATCTTAGTGAAACCCTAAATGGTGGGAATCCAATTGAAAGCCCAAAAGCTTGGTTGAAATCGAAACCCTAAACGATTTCCCCAAAACCCTAAAGCTGGCCTCTAAACCCTTTCTAATCTGATTTCTAGCATTGTGTTTAATCACTTGATTAAATCACTTCCACATGCTATTAATCCTTCAAATTTGTGTTAGAACATCATTATCCAACCTTGTTAACCTTGAAAATTTGATTGGGCCAAGTGATGTTGGATTTGGGCTTGAAAGCAACCCAAACCCTCTTTAAACCCCAAAATTTAGGCCCATTCAGTTTAGGCCCATTAAGACCCACGAAATTGGTCACCATTAGCATTGCTTCATGGCTAAGTTTTGTACCCCAACTTGGCTGGCCGGATCTTTACAAAGAAGGGCCTAGAAGGTTCTTGAAATACAAAGCTAAAGGGCCACCTCACTCTTACACTCCACCTTGAGAAAAGATCTTGGACTAATTTTTATGAGAAGAAAAGACCAACACTCAAGCTTTCCTTCAGTCCTATCACTTTCCATAACTTCTGTAAGAGGCTCTCCAGTCCACTCCCCATGAAAAGCAACCCTCCTTTACACTTTTCCTTCATAGAACACAAAAGACACTCTCGGGCAGTTTTTCTTACCTCTTTTGAATGCCTGTTTCGAAGCTTTTGTAAGTGTTTTCTCGCCAAGTTTCCTTCACAACAGTTGTTTCTTTTGGAGTCTAGTTTATGTGGACATCTTATTTGATCCATTTGGAGATAATTTTATTGGTAACAAGTTGTTTATAACCCATAAAGGTCATTATGGGCGATAAACTGGAGAGTGTGTTGTTTTTTTGGAGTTTTTGACCAAGCTAATGATTAGATCTTGGTCCGAAATTTTTATAGAGTACTGTTAACATGTGTATATGATTATTGGTTGAGGATTTGTTGCATGATTAAAAATTTTGGTGAAATATTTTCTTAGATCTAGAAACTTAGAAACTGGAAGAGGAAAAACAGTTTCTGTTTTGAGAAAGTTTAAGTCTTTTATGGTTTAATCTTATTCCAATGGCTTTGAAATTTTTATTGGAAGATTCTAAGCCTCTTATATAGTTTATTAGAATGTTAGTTTCAAAGATATGAAAGTTTAGGCAATCAGATATTCGGTTAGGCCAAAGTGATGATGTTCTTGGCTAAATTTATGTTTTGGTTGATGTTTAACCAAGTGATCTTGCGTTTAATGGTTGGATCTGTTTTAGGACACCCTTTTAAACCATGTGATGTTTCGGTTTGAAGATCACATCTTTATAAGTCATGGATCAAGAGGTTGATTGAAACAAGTTAGAAACAAAAATCTGTTTTGAACTTAGAAGAAAAAACAAAAAGTTCAAGTATGGTTTTAGTGATTTTGATGACTCTTGTTCATGATTCAAAACATGATTATTCTTAGGAATGTGTTATGAGTATAGTAGAAGAAAAATTTTGGTTTAATCATGAGTTTTAAAATTTGAAAGAATTACAACAAAAATCAAAGGAAATAGCCTTTGTAAGTTTCGGCCCTATTGAGTTTAAATGATTGTGTTTAGTTTTCAATTTTTATGAATTAATATTTGAGTTTAGGGCAAAATTTACATAAGGTATGTAAATTTTGGTGATTTTTGGAGTTAGGATGCAAAATCCTTAAGTTAGGGGTAAAATGGTCATTTTCCCACATATAGAGGGTAAAATGGTAATTTTAGTCTAAGTTGATATTTTTCCATATTCCTTATTGTTAGTGATTAAATTTTAATTTTTAGAAATTATTACTTTCAGTTTCTCTTGATCGCACTTGAGTTTTGTTTAGAAGCGCGAAGACCGAGGTAAGTTAGCTTTTAACTTACTATTAGTTTAATGTGTATGTGTAACACCCCGTTCCCGTAGGTCCGGAGAGTTAACTCTTAATACTTAAAATTTACTTAAATAACACAACTATAAAATCCAGTAATTCCATAAAATATTAATCCACTTAATCAAACCAAAAATCTAAGTTCCTCTATGGCGACAATAAAGAAATCTCCAATAACATAAATTAGAAATTCTCTAAAAACTCGAAAACATCCTCAACTCATAAAAACAAATACCCGAAAAATAAATCAGTTTACTAACTACGACCCTTAAATAAGCATTTGTACCCTCAGGCACTTATTCCACTACGATCATCACACCTTGCTAAACTTTCTACTCTTGTTCTCCAGCTGAATCATCAAAATTATCTGAAAAATATATGGAGATAAGGGATGAGCTATCAACAACTCAGTAAGCAGAAGACATATACTAGTGTGTAAACATGAGCATTTACAGAAATCAGAATGCAGAACAAAATATTTTCTTTCAGAATGCAGAATCAGAATAATGTTTTCAAAATGCAGCGTCAGAACATGTTATCAAAAATTGCAGAGTGATAGTTCGAAAATATTCATAATCAAATTCCCTTTGGCATAGCATAACTGACCACCATCGTACCAAAGCATCATATCGCATCAGAGGCCATGTTTAACCCCCGTGGTAGGGTTGGGCAAACCCCGGTAGCTAACCGAGCAAAAATAGAATGTGAATCTTCCCCTTATTCATTCTCGGAGCCCCGAGTGTGCACATAGGAAAGACCACGCAGAAAACCACTTTGTTTCCAAAGTGGGTGCACCAGAAACAGAAAAGTTGGTACCAACCCGAACAGAGGCCACAGTTTTACACCCGTGGTGAGATCAGAATGGAACAGAAACAGAAACAGAATGTTATGCCAGAGGTTTTCAGAAATCACATCAGATCATATCAGAGTACAAAAAATCTTCAGAACAGAACAAAAATCATATCACAACATAATTTATGCACAAATTTCGTATTCGCTTTATTTTTCAAAGTTCAGAAACAGAATGTCAGAAATAAACTCATGTCTACACCAGTCATGACAGAAAATAATTTCTTCTTAAACAGAATCTCATGAGTAATGCAGAACAAATAACTGAGGCAGTTCAAAATTTCTTTTCAACATCAAATATGTATATTTTCCAAAAATAACCTCAGCTCATTTTATTTTAGATGCAAAGTCAAGCATAGGAACCCCGCTTACCTGAACTTCTTAGCTTTTTCGAAATTCCTCAAACGTCGGACAATAATTAATCGTCACCTATAAAATAATCACGTAATTCTCATAAATTTCCAATTAATCACGTATTTCAATATTTAATCCTAAGATTATAAAATAATCTATTTAATTCCTCAAAACCTAAAATTACTAATCATCACTTTCTACAATCGTCAATGCTAATTTAATACTATGACTAAAACATTTAAAAGTCAAACCTATTTACTAATGAAAACAACTTATGAAGCTTAATACTAAGTAATGAAGCTTAATACTAAGTAATATAATTATCCCAAAATATTTTAAAATAAACCATGACTATTTTTAAATAGA
The DNA here is from genome assembly GCA_022457165.1 of Juglans mandshurica. Taxonomy (NCBI): domain Eukaryota; kingdom Viridiplantae; phylum Streptophyta; class Magnoliopsida; order Fagales; family Juglandaceae; genus Juglans; species Juglans mandshurica. The sequence goes on from CM039621.1 coordinate 19,375,034, forward strand.
CTAAATCATATCTAAAGTGTAAAAACAAAATTACTCCAATATTATTTACTCTTAACATAAATCTTCACTTCATAACATATTAAAAAAAGTTTTTTGTAATCATAAATAAATAATAGTGTACTAATACAGAATAAAAAATAACAGCCCATAATATAATATGCAGTGAAGGGCATTACAACAATTCATTTTATACCTTGCAGACTAACCAAAACAAAACCTATGTAACTGAAAACATGCACGGCGGAAACTACCCAAGGGAAACCGAGGCGCGACGGGCTGGCTGGTGGGACTGCAGTGGTGCGGCAGAAGAGCAGGAGCGCGGCGAAGCTTCTGCCGAGCAGCGCTGGGCACGAGACAAAGAGAGGGAGAGGTGAGCGAGAGAGGGCGAAGAGAAAGGAGGGAGTAACCGAGGGAGGTACTCACCGTGAGGGTGCTAAGACTGGGGTGGCCTGAGGGTGTTCGACGCCCTTATCCGCGTGGGTGGTGACGGCCTGGAGTGGCTGGAGCGGTGCGGTGCAGTGCAGTGGTCAGTGGGTGGGACTCTGTTTCGGGAGGCCAAAAACAGGGGAATAAGTTGTTGAGTGTTCTGTGAGAGGGGTGGCTCGCGGTGGTGGCTTTCGTGAGGTGGAAACACCATGCGGTGGAGCTCTCGGTGGAGGGTGAGTTGCAGTGACTTATGGTGGTTGGACAATTGTGTTTTTTCAAATGTCACAAATGGTGGAAGTCAAGGCGTGAAACAGAGGCTTCACGGGCACTGGTGGCAGCTTCGCGTGACTGGGCAGTGGGCTCGGTGGTTTCGTGAGGGTACAGCGCGGACGGTGCTTGGCGGCGTCGCGACACGCGGATAAGCTTTGGGGTGCTGGACGACTCGGGGTGCGAGGAACCGAGGGGATGGAGGCTGAGGAGGAAGAACTGGGCTAAGGTTTCGCGTAGGAGGGCTGCGGCGGAAGCATCTTCGAAAATGTACGTATATAAATATAAGTGGAGGAACAAGAAAAAAATAAAACCCTAGAGAAGTAGACGTGTGAGCGGATGGAGATGAGCGTGTGTGAGCATGCACGACGTGAACGAAAAGAGAAAAAAATAAACTTACGGGAAATAAGAGATAAAACTGAAAGAGAAAGAATTAAAAATGAAACATCCGGAAAAAAATAAAAATAAACGGCCAAGACTTCTAAATTAAAAGAAAAAAAAAACGCTACTCAAAATCGTAAATTAAGAACTTAAAAAAAACAATCAAGCTATAAAAAAATTAATAAGTAAAAATCTAAAGTTCAACTATACCAATTTTGGGTCCGGGTGCTATAGTATGAGTGATAAGTAAGGGAACTAAAGTCTATGTAAGCATGTTATCATATGTGCCATGCCAAGTCATTACATATTTACCTGTTACATAAAATTTATTCTGTCATGAATTATTCATCTGTTACACAAGATACTCTATCACGTATTGCTATACATTGCAAGTATGTCATGTTAAGTTAAGTATGTCATCTGTTACATGTATTGCATGTCACGTAATATTCATTGTCACATATTATGCCATGTTACGAAATATTGTCTGTTACATGTATGCCATGTTATGAAATGTTTTCTGTTATATTTATGTTTCAAAGTATGTCATGTTTGTCGTCTTACTTTCATGTAACATTACGCTATGCCAGGAATTCTGTCTTTTATGTCACGTTCATGTCACGCCACATTACGAAATGTCATATATGCTAGTTTAGTTATTTATCTCAATCGCGACCCTAAGCGCTAAGATGAGGTAATAACCTAGTAGAACTCAGTTGTTCATGCTGGAGTGTCTAAATAGGTGTGAAATTCCCTAGGTTGACGAAGTACAGTCAACAGGTTGCGAATGAGGCCTAACTAACTGGTCACCGGAGCGCGCCAGGCACTAACGCTGATGGTGCCATACATTATGTTACGTGTGTCCATAGCACGTGTGGCACAAACAAATAAGTCATGGGGTCACAACAACCGTGGAGCATGAAGTATGGGACCACAACAACTGTGGAGCATACACTACGTGAGACACAGCAATTGTGACACGTAGAATACATGGGGCCACAACAACTGTGGAGAACGTATTAACGCACTCACAGCTGGTATAAACACCTATGTTGTGATGCGGTAATCGGCAGGGACACACGGCTGAAGGGGACCCGTGTAGCACCCATATGGTCACTTTATTAATTGAAACTATTGAATAAGATTCTAAGTTCATGTATTTCACGTTCAAGTCATGTTTCACGTTATATTATATTCAAGTTTACGTTCTAGCAATCATGGTAATCCCATGAGATAAGACTACTCTAACATGGTGACCCCATGAGAAATGAATATGTTTCAAGTTCATGTTATGTTATGTTCACGTTCACGTTATGTTCCAAGTTCACGTTCATGTTATGTTTCAAGTCAATGGTTTGTTTCAAGTTCACATTCATGCTATGTTTCAAGTCCATGTTATGTTTCAAGTCACGTTCATGCTAAGCTTCAGTTTCAGTTTAAGTTATGCCAGTTATGTTATGTTGTATGTCAATTATGCTATGATTACTTATGATTTGATTATGCATTCATGCTTTTATTGCCATGCATGCATCATTAGCCTGTGTGGAAGTTTCCTGTTAACTTGCTGAGATGGTAGTCCCAACTACCATTCCTCCCGAATGGTAGATTTTGTTACAAGATCTGAAAGAGAACCGGGAATCGACCAACTGGAAACGGTCAACTAAGTGACAGTGAGTATTTGGGATATTTCAGTTTGGAGCATAGTATTGCTAATGAAAAAAAAATTATCCGCTGTGAATATTGCATAATGCTAGATGCATGTTAGGAACATTGCATCTTATATGTCATGAACGGGGGCAAGTAACCTTGTTTTGCATGTCTCGACACTTCAAATGTCCGTCCAATCCCAAGCGGAATTTGGGGGCGTCACAATTTACAGCATGCCCAAAGACATATTGTCTTAAAGTCAAGCCAACAAAGTGTCCCAACACGGGACCCATCATAAAAACATAACCATTATCATCAAAAGCCGAACTGACAGGGACCTCTAAGAATCGACCCCTCCCTCCTCAGCAGTGCCTAGCTCCACAGCCTCTTCATCCATACTTGGACAATGAAAACATAAACCCAAAGTGAGTCTAATACTCAGTAAGCAGTACACCATGCCGTTAACTTATTAATCACATAATCTTTTCTTTTGAAAACATGCATACATAAAACATTTGCTAATTCTTGACAATGCTTTCATGCATAATCAGTTAAAGGAATAATTATACTTTCATGCATAAATGGTTTAAGGCATAACTATACTTTCATGCATAAACGGCTTAAGGCATAACTATACTTTCATGCATAAACATTTCTAAGAAATAAATTTATTTTATGTTTCACTTTCTTTAGCCTGTACACACTATTACGCCCCGTGTGTTGGGGTTAGCAGTCCTTTGGACCCGAATTCCAACCGCGGCCATAGGTTGGGAATCCCTTTCGTGGGGGCCAGCACTAGGTGTACTACTAGTACTACTTACCCGGCATTGCAATTTGTCCATTCCTTTGGTACCCTTTCATTCATATGGCCATTACGTAATTTCATGCTTTCGTTCCTTTTCTTTCCTTTATTTGAAATCAACGTTTTCATTATCTTTCTTTAGTCCAAATGCATATGCGTTTCTTTGAAAAGAGTGTTTCATGTCGTGCTACATAAAGATAAGGCATAACTATTTAAGAGAGAGCATGCAGAAAAATCTCATGATACATTACCTTTACATACACACAATTATAATCAAAAGGGTGCTTAATAGGAGCTACCAAGAAAGGCTTGTACATAATATTTATACATTTATTCTTTCTCTAGAAGAACATTTGAAGAGAGAGAGAGAGAGAGAGAGAGACATTCTTTCATAAGAGAGCTTTGTGTAAGGAGCATGGTCATAGCTACTTACCTTGATGCTTTACAAGTAGGTTCCTTGAATCTTGAAATAAACTCCTATTCAATGAAATGGGATAAACCCCTACGTGCTCACTTAAATTCCAAATTGGAATTAAAGTATTTTTTTTCTTAACCCATTTAGGTACCCACTATACATGGCACTAAGTCAAGACATTAATATCCTCATTCCGACATTTAAAGAACTCATGAAGGTACATAACTTGCTTGCTGTCCCTTTTTTAGAGGCCATCGTTTTCTATACGAAGGATAGGTAGTAATCGTAGGTTAGAAATATATAGGTGGTAGGGATTTATTTAAGAATGGAAGGGAACAAGGAAGTGATACAAAATCTAAAACTTTTCATCAAAGAGGGCATTTGATAGTTTCGTAACATTATATGGAAGGTAAATCCAACAAAAGGCAATGCTAACAAGAGGTTCGATTTTTTTCACTTGTTCTTCAACAGTTTTTCATACTAAAATTTATCTTTGGTTAAATAAAAGGGTGAAGTTGAGCAAGGGATGAAATGGGCTGATTTAGGCTTCAAAACATAACATATTTCAGAACTTTTGTAGTACATGGGTAGCTAGTAAGTCTTAGTACATTCATGGTCTTAAACATCCCTCTCTTAACCAAAATCTCAACAATACAATTAAATAATACAAGAGTTGTAGAAAACTTAAGAAAGCCTCATATATTTTTCTAAAAAAATAGTATAATTAAAAATGTATAACACTTGGCAACTTAAAATTCCTAAGGTAAGCTTACTAGTTTAATTTAAAATTCTTAGTGGCTTACTTAGGCCATAAACTTGAAGAAAGTATATCTAAAATTAGAAACCTCAACTTCATTAATTTAACACATAGAGGCATAATTAAAACATGGCTTAGACTCAAGAAAATACAAGAAAGGACTACAAAATCTTCCTTGCAAAGCACACGGGTGGAACACAAAACAGAGTACAACACACGGCTTCTTCATACATCTATATGTATATATCAAATATCAACCAATCATCACTTGTGACTAACCAAGTTAAATAAGAAAATATATCATTTTCGAATGATAGGAGATACACGGCAAAACAACTTCAACATACTCTGTTTGGCCAAAAAACATAGCTTTAATGTTTATTAATACATAAACAACAACTAAAAATTAAGATCCAAACTAAAACAACTCAATGGGTCTCCCAAAATCAACTAAAACCGAGTGGGTCAAGTTAGGGTTTTTTACCTTTGGTGAAATCCTTCCCAAAACACGAAAATGGGGAGGAGGAAGGTAGGTTCAGCTTAGGGAAACAGAGGGCACACAAATCCCTTGGCTGGAAGTCCAAACCGAAGCATTAACATTCACAAAAAGGAAAAACCCACTTGATTAAACCATGGCTAATATTTCGAAACACACAAGGGAGAAGATTGAGGGTATTCTTACCTTGTTATTTTCCTCTTGAGGAGAAGGAAAAATGGATGCTTGGCTTGAGATTGGAAGAGAAATGGAATGGAAGAGAAATGGAATGGGAGAGTAGTGGGTTAGTCGCATGGTGAGGGCTGGAAGAGTTCTCTTCCTTTCCTTGTTCTAGATGTCGGTGGGTGCAAGAGGAAAAGGAGGATTTGTTTTCTTGTCTCTTGGAAGCTAACATGTAGGAGAAGGAAAGGAGATCTAATTTGGCTTATGGAGGAAGCTACAAGTTCTAAAGGGAGAAAAGTCAAAGGGATTTAATTAAACTTGTCCCATAAGCTAGGGAATGAATGGTGGAGATCAAATGTGGGGAGATATTTCCTTTCCCTACTCATCCAATGGTAAAAAGAGTTTGGGCCATTTCTTGAGTAAATAAAATGAAAGGGCTTGAAAGAAAATATTGTAAGGTCTTAAAAATCATACCCTTGAATTATTTAATAACCCATATGAAATAAAAGCACACCCATCTATAAAATAATAAATAATAAGATAATAAAAGTCTTTGTCTCAAAATATTTAACTTAAAGAATTAATAAATGACGTAAGGATCTACGTAGCAGGATTCAGTTTTTACACCACAGCTGCTTGTGGAGGTTCCCAAGGTGACCGACACCATTCAGTTCTACAATGTTGTGTTTGGCGCTGAGTGGCTCGGTCGTACCATGCACCCCAAGTGCAAAGCTGATCAAGAGCTCCCTCTCATTCTATCTGCTCAGCTGAAGCTCGGTGGCTCCACCTTTCTTGTCTCTGCCTTTGCTGATGACTCTATTGCTCCGTAAGCCTCTCTCTCTCTCTCTCTCTCTCTCTCTCTCTCTCTCTCACTGCGTATATACTTTTTTCAAACATTCTTGCTCATGCGTGTAGAGTGTCACTTTCCTTCGGATTTGTAGGCCTCACAGGCAGTTTTTTGCATTTTAATGGATCTCATGCAATTTTATGTTAGCTTTTTACGATTTTTACTTCAAAATATACTTGATTTCTCTAGTTTTAGATAGTCGTTCATATTTATGGCTCATTAGTCCATATGTTTTTCACGTCTTTTCTCTGGTACCTTCAAATGTATAAACCAAAAATTTTCACTTTTACGTGGTTATATGCTTGAGTTTTATAAGATTTGTGAAATTTTATCAGCCTTGGTTATTTTTTCGATGAATTTATCGTACAAATTTTGATATTTATCGATCCTAAGATGATTTTTTCCTTCCTGTTGGGTTTCATTGATTCTAATTGGGATTTCAGTATCATTTGAAGGATTCACTTGGCAATATAGGAGAAATACTACTCCATAGTTATCAATAGTTTGATAACTATTGATAAAGCTATTTATCAATAAACATTTTGAGGCCCTAATTGTTTATTGTTGAAGCATTGTAGAGAATAAAGCTGTTTAATGTGATCTACTTGCGTTATTAGATTGATAAAAATAAGAAAATTGGTTTGTGACAATGATCTTGCTGCTTTTTGGCTCCTTATTTTAGAGAAAGAGTAAGAAGAGAAAGTAAAATGAACAAGTTAGGATATGGGTTGAACCTGAGGTTGTCGGCGCAATAGAAGAAGAAGCAACAGCCGTCAAAACCACCTCGTCCGCCTCCTTTTGGCTTTAATGATGAGGATGAAGACAATGTCGAAAGAGAGATTTCTTGGCAAACTAGCAAGAACAAGTCCCTCAAGGATGTGAGTAAAGGCTGTTGCAGGGAAATATGCTCTTCTTTTGGGTTTAATATCTTCTTCATATCATTTCTTATGGGTCTGACTTGTTTATCAAATATGTAATTTACTGGAGTTTTTTTTTTCTAACTCTCGCCTTTGATCATGTTTTGATCTCTATTATCTTTTAAATGTTTTTGTCCCTTAGTCATGTGTGTTGTCTGTTTTCGGTCCTCAATGTATGTTTAAGTCTGTTTGCTTTCTTTCTGAATCTTTTAGACCTTTTATTTTGAATTTTTTGCTCCTGTATGGTTTATCTATGGTCCAGCTTTGGCATGGATTTTGCATTAGTGACTGCAATTTCAATAAAAGACATCGCATCATTTAATGTATTATTTACTGAGAAAAGCCTGAATTCTTTAGAGGACATCCCATTTAACTACTCTTGCTCAATGTATTTAATTTCAACGGGAATCTCAAATATTATTATCTTTATTTGGTTGTGTTAATATTGTGAATCACTCATATGCTCTAGTCTTTCTGAAATTGACTACCTAGTCTTTCTTTCATCCTTGTTTTCTTGCATTCAGAAGTATAACACTGGAGCATGGATTGATTTCTCGTTATTTTCTATCCAATACTTAATCAATTAGTTGATTGTGACTATTGTTTCTATTTCCTTTTGTTTCTGAGATCTAAGCTTCAACTCCCCTCTCTTCACTTGGCACCTAATATGATCTTGTGAATAGTTTGTTCAAAGAAATCTTGTATTTGTTTAATTATTTATGCACAAAGTATGGCTTTATTCTTGTGATCCTTCCCATGGATGATTTTAGCTATTAAATTCTGTTGGAGTTTATCATTACATAGAAGAACTGGACCATGGATTGATTCTTCATTATTCTTTATGTAATACTAAACCAATCATATGATCATGAAATCTTGTTTGTATTTCTTTTGTTTCTTAGATCTAAGCTTCATTGCCCCTCTATTCACTTGGGGCCTAATATGATCATTTGTGAATAGTTTGTTCAGGGAAATCTCATTTTGATTTAATTAATTTCTACTCCAAGTACAACTTTATTCTTGTGCTTGTGAAGGTGTTTAGTGCATTTTCTTGGAGTTGGTCTTCCAAGTCTCTTCAAGTAACTAAAGAGGCGATTGAGCTTTGTGGCTCTAGTGAACCATGCAGGCTTGGAGCTCACTGCATCACACTTGATCATTGCGCCTGCAAACTTTTCCTTTTCACTCCCTTTCACTTTCTTATGATTGTTTCTAAATGAAGTTGAAAAATAACCCCTGATTTACAGGTTATGGCTATACAATGGGCGGCTACAACTCTAACTATGGTGCTGAAATGACAGAGGATTCACTGAAGATGTTACTCTTTTTACAAAGATTTTGATTGAATCTCAAAATATCCATTCATGTTATGTATTTAGATAGCCACAGTATTTGTATAACTAGAATGATCATGAAGTTTTGGGTCAAAATATCCATTCACGTTATGTATGTAGATATCCACATTATTTGTAGAGCTGGAATGATCCTGAAGTTATGGGAGTCTGTTCTTGTACTTGGTGGCATTTATTTCATGAACATGTGGTTAATTTCAAAAGATGCACTCATATGGTTAATTTCAATGGAATATCAAGGTAATTTGAGCTTCGTCCATTGCTGAGTATGATTATGGGCATATGAGTGTTTTGGTTTCTTGTTGAGTAATGAATTTTTAGTTGTTTTTACTTTTAGGTTAGTAGTGGAGGTCAATAATGCTCCTTCATGATGTAGATGGTTTTTGAATGGAAACAACTTGTGCACATGGTTTGATCTCACCTATGTATGTAAATTGTACCCGTCCAAGTCTAATGTCATTTGAAGTACCCCAACAAAGAATCAAGAAGTCTAAATACCTGCAAATTGTCATTATATTCAAAACCTATCCAAGTTCAAGGACTTGGTTTTCCAGAGTCTAAAACAGAGCACGTTCATGTGCTAAACCAGCCAACATTAGTAATAATCACAGCAAATTAGTTGACTAGCATAAGTGAATCTTTACAAATTAGAATAAGCTAGACAGATCTGTGCTGAAGCTATACATAAACATTTGGCAGAAACATTAGTTCTTATTGTACTTTAACTGTGGGAATATAAGCTAAGCACAACAGCTACCCATTTTCACTTTTGAACTAGCCTCGTGCTTCTTCACTTTTGATCTCCCCATTTTCTTTCCAACAAAGATTCCTAGCTTCATGGCGGTAAATAATGCTCATGTTATCATAAGTGGTCTCACTGCCCAGTTAAAACCCTCCAGGTGTTGATACTTCCTCACCATCCCTGGACATTCTTAAATGTAACCATTTCTACTTCAGCTGGATCAGCCTAGAAGGTGGTCCATTCATCACCAAAAGTCAAAATCCCTAGAAACAGATGAATACATTGGTAACAACTTTTCGGGTTAACTCGCATGTATATATCGCATGCTTAACATAAAATTCATGGAACTGATCTCGATCCCTCCATGAACCACCTATTTTCTTTCTTATATGATAGATGCATGCATCTTTAATTGGTGTCGACACACCACAGTTTATAATTCCCATCATATATAAGTTTCAGAACATATTATATATATATATATATATATATTTATAAGGCCTTCCAGTTTCAGAATATATAAAAACATAACAAAACATAAATGAGTTTAAAGATCATCACCAGCAACCATTAACTTCAAGAAAGCATTTTCTGCAACTCACTAACATTTTCATGCCCTAAGCCCAATACCCATCTCCGAAAGAAAAAATTTGCCCCAAACTTTACCTCTCTCAGTACAAGGAACTTAATAAGACGTAAGTAGAAATGCATTATTCTAGAGTTACCTCTTGTTGCAAAATTGCATTACACCTTCAGACTTTGTGCCTTTAGGAAGTTTTATGTGCTTTGGTACCATGATATTTGTCTTGTTTAAATTGACCTAAGTAGAATTTTCCGCTGCGATATACTGCATACTATTAGATCAATAGGTGCATTGCATCTTAACTACTATTTACGAGGGGTATGTAGCCTCGTGTTATATGTCCCGACGCTTCAGTCACCGTTCAATCCCAAACGGGGGTTGGGGGCGTCATAATGAACATGATGCCCAAGGGAAGGCCCATTTCGAGGCCTAAATTAAGGTTTAGCACAATAGAAGTTTTATGCCCAATGACAATGCACCACTTGGAGTTTAAGCCTAGGATTCCCTCATTGTCTCAAATAGTAAATACAACCACCTAGCAAATAGTTTTCCTTCTCTTGCAAAACCTCCCACACACCCCTACGGATATTTTTTTAATCGTGGCCAGCCCTCCATCATGACCTCAAGCTCATATTCCCAAAACCCTTCATCGTGCCATTGAATAGTAACTTTGACACCATGCATGCCAGTTCCTTCTAGCTTTTCATTCTATCATTTTTTCTGAATTTTTCATCTTCTTCACTTGCATTGGATCAATCTTCCACAGCTCTAGAATAGTAGTTAGATTGCAGCTCATGTCATGAAGTGGGAAGGCATGTCAACAACTCCAAGAAACAAACTAATCAGATGCACAAGGTGCAAACCGATGCACTCCAAGAACAAGCCAACAAATCCTTATTCTTTCAACCACCTCATCAATTGATTTTCTGCACTTGATTAACCCACTCTCATGATACCTAGTTCTGGAAGATTCAGGCCTAAGATGAAGCCTAGAATAGTCCCCATGGTCACTCCAAAAACCAAACTATTTCACCTTGCAAAATAGAACTTGTTTTCAGCCGAACTGCACCACTACTTTCAAAACTTTTTTGCAATAAATACAACCATCTTCACATGCCTATAGTACCACACCTAGCTCTGGATATGTGTCATCAAATCACCCTAAGGACCCACCCCAGAAATGATCAACACCATCGACACAATGGTGGGAAACCATGTGCAAACTCTAGGCTAAACCCTTCCCCATTCAACCCACTTCCTTTTGCTGCACATCAAACACCAAGTGTCCAACATTCATGCCTCAAATACACCTCTAGAAAATTCACTCAAAAAGTATGGAAATAGAGACCAAGAACTTTCCACAAGGATTAGGACTAAAGTTGATCATATCTAGACAAGTTTTAAAGACTAAAACCATCGACCTACACTTGGTTTCCCTTGAGGAATCAATTAATTTTGTCCTAACTTATGAAACCACTCAACCCTGGCACCTATCACCATCCTTTGGTCCTTGTCCATGAGTTAATAGTGTGATGTGTTCAATTGTATAGATATGGAAATTCAAGCATGCACTCCACCAAAACTTACACCGACCACCTACACTACACTTCAGCCAAATTGTGCACCTCTTCACCTTTTGCTTCCTCACTCAAACTCTATAAATAGCACTCTCCTTCCCTCACTTCCTCCAATGCAAATCTCAAACATGTCCTTAGCTTTTTTGAGAGCAAGACATCCATAGTGTTGAGGAGAGTGAAACTGCGTGGTGAGATTAAAGTCCTTGAAGGGTGATAGGGTTGTCTTAAAGCCATGAATTAGTGAGTAAATCTACCATATCTCTTTGTTGGAAGTTAGAATCACATATTATGCTTTGTTTTATGGTATGAGAATGAGATTTAGATTGAGTTACATGAGTTTAATCTCTGGGAAGCAGTGGTTCAAATTTAGTGTTCTTCATGCATAAATTGTTTTGATATGAAGCGTTAGTCATGACATGTCTTGATATGATTTAGTAAGATTAGCTAATGTCTTGTTTAATTAATCAAAGGTTTTATTGAAGGAAAACAATATGTCATGGTAGGTTTATAAATCTATATCTTGGGTTGATGATCTAGCATGTTTCAACTTTGACTTGTTTGGAGGTTATCTTGTGATATCATGATTAAGTCTCCAAACCATGTGTTATAAAAGTCTAGAAGCCTACTATCACCATGTCAAGAGTTAGAATGCATGATTCTTTGGATGTATAAGGATTCATATGTTAAAGAGAAGTTAGATACATCATGCTAAGTACTAGGTTTTGGTGAATCATGATGGTTTATTTTTTTCATCACATGGATGTTGATATGATTCCATATTGCTTAAATCTAATTTATTAACATGTTAATAAGTTCATATCCAATTATTGGTCATAAAGAGTTCTTAAGGATTATAGGGCTTAAAATCACACATAATGTAAATCAAGCCATATGCATGCCACGAATTGGATGAAATTCTCCTGGTGGATGTTTGATTCATAAAATTCTAAGATCATATATAGAATAAGAATGTGGATTGAATGAAGTTTGTGCAAATTGGTGGAATTTGGGGCCAAAATATAAATAGTGAAAATTTAAGGCCCAAATAGCAATTTCGGATAAACTAGAGGGAAATTTTGCAAATACTGATTTTTGTTTGTTAGATTCTGGACATTTCATACTTCCTAACTCTGGCACGTATTGTATTTCAGAAGCAACATTTTTAGAACTTAGGAAGTTTGTAAGTTAGCTTCTAACTTACTATTGGATAATTTATTTATGATTATTGTATAAACGTCACATTCATGTTATACATGTCATTTTGATCATGAAATATCATATAATACATCATTGAACATTTGACTACTTGTATACATGGCAAGTGTCATGTTATTTTTGCAAGAAGCATGAAAGCATGTTGTTTTTAGCATGGAGCATGAAAATATGTTTTTATCATAAAGTACACTACATGTTATGAAATGAACACATGTAATAAAATATTTTGTCAAAAAGCATAACATGAAGATGTTTTAGCATGAACCAATGCTAGGATGAGGGAATATCCTAGTGGAACTCTTCTATCCACTCTGGAATGAATAAAAATTGAATGGTAACCCCTGGGTTGACAACGAGCTATCAACGGTCTTCGAATTGATTCATTGTAAAGAATATGAGAGTGAAATTGTATATAACACCTAATGCTGGTGGGTGCATATGTTATGATGATGGTGATATGTTTAAGAGGTCAATGCATTGAAAAATATATCTGCATAGCTCTAATAATGTGGTCTCAACATGAGTTGTGTTATGGTCACCAGAAGGTACTCACAACGCAAATGGGGAACTATGATGATACCTTATGTTATGTGATAATGACTAATAACTAAAAGTATGCTTTAAAAAAATGATGTCTCTATAAGAAAATGTGCATCAAAGTTTTCTTAAAGATGTTGAGGAATCTGGATGAAAGTCAAATACAGTTTTCTACATGTCATGGATACATCTTATGTTTATCATCTATCATAAATATCTTAATTTTGTGAAAATTGGTTGTTTAACTTGTTGAGATTTCAATGAATCTTATTGTGGTAGTCCCAATTACCATTCTTCCCGAAATTGTAGAAGTTGTAGCAGGACCAAACTTCAACGATCAAGATGGTGATGGACTCCAATCCCTAGATAAGTATGATTAAGGATGAGCCCGACCTTGATCGCAAGTTGGAATCGATTATGATGTTTTTAGAGATGGTCTTGATTACCATGCTACACCTTAGATAAATTATTTAAGCTATCTTGATGTTGTTTGTATTAAGCAGATTCTATCTACCAGTTGTGTTTGAACTTATGCCTTATAGATTGGACCTCTTTAAGTAAGACACTATTTATGTTTAATTTGAATGTTCTTATGTCTAATTTGAATGTTGGGATGTTTAGTTCATTCTGGGGCAAAGATTTGTAGAAGTCACCCTTTTTACACAACGATTATTGTATACTGCTTATTGCATACTATGATGCATTGTATATTAACTGTCATGAATAGGGGTACGCAATCATGTGTTGCATATCTTGACTCTCCAAGTCTCAGTTCCATCCCCAGTGGGAGTTTGGGGACATCATATTTTTTCAAGATGGAACCCAACCTTTTTAATGTTGGAGACGGGCCAGGAGTATAGAAAGGTATTTAACTTATTAGGTGAGGAGGACATACAATATGTCAGCCATTTTAATGATGTGGGGGGATTTGGCAAACCTAATGATGATGATTAGGTTGTAGTTGAGATTTTTATAGAATTATTTAGGCTTTTCTATGAGGTCACAACCACCATTTTTTGTTCTTTGTACGTTACATCTAATGGATTTTGTCAACAAGTATATTAGATGAAATAACAACTGAATCAAATGTACGAAAGTGACTAAACTAGGTTGTGGGAAATGGTAATGAGAATGAGGACTAAATATGACAAGTATTGGAGATATTTGATTAGGATAAACATTTTCCTATATGTGGCTATTGTCCTTGACACCAATACAAAATTGATTGCATAACGTATGGCTTGGGATTGGTGAACGTGAAGGCATGGACGAATCATATTGTGCTAAGGGTTAGGGAAACTCTTAAAAGATTGTTTAATGAGCTTGCCACATTCAGGGATGGTAATATTCCAACACCTACAGCTACTGCATTTCCTCCTCTAGAAGTCAGAATGGGGAAAAAGCATACGTTGGGGTGGGATAAGAGGTTGGAGCAGGTTCTTGAGCTTCATCAGCCTTCAGACGGCCATTCAGAGTTAGATAGATACTTGGCAGCGGAGATGCACCTGTTTAAGTTGGGGTTTGATATCTTATCTTGGTGGAAGGTTAATATAATCAATATCTCATCCTTAGAGACATTGCCCGTAGTATTTTGGCCATCCCTATTAATACTGGGGGCACATATTGGATCCATTCCAGAGTTCATTGTCTCCTACTACTATGGAGGCATTTATTCGCACTCGAAATTAGATCAATGGAAGACAATTTATATTCTGGATGTGGTAGACATTGTGGAGGTAGACAAGGAGGTGGGTGGTGATCAAAATGGATTCGGTAATCGCTTTTAATTCATCGATTTACTTTTGCTTATAAGATATTGTGTTATTACTTATATTCATTTGACCGGTCTTAATTTCAAATTTAATTGTTATAAGGACAACTCCGATAGATGAGGCTACGTTTACATCGGCCGCAATATGACTTCCTAGTAAGATCCACTATTGCCATTGATTGTATAATTTGTCTCTTAATTATATGTAGTATGTATATAATGTGTAATTCTAATTATTATTACTTTATATTTTTTTCAACTTTTATAAGTCTCACTATCACATGCCCAATCCTAATCTCAATGATCTCATCTTAGTTTGTACTTTTAATTTTTAACTTTTTTACTTCTCTAAATAATGTTTGTATTTATGATTTTTTTTCTCTTATTTTGTTTTTCAATTTTATAGTCTCACTTGCCCAACCCTAATCCCAAATTTCCAATGATCTAATCTTGAATTATTGACAGAAAAGCCTACAACCAGAACCTTGTGATCTAATCTTGGTTTGTACTTGTAGTTTTAAGTTTCTAACTTTTTACAGATGTATATATATATATATATATATATATATATTTTATAATAGAAACTGATCTCATTAAGACATAAATCCAGTTACATGATAACACTAACAGAAATCGAGTAGAACAACTACTTCATTTCTTTTGTGACAATAGAAAAGATACATGAGGGACATGTTTCAAGCTCATATCGATCCTCTGTGCAATCCAGGGCAGATTTGGCTAGGTGATGTGCTGCCATGTTAGCTTCTCGGAAAATATGCACCACAGACCAGCAAGCAAAAGAATTCAGTATCACCCTTGCATCCTCCACCAGACAGCCACCCAAACTCCAGTTCTTTGATTGATGGTTCATTAAATCTACTACTTGCTTTGAGTCCCCCTCCAATAGACATTGTGTTATGCCAATTTCTCTACAGAAAGCTGCTGCTAGGAGGATGCCATAGGCTTCAGCATCGAAGGGAGTTCCTTTGAAGGATCTGTTTGCCTGTAGGCTCCCAATAGGGAAACCTTGGTGATCTCTGATGAGCACTCCAATTCCTATATGTCCTTCATTTTGGTTTACAGCTGCATCCCAGTTGACTTTAAAAGAACCAAAATCAGGCTTAGACCACTTTTGAGTCCCTACATGAGTTGTGGGATTGACTACTTGCTCCTCTGTGAGAGATTCCCTGTATGCTGCCAGTTCTGCCTTGGCTAGTTGGTGGAGAGCAGTTGGATGTTTGAAATTTTTACCATAAAGAGTGTTGTTCCTTCTATCCCATATGCCCTTCATAGTAGCTGCCACTTCTTCAAGTTCCTCTAAGCTAAGCCTCTCCACCATTCTCGACCATATATAAAAAATTAGATCACTTTGAAAGGATAGTTTTTGCACCTTTATAGCTCCCTGACCCCACACATCCTTTGCAGCAATGCAGCCCCACAGAACATGACCAGAAGTTTCTGGCTCCTGCTTACAGATCAGACATGAACTATGTTCCACTACTTTCCTCCTTCTCAGATTTGCTAGAGTTGGTAAAGCCTCCTTGCATGCTCTCCACAGGAACATTTTAGTAGCAGGGGTTACTCTCAACTTCCATATAGCCTTCCAGGCTTGTTTTTCCTTAACTTTTCTTGAGGTCTCCCCTTCTTGTCCACACTCTAAACTTTTACTGAGGTGATATCCACTCTTGACAGTATATCTCCCTTGTGTAGTAAATTGCCAGACTAGTTGATCCTCTCTCCCCCCCCATACTGATTGGTATAGATTTAATGTCATCAATTTCCTGTTGGGTGAAGAGCTCTTTGAGAAAAGATTCCTTCCACTCTTGCACTTGTGGGTCAATTAGATCACAAACCTTTTCACACCAACAATCCCCATCTCGAATGGACTGAATCTTATATGGATGAGAGAATGGCAGCCATTTGTCTGACCAGATATTGATTTGTTTTCCATTCCCCACCCTCCATATGAGGCCTTCCTTTAACAGCCTTAAACCTGCATGAATACTTCTCCAAGCAAAGGATGGCCCTGTCCCCACTGTAGATTCTAACAGCCCCACTTTGCTGAAATACTTTTGCTTAAGAACCCTGGCCATTAGAGAGTTTGGATTTTGTAAAATTCTCCAACCTTGCTTTGAAAGTAGGGCTAGATTAAAACTTCTCAAATTTCGAAACCCAAGCCCTCCCATGTCTTTGCTGAAACTGAGCTGATTCCAATTCACCCACTGAATCTTGGAGCTATCTTCATTGAATCCCCACCAGAACTTCCTGAGTAGTTGAGTTATCTTGCTAGTGATGGAGGCTGGTATTAAGAACATACCCATGGCATAGGTAGGTATGGCTTGAAGGACAGCTTTTAGGAGAACTTCTTTCCCTGCTGCTGATAGAAATTTGTTTTTCCAGTTTGTAACTGACTCCATGTCCTTCCAGTTTATAATTATAATTGTTTTTCCTATTAATGTTTCAAGTTTTATAATGTCACGGTGTCACTTGCCCACGACGCCTAAATTTCAATCTCAAGACTCAAAGTCAATGTCAAATGATCTCATAAGTCATAAGTCATCTTACTACAATTTGTTATTTCATAGAAACATTATTATTCATTTAAATTACATAAAAAATTGTAATATTTTTCAATAATTTGTAATAATTTTATATTAATTTGTATTATTGTAATAGTTTAAAATTATTAGTTAGAAATTAGAAGTTACTCACTTAATTGGTAGAACTTTTGAATTTATGTTTAATGCTTTAACAAGTTTTCTTTCATTTTATGTAATATGTATAACATTATTTTTTAATTTAGGTAATTTAGAATGGTATCTGTGCCATTTTACAGGTTATGGGCCCAAACAAGGGAGGGGGCGGCAGACGGAGCGTAGGTCCAAATTCACCCTCAGTACCCGGACAGGGCCCTTCCCACAGGGTGCGGGGCCAGATTCCAATGGGTAAACCCCACCCTCCTACCCATGCCAGGGTCGAAGTGCGAGATGGGGGCACTCCTGCCCCAAGAGTGTGAGTAGCACCCCTATATAATTTAGAAAATTCTAGTTTGCCCTTTGAATTATCCCATGGGTTTGAGAATTAATGTATTTTCTTATATTTCAAAAGTCTTTTCTAAAATGTTTAAGAAAATTACCACTAGTGATTTGTATATTTTTTTAAATGTTTGGAAAACGTTAAAAGATGTTTGGAAAAAGAAAAAAAATGCTAATTGCACTAGGGGACACGCCCAGCAATAAAAGCTGGGCGGCACAATAGCATCACCCTATAATTTCTGTTTTGAAATTTAGAAAAGTTGTATTAATTTTTGTATTTTGTTTTGACATTTGTAGCACTTGCATTATTTTTGTGTTTTGTTTTAAACTTTTTAAAAGTTAAGAATGAAAAAATAAACCGATGAATCAAACTGAATTGAGCCGAATCGATGGGTTCCAAACCCAGTTCGGTTCGATAATGATTTCATTTTTTTAAAAATCGGTCTAGTTTTTATTTTCTTTTTTCTTACACTTGACTGAACTGGGCCAGACCGGTTCATATATATATATATATTAATATTATATAAAATATTTTTTATATATAACATATATCATATTATCACTAATATATATAATCAAATATACAAATAAGTTAGAAAATGACATATTACCACTAGCATATTATCACTAACATACATAATTAAATACTATATCACTATATGATACTATTATATATGTGTGTGTGTATATATATATGCACACTAATACTATTACTTATACTATTAGTAATCCACTATATATAAATAGCTATATAAATCACTATAGTATTAGTAGTTATACTAGTACTATATCACTATATAATCCACTATATATATCACTATATCATTATAGTATAGTTATACTAACTATATAATCCACTAATACTATACTAAAAACCGGAAAAACCGGACTGAAATAGGTAAAATCGAAAGTATCGGTTTTTGAATGTAATTGGTGCAGTATCAGTTCTTCAAATCTCAAAACTGGTGTATACTGATTCGGTTCTAAAATATAGGCAAAACTGGATCGAACCAGACCGGTTACACCCCTAGTAAAAGTTGTATTATTTTTGTATTTGAATACTTTTAGGTAATAATTAGATGAAAGATTTAAAAATAAAAAATGCTTTGTGCTTAAGTGATATTTGGGAATGAAATTATAAGAAGTTCTATTTGATTTTTTTTTTTTATTAATACCATTAATCATGCTACAAATAATATTCTTTTATTTTTCTTTATCATTTTCCCTTGTATGTGGTGGTAGGGGAGAGATCTCCTGTAATTAAGATTTTCATTTAAGATTAAATTATACTATATATAATTAAGATTAAATTATACTATATATAATTAAGAATAAATTATATTATATATAATTTAAGATTTTTATTCATTTTTCTCTTTCCTATTATTCTATGTGATTTTTCTTTTGCTTTTTTTTTCATACTATTAATCATGCTCATTTTATTTTTAAATCTAACCTTGCAATTGGCTGCGTTTAGCTGTTGAGGTGATCTCAAATGATCTGTGAATAATAATGCTTTATGAATTCCATTGAGATGTGTTTAAATGTATGAAGTAGGTTGATATATGTTTAAATATATAAAGTAGATTGAGATATATTTAACTTTTTGTGAAAAGTTGAGAAAATAGTAAATCTTATCAATAGATTGAAATAAGTTTAGCATCCAACATATGCCATTAGTGTCTCAACCCATCACAATTGAAACAGACTAATAGTAGGAGCAAGCAAGCACATTTTGAATGCTTATGCTTACATTAATCCTGTAACACCTGAGCCTAGCGCCAAACATGTTTTTTTTTTTTTTTTTTTTTTTAATTTTTGGGTTAAGCATATGAAAAGCCTAGTTGACTTTCTTTTAGTACTATTTTACGGGCCCAAATTGGTTTTTAACAAACATCAAATTTTCTAATGGACTTATCATTATGGTTAAATTCTTGAAATATTTTTGGATTGGATTAAAAATATTTTATGGGCCAGAAATATTTATAGGACAAGTCATAATATTATATACTTTTGGATCGAGGCCCAAAAGTCAGAGGAAAAGCCCATTTATCGTATCATACCCATGAGCCCAAATACATGGAATGGACCAGTAAGCCCAAGCCGTGGCAACTAGGGAGCAGTTTTCACTCCCATATCCCATGCATGTACGTGATCTTCCCACTAGGGTTTTCAGCAACGGCTAGATATACCACTACTTTGATCAAACAACCATATATATTTCTACCGATTTTCTCTCCATTTGATTTTTAACTCCCCACGATTATGCGGTTTACCCTTTCTGTTTCTCACATAAAATCTTCCTATCAACAAATTTAGATACTCAAACTCTCCCTACTTATCAATCTATATCCTGCTCCCTCACGACAGATTTCCACTTCCCTACTCTAGGGTTTTTATATCAATCACCTATTTGTACACTTCATGCACAGCCCCCACAGCTTCTACCACCGTGTTTCTCCTACCGTCAACATACTCAGCATCGTACCCCCAGCCCTCGCATCACCATCCTCTGCCCTCCCCCCCCCCCCCCCCCCCACACCATGCACTTCTACAGTGCACCACCCATGGCCAACAGAGGAAGATCATCACCATGGGTAGCACCACATGAGACGACGAGCACATGGATCGCACGACAAGAGACTCACCCAAGCAAGGCCAAAAGCCAGCCTGCACCTTCACGGTTTTACTCAACCATCACATGGAAACTACAGCTTCCCAAGGAGGTCAAGCCGCTGCATGCTCCTCCACAACACTGCCACACGCCACCACCGTGACCCAGCTGTGAACCCACCAGTGTAGCCACCTTTAGCCATCCCTAGAAACCTCTATTCCTCACTCCCTAGAAAGAGGATCTGTTTCCTCCAACCTTGAGCCACTGCAACCACTCCCCACCGAGAGCTCCTTCACGTTGCGGCCCCATAGAAACCATCAGCGAAGACTTCCGTCACCCTAGGTCCTCCTCACGCCACCTTAGCCTCATTGCCTCACGGTAATCTCCTTCTCTGTTTCTCTCTCATGCATCTCTCACTCTCCATTCTCTCTTTCTCGCTCATCACTCTCTCTCTCTCATGACCAGCCCTTCAGCTCGACGACATCTTCGCCGCACCACCCAGTCTGCCGTCTCGAGCAGCTCTCTCCCGTGGAGTGCAACGCCTCTGTAGCATGGTTTCCCTTCTGGTAAGATTCAATTTTTCCCTTAGAAAGTTACTGTTGCATGTTACGTACAGTTTTGATAGGGAAGGTTAGGTCATGATATTACATTTTTACCCCAGAGTTATAAGTTAAGGCATGAGGTTTGAAATTTCAATATGAGATGTGTTTATTTTTTACGGATGACCTCAGTCGGATTGTGATAAAATTGTCTTTTTATTATGATGATATTATGGTGTTAGAAATTAGTTTAGTGGGGGTCGAGGATGGTTTTAGAATTTAATTGATTAGCAGGTGAAATTAAGTGAAAATCGATGTATTCGAGAATTGTTGACATCTTAGGGTCACGAGAATGTTAGATTTTTTTTAGGATAAAAGGTTTTTTTAAAAAAAGAGTAGGAAGTCACATGTCCAATAGTGACCCCTCCCAAATTTATTAATAATACCCTCACTTATGGCTGAGTAATACCTTGGTGACAAGAAAGGACCATGGGAAAACCCATCAGGCCCACAACCAAGAATAACAAATCTAGGACAAACTTATTTATTGACTATTAAACAATAACCACAAAAACCAGAATAAAAACTAAACTCTTAAAGATGGAAGGCCTAAGAAATCCAAACAGAGCAAGCCCCGAAGAGTCCGCAGCAAAACACAATTATTAGAAAAAGTCAAGTCTGCGCCTAAGGCGCCTTCCTTGGCTAACCAATCCGCCACCATATTACCCTCACGGAACACATGTTGAAACTGGCAATGAAGAGAACGAGTCAAACCAATAATTTCTTTTAAAAAATCCTCTAGGTACCACACACCACAACGCCCTCTCAACCATCACGATAACACCACCATCGACTAAGGTTATTTAGCATTTCAGGTTTAAATATCAAAATACGTGTCCGACTGAAAATTTATGAAACTTACGTGATTATTTTATAGGTGACGAGTAATTTGTGTTTGGCATTTGTTGAGGAAAATTTCTGAAAAACTAAGAAGTCCAAGTAAGCGGGGTTCCTATGCTAGACTTTGCATAAAATAAAATGAACTGAGGTCCCTCTTGGAAAATGTGCATGTTTTATTATGAAAACAACATCAGCTATTTGTTCGGCATTACTCATGGACTCTGATGAAAGAGAAAGTATTTTTGCCCTGACTGATGTAGCAAGAGCTTATTTTTTACATTCTATTTCAGAACTATGCAAAAAGAGCGAATATGAAATTTTGTGCATAACTTATATTTTTGTGATATGATTCTGTTAAGTTCTGATTCTATTCAGTACTTTGTTTTGATAAGATGTGGCATCTGAAAAACCTTTGGCATGACTATCTGGTTCTGTATCTGATTATGTTTCTGCTCCGTTCAGTTAGAGACCCTACCACGGGGGTTTAACATGGCTTATGTTCTGATATGATATGGCCCTACCATGGGAAAGAATAGTGGTACTCTGTTTCAGTTCTGATATGCATCTGCTTGGTTATCCGCAGATGCACAACCCTATCACGGAGGTTAAACATGGCCTTTGTTCTGATACGATGCTCTGATATGATGATGATGATGAATCATATATGTTATGCCAAAGTACTTTTGAAGATTCACATTCTGTTTATACTCGATTAGCTACCGGGGTTTGCACAACCCTACCACAGGGGTTAAACATTGTCTATGTTCTCATATGATAAGATAAGATGTGACCTTTCAGTTTGTGCTATGCTAAAGGGATTTTGATTATGAATTTTTTCGAACTTTCGCTCTGATATTTTTTATAACATGTTCTAACTCTGCATTTTGAAAACAAATATTCTGATTCTGCATTCTGAAAGAAAAGTATTTTGTTTTGCAGTCTGAACTTTGTAAATACTCATGTTTATGCACTAGTATATGTTCTCTACTTACTAAGTTGTTAATAACTCACCCCGTATCTCCAAACATTTTTCAGATAATCTTGATGGTTCAGCTGGAGAACAAGAATAAGAAGTTTTAGCAAGGTGCTATGATCGTAGAGGAATAAGTGCATGAGGGTACAAGTATTTATTTGAGAGTCATAGTTAGTAAATTGATTATTTTCAGATATCTTGATGTGTTGGGTTAAGGATCTTTTGAGTCTTTTGGGAGTTTTTAATTTATATTATTGAGAATTTCTTTGTTGTCCCTTTGAAGGAACATGGATATTTTGGTTGAGCAAAGGAATTAATATTTTATGGAGTCTTCTGAATTTTATAGTTGTGATATTGGAGATGATTTTAGGTAATATGAGCTAACTCTCCAGACCTCCGAGAACGGGATGTTACAAATCCCATTGTGCACCTAGTGATAGTATGCCACAAAACCCCACCTTGTTTATTTTCACAATATATTTCATCTAATCATTACAACTTTTCTAAATTTTCACACAAAATAAAATAAACAATTTAACATTTTCAAATTCCAAAATAAAATTAATATTAAAAAATATATTCTAACAATATTTTATTTAACTTTCAACTTTTATTTCAAGTCATCTCATCTTATTCCATCTCATCTACAAAAACAAATCAGTGCACGTTCCCTCTCTCTCTCTCTTAAATATATTACGTTTATTTCTCTCTCTACTATGTATTTATACTTTGATAATAAATGTATTTTTTAAGCTAGTAATAAATGTATTTAAAGTATTCAAAAAATGATGTGCCAAAGTGATTCTTTTCTGGATATATGGAACCACATGGATAAAAATTTGGAACGGGATGAGCTTGACGAGGCTGCTATGACCACAAGACTGATATGGACAAGAAGGAATGGGCTCACACACGAGAAGGGACTCAAACACCCAGCTATGCTTCTCAAAAATGCAAGAGATGAGTTGGTGTTTTTTAAAAACTCTAATATTCATCCCCATAAGGAGTGCTCAATTCTTGAGGGGGATGAATTACAAGTGGTTAACATGATGAATAATGCTGCTATAGATTGGAGTTTAGGGGGCTTATTGATTGAGGATGCAAGAAAAGTCCTAAATTCTTGTGCTACTTGGTCTAGTGATTCACACCAGTAGAGGTTCATTATTTGGCTAAAGATGCCCTTAATCTTGATGAACACATGTATATTTTGGATGATTTTCTTCAATGTATTCGGTCCATTATTATCAATGAAACGCTGTAAGTCTTCATTATGAATAAAGATCAGTTTCCATTTTTTTTTAAAAAAAGTACTTTGATAATAAATGTAATGTGGTTCTTTCAGTTCTCAGTTAAAAAAAATGGAAGAGGTCAAAGTCGAACGATTTTCACAACTTGTCCACCAAATTTTTGCATTAAAAAAGCATCTCCAAGTTTTGAAAGAGGATATGTTAGTGGTTGGATTGATTCACATGGTGTTGTCTGTCCTATCAAAAAACTGTGTTCATGAGTCGTGACCACCTACAAAAACACCACCTTATCTATCTATATTTTTTTGCTCTCTTTTTGCTTCAAGTTTTTCTTATGAATGCAGAAGTTTTTGGCCCATCTTTCTTGACGGAAAGTTACCTTTGAAAAGCAATTCGATTAGATAAACTCAATTTATTTTGAGTCGCTGAAAAATCAAATATTTTAAACGCTCTCATGATCGATTCAATAACTCATCTAATTAATTTTAGACTAATTTAAATTGACTCAAATTTATTTCAAAGAACTTATATTTGTAATCGTAGACTACGCAAGTGCCATACAATCTCTTTAGAAAAAAATAATAAATAAGGCATCTACATGAAAAAAAAAAATTTAATAGTAAATCCTACCCTTTTTTAAAATGACTGCACTGCACTTATGCATTCTATGACTGTATGTAACATTACTCTTTATTTAAAACCTTAATTATTTTTGAATTGGAATTAAGAAAACATATATTTCCTTCCCCATTCTTATATTTATTAAGAATGTGAGAAAATATGAAAAATGTAACATGGAATTCTTTATTTTATTTATTTGAATATAAAAAGTCGAAAAACAATGAGTATTTTGCGTTAAACTTACGACTGCTCTCCACAAAATACTACCATTGTCATAACCTTCTAACAAGTTATTTATCCTTTCTATAGACAATAATATTTTTATGAAACTTATGAATTTGCTGTAAAAATACACAAAATACATGCTAGAAATCAAAATCTAAGTAGCAATGCTGAAAACGAAAATGGTGGAAAAATACCTGCGGAAGCCATGTTTGCAGAATGCATATAGGCAGATCTTCTCCTCCTTGCTCCTCACAAATTATCAGCTATCAATGGGGCAAGCCAATGGACATATGGAGAGGAGGAGGGACCTAGCCTCTTATAAATGAAAACTCATAAAGTCCACCCATTAAGGACTCAAATTAATATGGGTCTATAAAAATTCCATAATCAAGACCCTTGGTTTTCCAGGCCTACATACGTAATTATACCACAATATAAATAGGATATAATCCTATATCACTAAGGTGCAATAAACCCCAAATGACCACTCAACTTAGTGGGTTAAAACAAAATATCATTGTGAGCTATATATATATATATATATATGTCTAACCCGTTTTATAAAATGTGCAATCAAATGAAGCCCATATTTAAAAATATTCTAACATTCTCCCACTTGGGCAAACATTGATTGCTATAAAATAAAACTTGTTTGAAAATGACTCTCGGGTTAGACTACATAGGTGGCCACACAAATACATAGCTCAAATGATAGCACCTTAGAAAACATGATCCGGTCCAACAAGAATATCAACATCGAACATGGAAATCGTTACACCACTTAAACGATGTAAGACCACTCCACAGCTACAAATGCTAATATACTTATCGACATGGATCCCCATCCTCCAACCAATGTGGTAGTATGTAGTATGAACTTAGCACCAATGTGATCAAGAGTTGTGCTAATTCATATCAGTCCTCATAATGCTCCAAAATGAAGCCATATGTCTCTAAAAGAGACTCATCTTATGTCTTTTGCACATATATCTCGAGATCATAATGATATTATAATAAAAGACATAAGCCAAATGCATGCTCAAAATTAGTGTATGAATAGGGGAGATTTATTTTTATTGGAAAGAGGCTGCACCCTAAAACAAATGGGTTGCCTACGTACCCTGTAAAGGGATCAAGCCAAACCGTAGTTCCTTTTACATAAGTAACTCCCACTAACCAAAAACATCAAAAGTTTCCACAATACCCATATTAGTAACATGTGTTTTAAAAACTTTAGGAGCGAGTCCCTTAGTCAAAGGATCTGCAATCATCGCCTCTGTATTAATATGCTCTATCTTTGTCTGCCCTTCTTTGACTCTATCTCTGACTACCAAATACTTGATGTCAATGTGCTTGGATCCACTAGAACTTTTATTATTCTTTGAAAAGAATACCGCTGCACTATTATCACAATAAATAGTAATTGGCCTCGAGATGGAATCAACAACTTTCAGTTCATAAATAAAGTTCCTTAACCAAACAGCTTGCATAGTAGAAGATGCCACCAGAGTTTGCTTAACACTCTTCCAAGAAATAGCACCCCCAGCTAGCATAAAAACATAACCTGAAGTCGATTTCAAATCATCTTGACATCCAGCAAAATCAGAATCTGAGTAGCCTACCACCTGAAGGTGATTTGAACGCTGGAATGTGAGCATGTAACCTTCAGTTTTCTTCAAGTATCTCATAACTTTCTTAGCTGCTTTCCAATGCTCTTGCCCTGGATTCGACTGAAACCTGCTAAGAACACTAACTGCATAGGCAATATCTGGTCTAGTGCAAACTTGAGCATACATCAAACTCCCCACAGCACTAGCATATGGTATGTTCTTTACAGATTCCCTTTCAAGTTCATTTCTGGGACATTGAGTTTTGTTAAACTTATCTCCTTTTATGATGGGTACATCACCAGGTGCACAGTTATGCATTTCAAATCTTTGCAGTACACGCCGTATATAAGCTTTCTGAGAAAGTCCCAACAAACCACGATCTCTATCACGACATATTTCAATGCCAAGCACAAAAGAAGCTTCTCCCAGATCTTTCATCTCAAAATTAGCAGATAACATTTTCTTTGTTTCATGAAGTAATCCCAAGTCACTGCTGGCAAGCAAAATGTCATCTACGTACAGAATAAGAAAAATAAAGTTTCTCCCATTGGTCTTGCGATATATACACTGATCAACTGCATTTTCAACAAAACCAAGTGAAGTTACAACCTCATCAAACTTCAAATACCACTGTCGAGATGCTTGCTTCAAGCCATATAAGGATTTATTTAACTTACAAACCAAGTTTTCTTTTCCCTTCTCAACAAAACCTTCAGGTTGTCTCATATAAACTTCTTCATAAAGATCTCCATTCAAAAATGCTGTCTTTACATCCATCTGATGAAGCTCCAAATCATAGTGTGCCACAAGTGCCAGGATAATTCTAAAAGAATCTTTAGACGAAACTGGTGAAAATGTTTCATTATAGTCAATGCCTTCCCGCTGAGTGAACCCTTTTGCAACTAATCTTGCCTTCTTTCGTTCAACATTTCCTTTCGAGTCTAATTTACTTTTGAAAATCCATTTGTTGTCAATGGCTTTAGCATCTGGAGGAAGTTCAACAAGTTCCCAAACTCTATTCTTTTCCATAGAATTCATTTCATCTTCCATAGCACTAAACCACTTATCTGACTCAGGACATGTCAAGGCTTGCTTAAAAGTAACAGGATCAACTACATGCCCAATATTAAAATCACTTTCTAACAAATAGACAATGTAATCATTAGGTAATGCAGACCTTCTTTCTCTTTGAGATCTTCTGACTTGTGGCTCAGAAACTGACTCTACCATTGTTGGAATTTCTTCTTGTTGTTCTGGTTCTTCACTAACAATCTCAATTGGCGGGAAAACAGCTCTTTCCTGTACAACAGGAACTGGAACAACAAATGGATTAGGATCAGCAAATAACTCCTTCAATACAGAATTCCCACTGACACCAACATCATTTTCCAAAAATTTTGCAGTAATGGACTCAACAATTCTGGTGCCACGATTAGGACAATAGAACTTATATCCTTTTGATCTATCTGGGTACCCAATAAAATAACCAGGAGTAGATTTTGGGTCTAGTTTCTTTTCAAGAGGATTATAAATCCTAACCTCAGCTGGACACCCCCAAACTCTGAAATGAGCCAAACTTGGCTTACGGCCCGTCCACAATTCAAAAGGAGTTTTTGAAACAGCTTTACTAGGAACCCTGTTTAAAATATACATAGCAGTTTTCAAAGCTTCACCCCATAGATATTCTGGCAAATTTGTTCTGCTCATCATACTTCTAACCATGTCCTTTAGAGTTCGATTTCGTCTTTCAGAGACACCATTCTGCTCAGGTGTTCCTGGCATGGTGTATTGAGGCACTATTCCACACCCTTGTAAAAATTTTGCAAAATCGCCCATGTTTTGACCAGACTCATCATATTTCCCATAATACTCGCCGCCTCGGTCAGATCTTACAACTTTAATACTTTTCCCACATTGATTTTCTACTTCCATTTTGAATATCTTAAATTTCTCAAGAGCTTGAGATTTATCATTAATCAGGTAAACATATCCATAGCGTGAGAAATCATCAATAAAAGTTATGAAGTACTTATTTCCACATATGGTAGAAGATAAAGGTCCACTAATGTCAGTATGTATTAAGTCCAAAATACCGTCACTTCTAGTAGAACCCTTTCTTGTGGATTTAGTCAACTTTCCTCTTATACAGTCCACACATGTGTTAAAATCTGAAAAATCAAGAGATGGAAGTATCTCAACTTTTACCAATCTCTCCATTCTTTCCTTTGAAATATGTCCTAATCTCTTATGCCACAACATAGAAGATGATTCTCGGATTAAAGACCTTTTCTTCGCTACATTGGTAACACAAGAGACTTCACCAAAAGAAGCCAAAGTCATTCTATATAAACCATCACACAAAAGACCATTTCCAATCAAACGAGAATCATAGAACAATTCAACTTTTCCATTGCCAAACTTAAAAGAAAAACCAGATTCATCAAGTTTTGATATAGAAATTAAATTTCGTCTCATTGACGGTACAAAAACTGTGTTCTCCAAAACAAGAGAAAAACCAGATTCCAAAGATAACTTTACTACTCCTATAAACTCGACCTTCACTTGAACTCCATTCCCAACGCATAAGCTCACTTCATTCTCACTTGGCCTCCGTTTGCTTACGAACCCCTGCAAGGAATTCGCAATATGAATACTTGCACCTGAGTCTATCCACCAAGAATTTAAAGGCACATCTACTAAAGAAGACTCAAAACAAACTAAGGCCAAGGAGGTACCTGCCGAGTTCTTCTTCTTCTTCTCCAACCAAATTTTAAATTTAAAACAATCTTTTTGCCAATGACCCCTCTTCTTACAAAACTTGCACTGATTATTTTTCTTCACAATTTCTTTAGGACCACCAGAAGTCTGACCTTCAAACCTTTTACTATGCTGATTTCGATGTGACCTATTTTCCTTGTGGAACTTGGACTTATGATTATGAAAAGACCTATTGTTTTGTTGTGGCTGAAAAGCTAATTGCACAGTTTCAACAGTCTCACGACGCATCCTACACTCCTCTTGGGCACATACCACTATCAAATCATTTAAATCCCATTTATCTCGCTGAGCATTGTAAGCAACCTTTAGCTGATTAAATTGGCTAGGAAGACTATTAAGAACATGATAAACCAGAAAAGGCTCAGCAATGGGAATTTTGAGGGCTTCTAGCTTAGAGGATATATGTATCATTTTCATAATGTACTCCCTAACTCCACTAGAACCATCATATTTCATACTCATCAGTCTATCCATCAGGTCTCCAGTTTCAGCTTTATCGGATTCAACAAACCTTTGTCCTATGGCACCCAAAAATTGCTTAGCACTATCATTGTCAGGAATAGCTCCCATAATGGAATCTGATATAGAACGTTTGATGATCTTTAAACAAAGTCTGTTTGCCCTATCCCACTTTTGATATTCAGCCACATATTCAGCAGTGCTCTTATCAGTAGGTTTTGAAAGTTCGTCTTCCAGGGCAAAATCCAATCCCAAAAGACCAAGAGCAATTTCTACGTCTCGTTTCCATCTCACATAATTATTCCCAGTCAAAGTTTCAATAGCAGATAATTGACTTGAAATAGAGGAGGCACTCAAAACTGTGGAAACATGAAATAGTACATTTCATTTAATTATCATCCAAACAGATAGCATGCAGTCAATAGATGATATCAAATCTTTCTAATTAATATGAGCTATTAATTAGACAATCCATAATTAAGCTCGGAACCATATGAGCTTCATTACAGTAAGAGCCTTGGTGCATCATTGTTAAGTCACCTTTGGGCAGACTAAAACAACATGCTATAAGGTACTCTTAAAACATATCACAAAACTAATTAATAAAATCACATCAGTTTCAAAATACCATCACCTTTAGGCAGAAGGAGATTTCTAGACTAATGTAATCTCATTAACTAATTTACACAATTTTCTAAAATGTCACACACAATAACACCTTTGGGCAAGATATTATGTGCAATAAATTAGAAAACAAAGATATCCTTTTTTTTTTTTTTTTTTTTTATAAATATCAATGAGTGTGCCACTTTGGCGACTACCACCCACGAATATTTCAAAAATTTTATTTAAAGGAAAAATAAGGATAATCTAAATGCCCATGAATTACAATCACAAAATGATAATAATAATCATCAACTTGATACAATCAAAGTTAGAATTCAAATGTGATTGTGACACTAAAACAGTGTGAATAGATCAAACATATAAGACAATAGATATGTCTAAAATTAAATATGAATTTTGAAAGCATATATATACAAAATACTTATAACAAGTCACAAAAATAACATGCATCCAAAACATGTTAATAGAGAGAGTACACATATGCACAAATCATATAAGATACTGACTATTCACCACAAAAAATATTATAATATTTAGTACACTGTAGCCCACAGAAAAATGTGTAAATAATATTCAAAAATATAAAACAGTGTCTTATGATGTTACAAAAATTTTTCAAAAAATATATATAGATTTAATAGGGCGAGTACATAAATACTGGAAAAAGAAAACCAGAAAAAACACTGTTCACTGTGCTACACGCGCCGCACGCGCCACCTGCTGCACGTGGGCAACGTTCTGGCTGGAGGTGAATTCATCTTCAACCTCCAGCCGGGTCTGCAAGCGGGTCGTGGGTCTGAAAATCGGGTCTACGGGTTTTTAAACGGATTTTTCTCAATTTCTTGCAATTCTTGGATCAAAAACTAAAATTAATTTAGGGGAAACAATATATAGTGCCCGAAAATTACATATATGATGTTTTAAAACAATGGGTATCAATATTTAAGGAAGATTAATCAAGTTTTGAAATGGGTATTAACCCTAGTTTCGTAAAAACTCAAAACCGAAACAATGGATCGATTAAACATTTCTAAAACAAGTAAATAGCATTCCAAAAACCAATCTTGATATGAGTTTGATCAATCCATTATGCAATACGATTTACTTGCCCAAAAATGGTTCCGAAAATTAAAACAAAAATATAAATGGTGAAACCATAACAGTAAAGTTGCGGAAGCAATGAAAGAGAAAATAAAAACCGAACCAGATTGAAGATTTACAGCAAATAAATCCTACACATTTCATTTTGAGCGATCGATTTGCATAAAGAAAATAAAACCGAAAACTGAACAACGAAAACTATATCATCGCATTCTTAATGAGAGATTCTGATCCTAGCATGGAGGCTCTGATACCAAATGTAAAAATACACAAAATACATGCTAGAAATCAAAATCTAAGTAGCAATGCTGAAAACGAAAATGGTGGAAAAATACCTGCGGAAGCCATGTTTGCAGAATGCATATAGGCAGATCTTCTCCTCCTTGCTCCTCACAAATTATCAGCTATCAATGGGGCAAGCCAATGGACATATGGAGAGGAGGAGGGACCTAACCTCTTATAAATGAAAACTCATAAAGTCCACCCATTAAGGACTCAAATTAATATGGGTCTATAAAAATTCCATAATCAAGACCCTTGGTTTTCCAGGCCTACATACGTAATTATACCACAATATAAATAGGATATAATCCTATATCACTAAGGTGCAATAAACCCCAAATGATCACTCAACTTAGTGGGTTAAAACAAAATATCATTGTGAGCTATATATATATATATATATATATGTCTAACCCGTTTTATAAAATGTGCAATCAAATGAAGCCCATATTTAAAAATATTCTAACATTTGCATTCTTAATAAAATTATTTAGATTCATCTCATTCTATGATGTTTTAATATTTTTTATTAACATTGAAATATTTTATCTAAACTTGTCATAAATGATCTGATTCAAGAAATTAAACCGCCCAACTCCAAATCCGATTCTATTTTGAGTGGCTCTACAGTCACCGCTCCCATCTCCTACAGGGAGCTACCGCTAGTTATAGTAGTAGTGTTTTTTTTTTTCTTACATGTATTTTTAAAAAAAAATTAAAAAAATTACAATATTATTAAAAAATATTTCCTTAATTATTAAGTAAAATAAAATTAAAATTAAAAATCCCAACAATAACACCTAGTAATAAAAAAGAGGGGTAAGAATAATATTTTTCTTTCTATTTGTGAGTTTAGTAAACTATTAGTTCTCTTTTTTATTTTCACCACTTTCATATATAGATTCTTTTATTTTCTACACACGTTTTTTAATGTAATTAATGCTCAAAGCCCTTTGATGATCTATTAATGCTCGAACCTCCTCTGTGCAAAATTGACCAGTACCTTTCGATTAGAATAATGTTAGTTGTCCAGAGGATTCTCATAATGGATTTCGATATATTTATTTTAGTAATTAAGAAAATATTTTTTATTGATATTGTAAGTTTTTTTTTTTAAATATTAAAAAATATAAAAAAATTAAATGAAATGATAAAAAAAAAAAAAAAATGACGATTTCGAAAAATTCGACGGGCTATATTGTAAGGGTGTTATTGTTATTAGCGTTCGCTTCATTTCCGTAACAACGATGCGACTTTACCTGCGCGGTGTCTTCCACGTTGGTCGTAGAGCCTCTCACCGTGTAAGCCCTCTCTCTCCGAACACCCTAAACCCCATTAACCCATTTTTCAATACTAGCAATGTTTCGTCATCGCATGGTTCTTTCCTTGATTGCCCTTTGATTTGGTTGACCAGCTTTCTTTTCATTATCAGATACCCTTTTGTCAGCAAATCAAGCCCCATCCGTATTTTTGATGATATTAGTAAGGAATCAATTTGTAAAATTATTCAAATTATTCAACAAGAGCAGTGGGATGACAATAGGATTATCTGTTTGTTTGACTCGGCACTGGCGCCCATATGGATGTCTAGGGCTTTGGTGGAATTGAAAGGGGATCCAAGGTTAGCTTTGCGGTTCTTCAAATGGGCGGGAACCCGAATCGGGTTTTGCCACACCACGGAGTCATATTGTATCTTGATCCATATATTGTTTTACGCGAGAATGTACTTCGACGCCAATAGGATTATTAGAGAGTTAGTTTTGTTGAGGTGGATTTTGCCAGGTTGCCATGTGTTTGACGTATTGTGGTCGACAAGGGGTGTTTGTGTTCCAGGGTTTGGTGTGTTTAATGCTTTGTTTAGTGTTTTCACTGGGCTAGGAATGCTGGAGGAAGCGATCGAGTGCTTTTTGAGGATGGAGAAGTACAGGGTTTTGCCAAAACCTCGGTCTTGTAGTGAACTTTTGCATAGGCTTTCAAAGTCAGGGAAGAGGGAATTGTCGAGGAAGTTTTTTAAAGATATGGTTGGGGCTGGAATTAGTCCTTCGGTTTTCACATATAATATAATGATAGACAATATGTGCAAAGGAGGAGATTTGGAAGCCGCTAGAAGCTTGTTCGAAAAAATGAAACAAACTGGCCTTATGCCCGATGTTTTCACATATAATTCTCTTATTGATGTATATGAAAAGGCAGGCAAGAGGGAATTGTCGAGGAAGTTTTTTAAAGATATGGTTGGGGCTGGAATTAGTCCTTCGGTTTTCACATATAATATAATGATATCCAGTATGTGCAAAGGAGGAGATTTGGAAGCCGCTAGAAGATTGTTCGAAAAAATGAAACAAACTAGCCTTATGCCCGATGTTTTCACATATACTTCTCTTATTGAAGGATATGAAAAGGCAGGCAAGAGGGAATTGTCGGGGAAGCTTTTTGAAGATATGGTTGGGGCTGGAATTAGTCCTTCGGTTGTCACATATAATATAATGATAGACAGTATGTGCAAAGGAGGAGATTTGGAAGCCGCTAGAAGCTTGTTCAAAAAAATGAAACAAACTGGCATTATGCCCGATGTTGTCACATATAGTTCTCTTATTGATGTATATGAAAAGGCAGGCAAGAGGGAATTGTCGAGGAAGTTTTTTAAAGAAATGGTGGGGGCTGGAATTAGTCCTTCGGTTGTCACATATAATATAATGATATCCAATATGTGCAAAGGGGGAGATTTGGAAGCCGCCAGAAGCTTGTTCGAAAAAATGAAACAAACTGGCCTTATGCCCAATGTTTTCACATATAATTCTCTTATTGATGGATATGGAAAGTTTGGATTCTTGGATGAATCAGTTAGTATATTTGAAGAAATGAAGGATGCAGGTTTCAAACCTAATGTAATAACATATAGTGCTTTAATTAATTCTTTCTGTAAATTTGAAAGAATGCCTCAAGCTTTTGAGTTTCTCCATGAGATGAAGATCAAGGGGGTGGTACTGAATGTTGTAACTTATAACACATTAATCGATGCATGTTGTAAGGAAGGGATGATGCAAGAGGCAATTAAATTTTTTGTTTACATGAGACGTGTTGGTCTTCTGCCCAATGAATTTACTTACACTTCTCTGATTGATGCAAGTTGTAAATTAGGCAATCTAAATGATGCTTTGGAGCTGGCTAATGAGATGATGCAGGCAGGAGTTGAATTGAACATTGTCACCTACACAGCTCTAGTGGATGGTCTATGTAAAGGTGGGAGGATAAAGGCAGCAGAAGAAATCTTTCAGGCAATGCTGAAAGCTGGAGTAATTCCTGACCATTTTATATACACAACCCTTATGGATGCTTATTTCAAGGCAGGAAAAACTGCAGAGGCTCTCAATCTGCTGCAGGAGTTACAGGACTTGAATATTGAGGTCAGCGTTGTTACTTATTGTGCACTAATTGATGGTTTGTGCAAAATGGGATTGGTTGAAGAGGCAATCAAGCATTTTAATAGCATGAACGACATTGGTATGCAACCTAATGTTGCAGTTTATACAGCGTTAATTGATGGTCTTTGTAAAAATAATAGTATCGAAGCAGCCAAGAAGCTGTTTGATGAGATGTTTCAGAGGGGTCTCCATCCTGATGAGATTCTGTGTATATGTCTATTGAGGAAGTATTATGAGCTGGGAAAAGTGGATGAAGCCATTGAATTGCAAAATGAGATGGTCAAAAAGGGTCTAATTACTTGCAGTGATGATCTCGCAGTTCCTACTTTACAAACTTGAGAGAAATATATTTCCAGCCTTTGTTCGACAGAGCTGTGTTCAGTGTTTGGATCAGAAACATAACGCAGTTTACCTTTCCTAAATGGGAATATGAGAACCCAAGGTATACATAATTCCTCACTTGATTCTTACTGGATGGAATGATGTTGCGAAGTGATATCTGATGGTTCGTGATTACATAAATTGGTATTCTTTTTTCTTTTCTTTTTTTGATAAGAACTTATTGGTATTCTGTTCAAAGTCCTTTGTTGTCTCATCATGCAATTTTGCTACCAGATGGGTTTTAGTTTAAATCAGTTGATGTTATTCTAGAAATCAGTTCAATTACGCTAAATTCTCACTCACGGTGAGTGATTGTATTTTCCCAAGTCATTACAGAGGGAAAAAAAGAGAGGCAAGCATGCGGCTAACATATATAGTTTTGTAGTTACAAATTAAACCAAAATTGGTAGTAACTCCTTCCTGCATTTCTCTTTCAACTCTTCAAGGGAATCATTACCTGGAGTTACTCTCACTATTAGTCATTGGGCTTCCAATCCCGCCGCTATGCATCGTCCCTATGAGAATTGTCTCATTATCTTGGGTAGTATAGCTGTCTTTGCGGTTCTTCTCTCTTGTACCATGGTTATGGTTATGAGAGCTGGAGCTGGAGCATTTTCAATGGATTAGTCAAAATTAAAAGACACTTTTGATGAATGTGAGATGAATTTAATTTTTGACTATTTCATTCACATAAGTCACCACATTGGAAATTTTTTTTTTTTCATTATATAATAATAAAATAATACTAAAAACTGAAAATACTACGAAAAGAAAAGAAAAAAATAATAATAATGCAGCAAGTTAAAAGAGGAAACGAAGTTACTACTTATACAAACTGCTGAAATACTCAATATGTATCGATTTTTCCATCATCTCCCCGGCAACGATGTCAAAATTTGATTACGCCCCAATAATAATGCAATAGTTGTAGCACAATTTTAAATGATTAATGGAGAATAAAGATTAATTTTAAATGCAAATTAAAGTGAAGCAAAGTAACTAACGGAAAAAATACTCAAGTTTGACAAACAGTAAAGCATCGGAAATCCCTTGCCCAAATCCGGTATTTTAATTATTCTTAATTCATTGAATAACTCAATTTCCAAAATTCTCAATCGGAAGGTATAGATTTATAAACCAAAATTAAAGCAAATGTAACCATTTGAAAAATCATTCACCACTTTTAAAATACGTAAATTATTATCTCTATTGAGAAATCCAATGATGACAATATACTCAGGGAGCGATATTGCAGCAAATAATTAAATCAATATTGATAAATAATTGATCCAAACATAATCAAAGAACTAATTCATTCAATAGAAAAAACATGACTGAATCCCTAAACAGAATAAATTCTATGATTATTCGGAGAAGAAAACATCAACAATGAATTGAAAATAATAGAATAAAAGAGTTTTAGTAATTGAAAATCAAATATATAAATTAAAAATACCATCTAATATGCAAGTTCATCACTAACCCTACTTGAGAATTTAGTTACCTATAAATATAATGGACAACAAAAATCTCAAGAGAAAAATAAAGCAAACGGCGGCCATGGAAATTAATTTCGTCTCTTCGTTCTTCAGTCCGTCCTCTCTTAAAAAAAAAAAACCCCCAGTTTCGTGCTATTGATATGCTTATATAGGGAAGCAAAGAAAACCCTAATGTCTTCATATTTCTGCATAAAAAATCACCTAAATTTTAGAACTCATCTTGATAGCCACGTACGTGCTTGATGAGTTCAAATTTATAAATCCTTATTCGAGACAAATTTGTATCCCTTTAAGATAGTTTTCCAACACATCAAGAATCACATTAATCGGATATTTGAGTGGAAAGTTACGATCAAAATACTAAAGTATGTCTAGGCTGTCTCCTAGAGCGTTTTGGACTCTGATTTTTTCTCTTGATCCGAATTACTCTCAAATCCCATCATTATCTTTATTTGAAGAGTACTACACTTGTTGAAAATTCTTAGGTTGTTCCAACGTTTTCCCCACTTGAAAGTCCTTTGAATTTGACTAGGTTTTGAGTTGCTCTTTTATAGACCTGAATTTAAACATAAAAATCTGCTTAGGAGTATTCCAAAGTAAATAGAAACTCAATTCAATAATACACATTAATATCTCATTATTTCTATTCACATTTTAGTATTTTAATCCAATAATAGGGTATTTAGAGTGCACTTTCGCGCACTCATCACATCCCCTAACTTACTCATTGCTAGTTCCTAGGAATTTTCGTTTCAAAACAACGAAAGAGACCAAAACAAATCACACACAATGGCCACCAAGTCACATTTTCCACATTCACATATCAAAGCAATCTTAAGAATTCAATAATCCTATCACAAGCAATCCCCCTATAGCAATCCAAAGAGTGTGTGTGTGTTCCAAACTATATCCATCTAACCAGAAGCCCTAACATATGCAATATCAAGAGCATCTCAAGCGAAAGGTTCAACTCCATAACTCAAGGGTATGAAAGTGTTTCGTGTGAGGATTCTCTCTATGGAGTTGACAATGAGTGTACACACACTCTCATGGGGAATTAGGCAATTATGTACAAGCAACAAACAAACATTGATCTTATGATAGGAATACTAACAAATGAGACTTCCACCACACTTTCCAAAACCTTTCTTAGGATCAGAACGGTCAACGCAAAAGGTTGTAACACGGCTTGGGTTCGGGGCTATGTGAAAAAAAAATGATTCAAAAACTTCTAAATACATACAAAGTGAATCTTATTAAATATCTCAGTAGACCATACTTCTCACTTAATGTACTCTTCAACTTTTCAGATCATCGAATAATAATGCTTTTCCTTCTTCTTCCTCTTCTCTATTTTCTTTTCTTTTCTTTTTTTTATTCAACAATTTGAAGAACAAACACACGCCACTTTGATATACTTGCAATTTCTACCCAACCTTGACTCTTTTTTTTTTTTTTTCGAGAACCCAACACAAAACAAAGAAAATGCAAATTCTACACCTAGTCTACACTTGGAAGTAAAAAGGGTAAAAAAATCAGTATATAGGCTATACTCCAATGTGGAGAGGCATGGATGATGTGGGCATATGACAAGAAAAAGCTACATTTGTTTATTGGCTCAAAGTTGGCTACTAGGGGTCTATCATGGAAATGATTAGTTTGAAAGACTCAAACGTTGATCCTAAGTTGACCTTCGTCATATCCCAAGTATATGTCAAACCACCATCTTACCACAAAACTTGGATGAGTGCATTAGGAATTCTGTGAATGCTTCAGCAAAAAATGATTATGGTGGGTTTGGTGAATTCACTAAGATGGTTATGAATGAGAATGAGTATACATGTGAAAAGGATGCACGTGTGATGCAAATTTTAAAAAAATTGACACATGAAAATATGCCACAGAGTTCCAACAAGCATTTTTGTAATACCCGAATCCTACTACGTAGGTCCTTAAGTCATCTATTAATATTTTTAAGTTAAATATTTTGAAATAAAGACTTTCAGTATTTTATCAAATTATTGTAAGATAGGTGTGCTTTTATTTTAAATTGGGTCATTAAATAATTCAAGGGTGTGATTTTATGACCTTGCACTATTTCTTTCAAACCCTTTAATTTTTATTTACTCAAAAAATGTCCAAACTCTTTTTAATCTTCACCATTCATTCCCTATCTCATGGGATACGCTTGATCAGATTCATTGACTTCCTTCCCACGAACCCGTAGCTTCTCCCATAAGCCAGATTAAAATCTCCTTCCTTCTCCCATAGCTTCCAAGACAAGTCAGTAGTCCCTTTCCCCCTTGTATCCCTCGACTTCTTGAGCAAGTGATTCCCCTTCTCTTGAGAGACTTGGTTTCCTCTAGCCGTGCGATACCTCTCTTCTCCTCAAGCCGACTTCTTCCACTTCCCAAGCTTAAGATTCCCACCGAAATTCTTCAAGGAAATCAACCTCGTAAGTGGATTTCTAGGGCTCTAATCTCTGGTTTGGAATCTTGGAATTTTGGGTTTAACCTAGGGTTTGTTTTTGAGAAATTTTCTGTTAAGAACTCAATAATGATTCTACTCTTGCGGATGA
Organism: Juglans mandshurica; assembly: GCA_022457165.1. Taxonomy (NCBI): domain Eukaryota; kingdom Viridiplantae; phylum Streptophyta; class Magnoliopsida; order Fagales; family Juglandaceae; genus Juglans; species Juglans mandshurica. Next base: position 19,414,816 of record CM039621.1, read on the forward strand.
TTGTATGTAAAAAGAACAATGAATGAACAGGTAGTGTATAGATGGGATGAAGATGATGAACACTAGATGTTTGAATAAATGCGGAAGGCCATAGTATTGATACGGGAGTACTTCGAGGGCTCCCAGACATCCACAGAACCCACTTTTTACAGAAAATATTCCTTTTTGCTCCATTCCACTACCTTCCCTGCCTTAAACGATTTCTCTAACAAAATTCCAATTAAACTAACTTGACCTCCCCCGCATGAAAGTAAATGACAGACCACTTATAAAAACAGCAAACTGATAGATGAACGCACCGTTTGGAACAATTCCAAACGCTACGTTTTACAGACTCACTAATTAACCAACATTTAAAATGGTGCGCAGCACCCAACCTATTTAATAAAAAACATCCCTACGGTGCGTTTTGTTCTTCAATCTCAAACTGCACGACGTCGTTCCAGCTTCATCCATTACTTCAATTCTATCTTCTTCATTCCGACAGATCCTTCTCTTGACTCCTGTAACTCCACTTCTGTCTCCTTCTCAGCATCTGCCATAAACGGAACCTTAACATTTTCTGCTGTGTTCGAGCCCCAAATATTTCGGATTTGCTCTTCCTCTTCTCGTTGCCGTGTACTTCTATGGCTTCTAAGGGTCCCAAACAGGTATTATACCTTCCATGAGATTTTATTGGGATTTGGGTTTTCGAAATTTCTGTGTGAACCGATTATTGTGTGGTATTTCCTAGACTAGTTTCTCATTTATTTCCTCTATTAGTTGATCTAGTGGGTAGCAACCAAAACCCCTATTTTCTGGACAGACTGAGTACCTTGATGTTGTTTTGCCGTGTGTTTCCCATTATTTGAAATGGTATATTTTCTTAGTTAACTTGGTTAGCCTCAAGTGTTGATTAGTTGGTCTATTGATATATATATGTGTATGTGGATCAAGAAGCCGTGTGTGTGTGTTCTGTTTTATGGTTCCAGCCGTGTGTGTTTTTAGGCTCTGTTTTGGTGTTCCAAGCATGTGTTGCTCAAAGCAAGATTGTAGTCCATCCTTGTGTTTTACCAAGCTTAAGCCATGTTTTAATTTTGTTAAAGTCATGTCTTTATGTGTTAAATTTATGGAGTTAAAGTTTATAGTTTTAGACATGTTTTTCCTAAGATTTATGGCCTAGGTAAGCCACTAAGACTTTTAAATTAAATTAGTAAGCTTACCTTAGGAATTCTTAAACTTGCCAAGAGTTTATCTTTTTACGAGTACTGTTTTCAGAATATATATATATATATATATATATGAGGCTTTTTTAAGTTTCTACCACTCATGTACTAGTTAATTGTATGATTGAGTTTTGGTTAAGTGATGGATGATTAAGACTATGAATGCATTGAGAATTGCTAGCTGTCCATGTACTACGGAAACGTGGGAAGTATGTTCTGTTTTGGAAGTCTAAACCAGCCCACTTTAACCCTTGCTTAACTTCACCTTTATGTTTAACCAAAGATCAACTTTAGTATGACAAACCCTTGAAGAATAAGTGATAAAAACCAACCCTCTTATGAGCATTGCCTCTTGTTCGATTTACCTTTCACATGATGTTACAAAAACTGTCAAAATGCCATTTTGATGAAAATTCCATATTTATAGCATCTCCTCGTTCCCTACCATTCCTAAATAAATCCCTACCATTCTATACATTTTAACTCATGATCCCTACCTATCTCTTGTATAGGAAATAATAGCCTTTAAAGAGGGACAACAAGCAAGTTTCATACTTTCATGGGTCTCTTAAATATTGTAATGAGGATACTAAGAGTTGATTTAGTGCCATGTATGTAGCTAAATGGGTTAAGAAAGACACTTTAATTCCAACTTGAAAATTAAGTGAGCGAGTATGGGTGTCGGGTAGTAAAGTCTTAAGTGTAATGAATTTTAATATTTTTATTCCATTTCATTGAATAGGAGTTTATTTTCAAGATTCAAGGAACCTACTTGTAAAGCCACGAGGCAAGTAGCTATGACCATGCTCCTTACACAAAGCTCTCTCATGAAAGAATGTATCTCTCTCTCTCTTCAAATGTTCTTTTCAAGGAAGAGTATATATTACGTACAAGCCTTTCTTGGTAGCCCCTGTTAAGCACCCTATTGATTATAATTGTGTGCATGTAAGGTAATGCATCATAAGATTTTATGCATGCTCGCTCTTAAATAGCTATGCCTTACCTATATGTAACATGACATGAAACACTCTTTTCAAAGAAACGCATATGCATATGGACTAAGAAAAGATAATGAAAACGTTTGACTGCAAGGAAATGAACGAAAAGGAATGAAATCATGAATGTACGTAACAGCCTTATGAATGAAAGGGTACCAAAGAATGGGTAGATTGCAATACCGGGTAAGTAGTACTAGTTGTGCAGTCAGTGCTACCCCCATGAAAGGGATTCCCAACCTGTGGCCACGGACGGGATCCAGGTCCAAAAGACCGATAATCCCAACACACGGGGCGTAATAGTATGTACTGGCCAAAGAAAGTGAAACGTAAAGCAAAGTCATTTCTAAGAAATGTTTATGCATGAAACCAAGGAAAGGTTTATGCATGAAGGCAAAGAAATGTTTATGCATGAAAGTATAGTTATTCTTTAAACTGTTTATGCATGAAAGCAAGGAAATGTTTATGAATGAAGGCAAAGAAATGTTTATGCATGAAAGTATAGTTATTCTTTAAACTGTTTATGCATGAAGGCAAAGAAATGTTTATGCATGAAAGTATAGTTATTCTTTAAACTGTTTATGCATGAAAGCAAGGAAATGTTTATGAATAAAGGCAAAGAAATGTTTATGCATGAAAATATAGTTATTCTTTAAACTATTTATGCATGAAAGCATTGTCAAGAATCAGCAAATGTTTTATGTATGCATGTTTTTAAAAGAAAAGATTATGTGATTAATAAGTTAACAACATGGTGTACTGCTTACTGAGTATTATATTCACTTTGTGTTTATGTTTTAAACATCCAGGTATGGATGAAGAGGCTGTGGAGCTGGGCACTGCTGAGGAGGGAGGGGCCGATGCTTAGAGTTCCCTGTTGGTTCGGTTTTGATGATGATGGTTATGTTTTTATGATGGGGCCCATGTTGGGACATTTTGTTGGGATAATGTTAAGACAATATACCTTCGGGCATAATGTAAATACTATAATGGGGTGATGGTAATGGTGTAACTTCTATGGTGGGGTGATGGTAACCCCACATACGATGGTTAACACCTTTTGTATGTGTTGTAGGGAATGAGTCCCCTCTTATTTAGGACTAATTATGTTTGATGAATGAAGGAATGATGGACTCTGAGAGTCCTTTATGTAGAATGTTGATTTGATCGTCTATCAGGTGTTTGCCTTTAAACTAGAGTGCAGAGTACATGTATGGCATGTCCATTATCACACTCGTAGAAGAAAAAAAAAGAGACATAAAAATACAGTATTAAAAATGTTAAGGAAAGAACAAGTCTAATTGTCGCGACCTCGTCCCAGAGGATTAGGTCTTTGGGGTGGGGTTGTGACAATTTTAAAAACTAAATTTGCACCACCACCCCCCAACTTAAATGAAATATTGTCCTCAATGTTTAAGACTCAAAATTGAATGGGGAGTAGCTAAAAAGGGTAGAATACACCTATTGAGTGACGTGGGTATCTCACTAAGTATCAAAGATGGTAACCTGAAATGACAAAATGAAACTAACTTGCAAACAAAAATAGAGAAAACAATAGCAAACAAAAAAGAAAAGAAAGAAAATAAGATAAAACAAAAATAAAACAAAATAAATAAAGAAAAACATACCTACGTGGTGTGGTTGAGATTGATAGACAAAATCCACAAGTGGAATGTCTTCCACTTTCGGAACTAGCCTATAAATTAATACTTTAAGATGTTGACCATTTACTTTAAAGATCCGACCATTCTTAGAATCCTCTATTTCTACCGCTTCACTTGCAATAACGTTCTTCACTAGAAAATGGCCGGTCCACCTAGACCGAAGTTTTCCTCGTTGCTTATGGAGTCTAGAATCATATAAGAACATTCGATCATTAGGCTTAAACGTTTTTCTCAAAATATTTTTATCATGAAATGCTTTCATTTTAACCTTATAGATTCTAGAGTTCTCATAAACATCATTTCTCAACTCCTCTTACTCAGTTAAATGAAATTTTCTAAGCTTACATGCTTCTCCTATGTCAAAATTGAAATGCTAAATGGCCCAATAAACTCGATGCTCGAGCTCCACAGGTAAGTGGCAAAGCTTTCCAAAAATAAGCCTATAAGGTGACATGCCTAAGGGAGTTTTGAAAGCTGTACGGTAGGTCCAAAACGCATCAACTAGTCTCAAAGACCAATTTTTACAATCTAGGTTGACCATTTTTTCTAAAATTTGCTTAATTTCTCTGTTTGCAAGTTCTACCTGTCCACTTGTCTGGGAGTGGTAGGCAGTAGAGATCTTATGTACCACCTCATATTTTTTCATCAAAACTTCAAAGGAACGGTTGCAAAAATGCATACCTCGGTTACTAATGATAGTACGTGGTGTACCAAATTGAGATAACACATTTTTTTTGAGAAATTTAATTACCGTCCTATTATTATTACCCCTGTAAGCTGCTGTCTCTACCCAATTTGACACATAATCTACTGCGATCTTTAGTAGAGAAATCAGTTGATGTTATTCTAGAAATCAGTTCAATTACGTTAAATTCTCACTCAAGGTGAGTGATTGTATTTTTCCAAGTCATTACAGAGGGAAAAAAAGAGAAGTAAGCATGCGGCTAACATATATAGTAACCTTTTATTTTTGTAGTTACAAATTAAACCAAAATTGGTAGTAACTCCTTCCTGCATTTTCTCTTTCAACTCTTCAAGGGAATTATTACCTGGAGTTACTCTCACTATTAGTCATTGGGCTTCCAATCCCGCCACTTCGCATCGTCCCTATAAGAATTGTAGCATTATCTTAGGTAGTATAGCTATCTTTGTGGTTCTTTTCTCTTGTACCATGGTTATGGTTCTGAGAGCTCGAGCATCCTCAATGGATTAGCCAAAACTAAAACACACTTTTGATGAATGTGAGATGAATTTGATTTTTGGCTATTTCATTCACATAATTCCCTATATTGGAATATATATTTTTTTTCGTAATATAACTATAAAATAATACTAAAAATTGAAAATACTATGAAAAGAAAGGAAAAAAATAATAATGCAGCAAGTTAAAAGAGGGAACGAAGTTACCACCTTTACAAACTACTGAAACACTTGCCGGCACACTTGTACCCGCAACTAGGTCTAGCCCCTTATCCACTTTAATCATTAGATCTCTTACATATTACATAACTCCCTTCAATTTAAATTTGACATTCCACAAGACACCCTCCTCCAGCTCTCCCAATGTCACTTGACGTCTTTTGTCTCCTACAAGTGCCATGCCCTTTCTTTTTGCTGCTCAGTTGATCTCGGTCGGACTACCCGCCAGTGACCTGAACACTGCTGCGTAAGAAGCACCTTTGACTGAGGAAGGCCTTCCCAATATTTTTCCATCAAGAAACTCCCCACTTCGAGTAGTGGCTTTGGATTCAATGAACTTAGAATGGACTGCAGAAAGCGTTTCCATCCAATACCATTTGCGCCCTCTGGAATCAACAATAAACCTTTCTTCCTTCCATTTCGGAATGATGAGAGCTGAAAAAACTGACCCTTGCGTTAACATGATGTTGAATGCTAAAAACTCCATTACCCATCGTTAGCTCTCTGAAGAAACCTTCATGACAGTTAAGTTCTAAACAATCATCAATCCTCTTAGCAACCCACAAAGTTGTCGTCCCCCCTAGGCACATGAACTTAGCTATCCTTTTGCTACGTTCCGAAATACGAAAACTATTTCTTCCCTCTTTCGTAAAAATGGAAGTTTTTTATTCCACTTTCAACCACCTCTCGCCTTCCAACTAAGAGGAATCCACCTCGTGCTTCATCGTCAAATCCCACTACTCCCTATTGCTCCTGCTTCATCCTCAAGGTAAAAACGTAGATCTGAAATTTCAAAACTCGAAAGAACCAGATCTGAAACTGAGCCAAAGAAACAAATATGTGCCCAATCCCTACCTAGCGGGTGAATCTGGGAAGAGATGCTGCAAAAATACAAATCTGAGCCCTGTGCAACGAAGGTGTGTTACCGCGAACAACAGATGACTAGAACTTAAACTTGCAAAAAATTCGATCGCCGAAGAGAGAACCGACGCCGGACAGCCCTCAACGAGGTCGTTGGGGTCCGTCAACCTAGTCTGTGAAGATGGTGATAAGCCGCTCGCCGGCTAGATGGGTGGCAACTTGTCTGCGAGAATAAGGATATTCTCACAAAAATACAATCATGGATAAATGCTTGCGTGTGAAGAACACAATCATGAAATTGAAATGAATATTGTTTGTGTGTAGGAGACTATGCTGGCTGTTGTTACTAGGGCTATTGTGTGAAGCTTGTGGGGATGCCAACACATGGATTGGTGCTGTATGGGCTCAAATGAAGCTTTTGGTACCGCCACAACTATTTCCCGAGTAAGGCCTATTGAAAATGCTCAACTTTCTAATCCCCAAACCGCCACAAGATAGGCGATGGTACAAATCTTGTCTCATTTAATCAAATAGAACTTTTTCTCATCCCCCAATCCACCCCACAAGAAAGCATGGAAGATATTTTCTAGCCTATTAGCCACACCAACCGGAATCGAGAATAATGACAGATAGCATGTAGGGAGGTTAGATAACATATTCTTAATAAGAGAGTGATTTTTCCCCTTTAGGTAGATACATCATTTTCCAACCAGCCAATCTATTCTCAATTTTTTCGATAACACCATATCATATTACCTTGGATTTATGAGGGGCCCCTAATAAGACCAAGGTACTTCATAGGAAAAAAAAGAAACCTTACAACCCAAGATTTTAGCCAAGTCTCCAATATGATCTACCAAGTCAACTAGTACAAATTCAGATTTAGACAAATTCACCTTGAGACCGGAAACAACTTCAAAACAAAGTAAAAGGATTCTCAATGAATGAATTTGATTAGGTTCTGGCTCACAAAGAATTAGGGTGTCGTCAGTGAAGAGAAGATGAGATACATTGACGCTCCCAAATGAAGTACCACCTGCTGAAAACCCAGACAAAAAAGACCCATCCACTTCCACCTCCAAGATTCTGCTCAATACATCCATAACTAAGACAAAGAGAAAAGGAGTTAGAGGATCTTCTTGTCTCAATCCGTGGGAGCTGTTGAAGAAACCCTTGGGAGTGCCATTAACCAACATCGAGAATCTAGCGGTCTTCATCCAAGTGCACCACCTCTCCCCAAAATTAAATTTGCCGAGAATATAAACCAAGAAGTCTCAGTTAACATGATCAAAAGCCTTCTCCATATTTAGTTTGAGAAGGATAACCTGGACGGCCGAATCTAATACTACTATCCAAACATTCAATAGCAATAAGGATCGAATCCAGAATCTGTCTCCCCTTAACAAATGCATTTTGGGGCTTCGAAACAATCTTTTCCATGACCGTACTTATACAATAGGCTAGAACCTTGGATATAATCTTATACATTTCACTCACAAGACTTGTAGGAAAAAACATCTTTCACCTCCATAGACTCGACCTTCTACAAAACCTTCATAACATTCTCCTTGATAATATCCCAATAGACCTGGAAAAAAGCCATTAAAAATCCATCTGGTCTCGACGCTTTATCCTTATCCATTCCCTTTAGCAAATTAAACACCTCTTCCTCTTCAAACATCCTCTCTAACTAGTCAGCGCACGATTGATCAATCATGTCAAAAGCCCATCAACCTTAGGTGATGTAGGATAAAAGATGAGAAAACAATAGAACATGGAAAATAATGGTGGCAGAGAAGAAAGAAGCTAGAAAAGATAAAGAAGAAGAAGAAAAAAAGAAAGGGGTTGGAAGAATGACGGCATCACTCAATTGTTTAATCTCAAAACTGCCTTCAATGTTTCATTACATGCATTTAAATAGTAAAATAACACAAACCCTAAATAAACCTTAGAAAGTCTATGGGCTAAAGACCAAGCCCATTAATACAAACCCAAATAAAATAAATAAGACATAAGTAAAATAACCAAAATAACAATAATAGGAAATGTCCTCATCATTAGGCTTCCAAGGGAATTGCTCCATGAGTAGATTATCAAAAAATTGCACTAGGTGATTCTTAATTTAGATCTTTCCGAAAGAACTTATCCTTTCTAATGCAGCACCTCAATAGCATTAAGTCTTCTATGAGAGTTGGCCACTCTATGAAAAAAACTGGTACACTTGTGTCCTTCCTTCAGCCAAAGGGCCAAGGATTTTTGTCGCCATGAGATTTCTTCCATAAGAGTAAGTTTTTCCATATTAGCCACAACAACAATCCTCCTTGCCTTCTCCTCATCCATGAGAACCCCAGCAGTCCCCTTTTTATCAAAGCATGAAAGTTCCTCAAAAGGAATCTTTCTCTGATCATCAATCTTCCTAAATTATTCATCATTCAACAATTTCAGATCTTCCTTCAAAGCTTGAAGCTTTCCAGCCAACACAAAGTTGGGTGTACTAGAAATATCATAAGAGGACCACCGCACTCTCACCTTTTCCACAAAAACATCAACTTTCAACCACATGTTTTCAAATTTAAAATATCTACGTCCCACATGGAGACCCCCACAATCTAGCAAAATGGGGAAATGGTCCGAACATAGCCTTGGAAGTATGTTTTGACATAAATTAGAAAAATGGGCCTCCCATGATGAAGATACAATGAATCTGTTCAGTCTTGACCAGACCCTCTGGTCCATGTAAAATTCCCCCAGCCAAAGGTAAATCAACCAAGTACCTATAAAAAAAGGGTAAATCAACTAAGTCCAATTCACAAATCAGATTAGAAAATTCTGCCATAGCCAGGCTAATACAAGAATCCCCCAACCTCTCACTTGGAAAACGAGTTATATTAAAAATCCCCCCAATACACGATGGCCCATCCCACCAACAACACATACCAGTAATCTCCTCCCTAAGGAACCTTCTATTGTTGTCCACATTAGGACCATATACACCAGTGAAAGACCACTTGTAGACATCATCCACATTTTTAAAGGAACAAGCCACCAAATATTCCCTGACATACTCCTCAGCCAGATTGACAACTCTTGTATCCCACAACAAAAGAATACCTCTTGATGCCCCTTTAGAGGCAAGATAGACCCAACCCATATGAAGACATCCCCACAAACTTCTAACAATGCTTCTATCTATGAACTTCAGCTTCGTCTATTGAAGACAAATGATATCAGCGTATCAAGAATTTAATCAGGGAATTGAAACAAATTTTGTTTGTTTGTGGGAGACTAAGCTGGCTGTTGTTTCTAGTGTTGTTATGTAAAGCTTGTGGGATGCAACACATGGATTGGTACTGTATGGGCTCAAATGAGGCTTTTGGAGGGATTTTGCTCATGTGTGATAGGAAGGTGGTAGAAAAAATTGATGGATGTTACTTATCAGAAAAAAAAAAAAAAATTGATGGATGTGTGAGAGATTTCATTATTACCTGTAGGTTCAAATATGTCAATGACAAATTTAAGTAGGGCTTTGTTGGAGTTTATGCTTCTAATCATAGTTGTATCAGAAGACTTCTTTGGGATGCATTTGGGTGTTAAATTAGTTGGTGGAGCATTCATGGTGTATTAGGGTGACTATAATGTTATCTGCTATTTGAGTGAGAGGTCGGGTGATATCCTCTATTCTTGAGCAGTCAAGCTACAGTGGAGTTGTTTGAATTCATTTTTGAACATAGCCTTCACTACAACACAATTGCTTTTTAGTGACGGTTGGGAAATTGTGACAGTCCCTAGACCGTCACTAAAAGGCATTTTCTATGACAGTTTCTGGAAACCGTCACTAAAGATAGAATGAGATTTTTTTACGTTCCAACGTATGAGAAATATACGTTCGAACGTCACATATACGTTCAAACGTTATGTCAGTTTACGTTTGAACGTAAAATGTTTTGGCGCAACCGTTCGAATGTTATTAGTTAACGTTCGAACGTAAAATGTTTGCACCAATGTTCGAACGTTAAGTAATAACATTCGAACGTTCATTGTAAATTTAAATTAAATGACTTTAATTTAAAAATTATGTGGTTTTTATTGTGCATAATTTGTGAACAAGTCTAAAAAATTGAATTGTATATATTTATATATACACAATTTGTAATATATAAATATATATTATTGATTTATATATATTTGAAATGCAGTGATTTAGTATTAAAGTTGGAAAATATAACATCAAAGAAGATTAAAAATTGAAATTAAAAAACGATAGAAATATTCAATAATATTTTTTGTTACAAATATTAAAACTAAAATACAAAATTTGATAGAATGTAGTAAACAATAGTTAGATGATAACGTTATCCGCAAAAGTCGACCTCCGTATCTCCTCAGTCAAGGTATCAACCTTGTCGTTGAGGATAGTTACACGATGGGTGAGTTCGGCAATAGACGTCGATATAGCCTCGAGCGATCGATTGATCTTATGATCGATATGTGCAGTCAGCTGTGAGATGACCGCATCAACCCAAGCAGGCCGCACATCTCCTACAGATGTACTCGGTATATGCTGACTACTACTCCCGACATTACCTGGCTCAGGCTGCGTCGGAGGAACTAGATCCTCTACAGGGGGTGGCTGACGTCCCCTCGCCTGTCCAATGCTACGTCGATGCGTGGTCATGTCGAGGGGGCTCTCTGATCTTTGACCCGCTCCTCTGGCTGGGTCGGCACTCCCCGTGCAAGTACTAGTCGGCTGATTAGGACACCATATGGGAGATTATTCGTGGAGACAATGCTCGCCTCGTAACGAATCCTCTCAAAGATGTGCAGTGGCAAATCTATAGGATCTCCACGTGCCACTCGTATCAAAAATTGTGCTCGAAGCCGACTAAATGTGATTTTATGAGCCACGGGATCGACATTTGTTGCAACAATAAGGTGCAACATGCGGAAGAAATGCAGCAGATGGTTCTGGTTGAAGGCGTTCTTCCGCTCGATCTGCATGCGGTCCCTCCCGGTGAGGATGTAGAAATCCTCGTCTCGGTCATCATCCCGAGCCTCGACGCCAGTATCCTCAGCCTCTGACTGGCCTGCATCTCTGGCTGATGCTGACTCAAATGGGCGGCCAGTAGATGATATAGAAGTGCCTACATCCTCACCGGGTGTTGAGTGTGCAAATGTCTCAACTCCTCAATGAATCCTGAGGTGCTCACCGATGACATCTGGTGATACCTCAATGGAAACACAGCGTACAGTCACGGTGTTAGAGGATGCATCCTGAGGCATGTCACACATCCCCAAATATAATTCTTGAACCATTGAGGGGTATGCCTTCCCCCTCAATGTGCAGATATTTCCCCAGCCTCTACTGAGGAAAACATCACTCAGGTTCGTCTGCTGCCAACAGAGTTCGTTGAACTCATTAATCTGGACCTCTCACTCTATCATAACAATACGAGCTCCGATACGGGCAGTGTCTGACGTGGCTCCTTCCCACCCTCGTTTCCTAGTATGCAGTGGAAGAGCCATATCCTGAAAATAGAAAAGAAAAAAAATTATTTATATTAATGCATTTTTTTGTATTAATTTTAAGTTGCACTGCATTAACGTTCGAACATTTTATCTTTAACATTCTAACGTTAAAGATAAAACGTTTGGACGTTTATTTATACATTCGCACGTAAAATAATGTAAATAAGTTTACATTCGAACGTAAAACAAATACGTTCGAATGTAAAACATATACGTTCGAACATAAGCAATAAATAAATATTGGCTGATGTACGTTTGGACGTTTATGTTATACGTTCGAACGTATTTGTCTTACATGTGAACGTAAATATGAACGTCCGAACGTCGAAGCATGAATAACGTAGAAAATCATTACGTTCGGACGTTATAATTAAACGTCTGACCGTATGTGATTTACGTGCGAAAGTAAAATATTAACGTTCGAACGTATGTCGTTTAATAATATTTAAAAAGTAGTACGTCCTGACGTATACATTAAACGTTTAGACCAAAAATTGATGAATATGACGTCCGAATGTAAGACTATGAACGTTCGAACGTATAAGCCGTAATGGCTCTGTAATTTAAACGTCGTACGTTCGAACGTCTTGGTGAAACGTTCAAACGTTACGACGCAGAATGGCTGAGTCGACTCAGCCATTATTGAAATCTCAAAAATTTCCCTACAAGGTTCTAAATGCCGAAATGTCACCGTAGAAATGAAGTATACACTTCAAGAAACATTTCTACGGTGACTATTCGGCCAATGGCTGGCCGTGGTGGCCGAAAAATGAAGTTGAAAATCCGGCCACCACTTATCCGGTTTTAAACAAAACTCAATCCAAATATCAATAAAATACATGTTATTTGAATAAAAGATGAATGCCTACCTTTTAGTGACAGTTGTGGCGGAGTTGACAACGGCGGTGACGGAGGCGTGGCGGCGTGCAACGGAGTAGACGATGGATACGTTTTGGAAATGTCGTTTCGACGTTCAATTTTGGCCTTATATACACAGAAGAACGTTTGTCAATTTAATTTCTAAAATTTTATCTATAATATATTATATTATAAATGTTTATGTTATATATTAGGATGTTATATAATATTATTGACAATTAGATTAATTGATTTTTTTGTGAGTGCTTGTTATATTTCTAAAGTTTAGCAATATGTTTATACATGTTGTTGTGATTTTATGCTTACTCTTGAAATAATTGTGATTATTGTTTGTGAATTTTGTGAATAGTTTATGAGTTTATGGTGTTTATTGAAGAATTAATAAGTAACAATTTAATATATATTATTAATTTATATATATGGTATAGTTTATATACTATATACATTTATGTTCTCATTTAAAGTATTATGCTATCATACTATACAATATAGTATATAGTTATAGATATATAAAATGTAGTATATATATTATATTATAGGTTAGTATATAATAAAGAATTTAATAAGTAACAATTTAATATATATTATTGATTTATATATATGGTATAGTTTATATATTATATACATTTATGTTCTCATTTAAAGTATTATGCTATCATACTATACAATGTAGTATATAGTTATAGATATATAAAATGTAGTATATATATTATATTATAAGTTAGTATATAATAAAGAATTTATTAAGTAACAATTTAATATATATTATTGATTTATATATATGGTATAGTTTATATATTATATACATTTATGTTCTCATTTAAAGTATTATGATATCATACTGTACAATGCAGTATATAGTTATAGATATATAAAATGTAGTACATATATTATATTATAAGTTAGTATAGTAGGAATCGTATGTTCGAACGTTTCAAGTTAACGTTCGAACGTTAAACTAAGAGGCGGGAATTTTCCCGCTCGATTAAGGTATCTGTGTGATTATTCAGACGTTCGGACGTTTATATTATACGTTCGAACGTTATTTGATGAAAATCACCAGAAAATTATGTACATCTAAACGCCAAATCTGTTAACGTCCAAACGTTAGTTAAATTAGTGCGGGAAATTTCTCGCTCAAATATGGTAACACTTTGATGAAATTTACATTCAGACGTTTAAGTTGAATGTTCGAACGTTCATCTGTAAATCTACGAACGTTCGAACGAGAAATTGTGATACATTCAAACATATATGAGGAAAGTGCGGGAACTTTCCCTCTAGATTTTATGTTATATGATAAGAAAGGTACGTTCAAACGTGTACTGTAAACGTCCGAACGTTCTGGGCGGGAATAATTTTAGAATATAACGTTCGAACGTTTAAACTAATAATTTTAGAACTTAATCAGTATGCGCACGGGAGGAAGCGGGAGGGAGGGAGGGAGGGAGAGAGAGAGAGAGAGAGAGAGAGAGAGAGAGAGAGAGAGAGAGAGAGAGGGAGGGTTAGAGTGAGAGAGAGTTGAGTTTTGGTAAGAAAAAATTTTTATTTCTTGTATTTTTTTGAATTTTATGATATTTATAGAATGTGTTTTTGCTATAGAATATTTCTAATAAATTAGTATTGTATTTTTTGAAGGATTGCTTGTTTTGGGAAGTTGGAAGATTTTGATTTGTAAAAGGATATTGTTAGTGCTAGGTATATTTCTAAACTTTATCAATATGTTGTTGTGATTTTATGCTTACTCGTAAAATATTGTGATTATTGTTTGTATAGTTTGCAAATAGTTTGTGAGTTATTGTAAATATGTTGTGATATGAATTTGAAATATTGTGTTTATTATTTGTGAATGACATTTTGAAGAATCATTATTAGAAATATATTGTTATTAGGCTTTGTTAATACATGTTTATTGCTTACTTAAGTTTAGGATATGTTAATACATGTGGTATGCTATTTTGTGAATATATTGTGAGTTATTGTAAATATATTGTGATATGGACTTGAAATATTTAAATTATTATTTGTGAATGACGTTTGAATATGTTTACATTGTTACAAATATATTGTCCTTAAGTTTTGTTAATACATGTGGCATATTATTTTATGTTTACAATTGAAATATTGTGATTATTATTTGTATAGTTTGTAAATAGTTTGTGAGTTATTATGAATATATTGTGATATAGATTTGAAATATTGTGATAATAATATTTCAAATTAAGTAATAACAAATAAAAGTAACTCTTTAAGAATTATAATAATTAAAATTATTGTATAACCTTTGAAATTTAAGTATGATAATTAAAATAGGGAACTTTAAGAATAGTAATAATTAAATATTTATAATAATATTTGAAATTAAGTAATAACAAATAAAAGTAACTCTTTAAGAATTAAAATATTTAAAATTATATTATAACCTTTGAAATTTAAGTATAACAATTAAAATTATACTTTAAGAATGATAATAATTAAATATTTATAATAATATTTGAAATTAAGTAATAACAAATAAAAGTAACTCTTTAAGAATTAAAATATTTAAAATTATATTATAACTTTTGAAATTTAAGTATAACAATTAAAATTATACTTTAAGAATGATAATAATTAAAATTATAATATAATATTTAAAATACTCTTCAATAAAAAAGTCTTGAACCTACTAAATAAGTAGAGTTGGAATATGTATATATACTTATTTATTATAAACTAAAGAGAAAGAAAATAAGGATCAAATAGATGCTTATATAAAAATTATATACTTGTTGTCTATATAAATAAATAACTCACTCAATGAAGTATAACAATTAAGATTATAATTGTGGAATGATAATAATTAAAATTATATAATAACCTTTAAAATTATATATAACAATTATAATCTCTAAATTTTAGTCTAATTGCTTGACTGTCATAGTCTCTTCGGCCTTGAGAGTTGTCAAGGTCGGACAGTTTGTGACGGTTAAGTAATTAGACTAAAATTTAAACATTTCTTCAAGAGCATTCTCCCTCGTTTGGTACAAGACACGAAACTTAGGGTCACATAATCTTCCATCCCTCTTTAGTTTAACAATATAACACTATTTGAAGGTGACATTGTTAATTTAAACAACATGGAGATATTGTTTGTATGATTTTTTGCTAGATGCGTGTGACATTGCATAAATACCCTTAGACCCGTTTGGGAATCAGTGTCCATTTATGTGTCCACTGATTCTTGAATTGTCCAGTGTGGACTGTTTGAGATTATATTATCTGTATTGCACATTTTTGTTACTCGCTACTTTCCACGTTTAATATGAAGTTTCGGTGTCTTCTTCTACTGTTCTTCGGGTATACTGTTCGTAGGGTCACAATCCCGATATTTGAACATGTATACTTGGAGAACTATGGGGAGGTGCTGCCGAAATTTCTACTAACGTGGAAATTAGTAGAGTGACGAGATTTGTGCAATATGGAGAATATAATCTTGAATGGGATAGGACCAACTACCTTATCAAAAAAGCAATGAGAATTGGAGCATGACATGCATGTGAATTTTCAATGTACGTGTTATTAATATATAGATGTTTTTAGAAATGGACAAAAATTGGATGCGTCTGGACGATAGACTTGGAAAGGATTACATACCCTATGCATGTGGAGTAAGAACTTTCATTGATTTTGCACGGGCCTCTGCTAATAGTCGTGGTTACATTAAGTGTCTATGTTGAGGGTGTAAAAATTTGTGTGCGATAGGATTGGATGAAGTAGAGCATCATATATTTGTGAATGGTATGGATCTGGGGTATACGCGATGGGTACTGCATGGTGAGCCGTATTAAGGGTCAGCAGATGTATTGGTCGATCATCACAATTATTTGCGGCACATGGATGATGATTATGAGCATGATGAGATGGAGGAGATGTTGGGTGACATTAGAGCTGGGATGTTTATGGATGAGGTTAACGACAATGCCTCAAGTGGTGGATCAGGGACTGATTGTGAAAATATTCCTTCACTGTGGGAAGATGCAAAGTGCGAGCTTTACCCAGGTTGTATAAAACATTCCAAAATGTCGTTTATTGTGCGGTTGCTTCACATTAAATCATTGTGTGGGATGTCGACGAAAGCAATAAACATGGTATTGGACTTATTTAACGAGGTGCTTCCTGAAGGGTCTGCATTGCTCAAGAACTTTTATGAAGCGAAACAGTTGAGAAAGGGATTAGGATTTGAGTACAAGTCCATACATGCATGCAAGAATGATTTGTATTGTTCTGGAAGGAGAACGAGGAGAAACAAGCATATCCTGTATGTGAAGAGTCGAGGTGGAAAGGTAAGAAAAACATGTCGGTTAAGGTGTTGCGGTATTTTCCCTTGAAACCTAGGTTGCAAAGACTATATATGTGTAAGAAAACAGCTCATGATATGAGGTGGTACGAGGAGAAAAGAGTTAAGAATGACGCATATATGAGGCATCCAGCTGATTCACTTGCGTGGCAGTCTTTCGATAATCAGTATCCAGAGTTCAGGTTAGAAACTCGGAACGTGCGCCTGGGACTCACAACCGATGGATTCAACCCTTTTGGGAATATGAGTACAAGTTATAGCACTTGGCCCGTGGTATTGATTCCGTACAATCTTCCACCATGGAGGTGCATGAAGGCGCCAAACTTTTTGTTAACTTTACTCATCCCTAGCCCTAGATCACCTGGGAATGATATTGACGTATTAATGCAGTCATTGATTGAAGAGCTGAAAGAGTTATGGGAAACAAGCGTTAGAACTTATGATGCATCTAAGTCGACATCTTTTCAGATGCATGATGCGGTAATGTGGACCATAAATGATTTTCCAGAGTATGGGAATCTTTCCGGCTGGAGTACGAAATGGAAGTTAGCATGTCCGACGTGTAATAAAGAAACTGCTAGTGAGTGGCTAAAATATTCTTAGAAGTTGTGTTTCATGGGTCATCGATGTTATTTACCAGCAAATCATGC
This sequence comes from Juglans mandshurica, assembly GCA_022457165.1. NCBI lineage: Eukaryota > Viridiplantae > Streptophyta > Magnoliopsida > Fagales > Juglandaceae > Juglans > Juglans mandshurica. The sequence continues at coordinate 19,432,354 of CM039621.1, forward strand.
ATGGAGAAGAGAATGTGCCAAGTTTGATGGGAGAGTAGAGGATAGGATTGCACCAAAAGAGTTGTCTGGAGAAGAGATAGTGGAACAACTGCAACATGTTAGAGCGAACAATTTTGGCAAAGGTCGGGGAAAGAACAAGAGAAAACGAGCCGTAGCAGAATTGAAATGGACAAAGCGTAGTATTTTTTTTGACTTGCCGTAATAGTCGTCATGCAAGTTGCGACATAGTTTGGATGTAATGCACATAGAGAAGAATATTTGCAATAATATACTGGATACATTGATTAGTATTAACAAAAAGATGAAAGACACGATCAAGACGAGGAAAGATCTTGAGAGAATGAGAATTAAACATAATCTGCATTTGCGGGTGGAAGGCAATAGGGTGGTCATGCCGCATACATGTTTTACGATGACGAGGGAGGAGAGGATGGATTTCTGCAAATGGTTGCAAGGTGTGAAGTTGCCAGATGGTTATGCTTCAAATATTGGTAGATGCGTGAGTCCTGATGATTGGAAAATCAATGGATTGAAAAGTCATGATTGTCACGTATTTTTACAGAAGTTATTACCTGTGGGAATTTATGGGAAGCTGACATCTAATGTACGTATCGCCATATCTGAACTATGTATGTTTCTGAACTTGAGTAGTAAATCGAGATGTGTTGTCGAAATTGGAAGAAGACATTGCTACTATACTACGTAAATTTGAGCAGATCTTTCCACCATCATTTTTTGATGTCATGGTCCATTTAGCAATACATTTACCGCGAGAGGTACTTCTCGGTGGACCGGTGCAGTTCCGTTGGATGTATCCAGTTGAAAGATATTTGGGTCGATTGAAGCGCACTGTTGGGAATAAAGCCAAAGCTGAGAGTTCAATAGCAGAGGCCTATATACACGATGAATGGTTAACATTTTGCTCTCTATATCTTCGTGGTGTTGAAACACGATTTAATCGTCAAGAGCGAAATGCTGATCTTGCTACTCCGCCTTCTCGTGAGCTATCAGTGTTTTCCCAGAATGTACGACCCTTGGGTGCACAAACAGGTTACGATTTAATTGATGGAGAGTTGGGTAAAGTTCGGTGGTATGTGTTAAATGACTGCCGAGAGATTGATGATTATCTTAGGTATGTCATTTCATTGCTTTGAATAATTATAGTTTTTTTTAAATTAATTAGAATTTTTGTGCTCAAAATATACTTCTTTTGCAACATGGTATAATAGTGACCACATGGACAAACTTAGGACGGAAGGCTTAGAAAATATCGAGGCAAGACACGAGGAAGAATTTCCCGGATGATTTGAAGAACGTGTATGAACTAAAATTATATATATGTTATATTGTGAAATTTTTAACTCTGGATAATAAAATAATAAATATATACTATTTCAATTGTTAGATTTTGGAACAACGTGCTCGTGATCCTAGAGCAATTTCTTCTGAATTGTATGCATTGGCCCGTGGTCCCTCAAATAGAGCACTTCGATATACTGCATGCATGGTTCGAGGTTATATATTCCATACTTTGGACCGTGAACGTAATAGAAAGACTCAAAATTGTAGTGTGTTGGTCGAGGGGAGTCATGGAACAGATGATATTGACTATTATGGTGTCATACATGATATTATCAAATTGAAATATCTGGGTTGGTCTGTAACATATGTCTGGTGGGATCTAGGCGGTGGTCGGGTTTCGATACATAAGGATAATCACTTTACGAGTGTCAATACTGCATCTAAATGGTACGAAGATGATCCATTCGTATTGGCTTGTCAAGCTACCCAAGTCTATTACTTGATGGATCCAATGAAAAGTGCTGATAAAGATAGTGGAGAGATAACTTGGCGAGTCGTACAAAAATTTGTTCCTCGAAATATATATGAAGCAGGAACGAGTGCAGATTACGAGAATAGTGGAGATGAAGATGACACTTCGATTGTTGAGGCATACCAGGAAGATGGAGAGGGTATAAACTTGTTTTTTGACCTCGGTGCACTCGAGTTGCTCCCCTTGTGTAGAGATGATGTCCCACCCATCCATCTTGACCCGTCTGTATTAAATGATCATTCAATTCAAGTAAGTGAGGAGGAAGAAGAAGAAGACGAGTCAGAAAATGAAGACGAATCAGAATCCGGGCAAGAGGTTGATAAAGATGATGAAGAAGAGGTGCATGATGATAATGATGATGAAGATGTTATTGATGGAGATTCTGAAACAAGCATGAAAAATTCATCTGAAGAATAAAAGTACTAAATATTTTATTCATATAGCTAGGTGACTATAAAATATCTTCAATTTTCATAATTTCTTCTAATTAATTTTCTTTGATATAATTAATTATTTTCAAGAATGCTGCCAAAACGCCAACGAAGAAATGTGCCTTCGCCAAGTCTAAGTCCTGAATCCATTGAGGACTCCCCACTCGAGGAATCCATTCCTGAAGATCAAGCTAACACAGAAGAGAACAACAGCCAGTCGACACCTACCAGTAAGGAAATATTGTCGTTGATAATTATATATATAGTTAATACTTTTTTCTCAATAACTATATAATTATAATTATAGTATATCTATTATCATGTAGTTGATGCATCTGAACGTCGCGGTCGTGGCTATACACGTGGAATCTCTCTTGAAAAAAATAGAAGGCACGGTAAATTGAAGATCACAATTCTTGATAATTCCACTGGAGGAGTGGATGATAGTGCAACAACGCTTTCCTCCTATATTGGCACAGTAGTTCGAGCTTATGCTCCATTTTATGTGTACTCATGGCGAGATGTTCCGAATGAGATTAAGGAGCACATTCAAAGTCGTGTGCTGGTGAGTTTACTTTTCAGTACATTTTTTCACCTAGATTAATATATTATATTTTTGACCTGATTCTCTTGTTAGGATGAATTCGACCTCGACTTTGGTCGTAGCGAGGATTTGAGAACCGTGAATGAGTTGATGGCTACACTATTCCGACGTCACAAAGGATGATGTCATGACCACTTCAAGAAGTTTGAGACGTTGGAAGAGGCTGCGCAGTCTCCTTTTCAGCAGATGAAGTTAGATGATTGGAGAAAGTATTGTGATCTTTTCGCATCTCCAGATTATCAGGTATTTTACATTTATATCTTTTAATTATTTACATTCATATTCGTTCTATATATTATATGTATACATATTTCAATTAACATTTTTAATATATTTTGTAGCACTTGAGTTCTACAAATGCACAGAATAGATCCGCTCTGACTGTCCACCATCGTGCCGATTCAAGGTCATTCCACCGTCTTGCTAAAAAAATAGTAATTAAAAAATTATAGAATTCATTTATTTTCCTGATATTCTTTCTGATAAGTACTAACATTATCTTTTTAAAATTGCTAATATTGTCGCTTTGTTAGAAACGTGATGATCCTGAAAACTTTTCCCTCATTCATGTCTATGCTGCTGCTCACACTAATGAGCATAGTGAGTGGATAGATCCTGTCGCTGCAAATAATTATGTAAGTAGTGTTAATTTTGTTAAATAAATTATTTATATAACATTTTAATAGTTTATTTCTTATTTCTATTTCTTTTAATACGTTACTAATTATTTACGATCATTACCTTTTAAATTGCAGAGCAAAATGTTAGAGATGCAGTCGGCTTTTGAGGAATCCTCTCCTAGTGACATAGACATATTCACGCAAGTGTTCGGGCCGCAGTCTAGTAGGGCAAGAGGTTCGGGACGATCTATCAAGTATAAATGTTCATCCTCCTCAACCTCATCGGCTTCACAAATTAATAATCTTATAGCAGATTTAGAAGCAGCACGGCGTGAGAATGAGTATATGAGGTCGAGACAACAAGAGTTATAGTAATGACAGTCTCATTTAGAGACGCATTTGCAGGACCAACAAAGAGACCATGAGGAAAGAATACGTAGTGAAGTGCAAGAGCAAGTGCAACGGGAGATGATGGTGCAAATGGAGCGTGTTATGTCGTTGCAACAGAATCCCCGTGGGCGAGGGAAAAAGAAGAAATAAATTTTATCAATATTTCTGACTAGTTTTAATATCTAATTTTGTGCTTTTATAAGACATTGTTACTTGTTAATTGGGTATGTAATATGATACAATTGGTATTATGTTTTTAAATTTTATGAAATTAGTATTTCTGATCTGTACGTTCGAATGTAAATAAAAATCGTTCGAACGTTGGTTCACACTCTAACAAACGTTCGAACGTAAATACAATTGAATCGTTCGAACGTCAAACTATACGTTCGAACGTACTCACGCTAAAACGAACAAACCGTTCGAACGGTAAAGCGATTAACGTTCGAACAAAGAACTTGCATTCGAACGCTCCTTCGTTTACATTTGAAATAACGTCCGAACATTAAATGCGCTATGTTTGAACATTTACGTTTATGTTCTAACAAATATTCGAACGTTTATTGTAATTAACGTTCGGACTCGTTAACATTCGAACGTAAATATGATACGTCCGAATGATAATCAACGAACGTCAAATTCTCTCATTCGAACGCCAATCGGTCGGGTTAACATCCGAATGTAAATATGATACGTTCGAACGATATTCAACAAACGTTAAATTCTCTCATTCGAACGCCAATCGGTCGGGTATAACGTCTGAACGTTTTATTTTACTTCCGAACGTGATTTTCTGTGACAGTTCATAACCGTCACAAAAAAAGGAACGTTCAAACGTTGTACCGAATGGAACACTTCCAACCGTCACTCTAAATATGTTTAGTGACGGTTTGCCATTTTTTTGTGACAGTTTCTTCTGTCACAAAAGACACATTATGTTGTAGTGCTTATAGATATCCTCCTCATGGGAGGGATGTATAGCTAGTCCAACAAGTGTGACTAGACAATATGGTCTCGAATTGCAGGTTTATTCTCTTTCCTGAATGGGAAGCTAAATTCCCAATGTTTTCTTAGAGAAGGCTCCCTGGATCACTAATGGACCTTTTTCCTTTTATGTTGGCCTGTGACAATAGGGTGCACAGTAGACTTTGTAGCTGGTGTAAGCCATATACAAGCTCCAATATACAGAAGGATATTCCCATCTACAAAGTCTCCAATCTTTTAGAGCTCAAGGAGTTTTGCTCTTTTTCGTGCTAGATGGATATATCCTTTTGTATACTTATGTGTATTTGGGTTGCACCCTACTGCGCTTTTAACAAAATTTGTGTTATGAAAAAAAAGATATGCCATTCAACTTTTTGTTTTCTGCGTAATGACAAGAGATTTGTTCATAAAGCTTTTATAGAAAATATTGGGAATTCAACCAAGTAGATTGTAACACATTTTGATTGAAGGTAGATGTAACTTCTTGTACTTATGTTGTATTTACAGGCATTTCCAATTATAGATAACTCCTCTACATTGGCTACTGCTCAAGGTTTTCGCTCTGTAAGTGAATTTGTTAAGAAGCAGTTATTGTCTATTTTCTATGGGTTAGAGTAAAGGCATATCTAAAAATGTATGATATGCTCACTTACTTTTTTGGGTCCGTTGAGATTGAGCCACTTATCACTAGGGATTTGATAGTATTTTTCGTTTGATTAGAGTTAGCCAAACGATGGAAAATTTTTAGTGTTCGTCTCATTCCTTCCACAAGGATTGTGTGGCCCAGTTCTCTAGCAATATCTTATTTCCTCCTTCTCTATGCATAAAGCTCACCGGAATCCCATCACAACCACATAATTTATTCAATAGAAACCTTTTCTGATTCTGGATACGACCAACTCCTGTTTCTTTAGGTGTTTCAACTTGCTCGCCAATACAAAATTGGGGGAACCATGGAAGCTGTAGAACAACCGTCATGGCTTCACTTTATCCACAAAACCCTATTCATTTTTTTTGTTAATTAATAAAATATTTCACTAAAAAGCTCAAAAGGAAAATTGAAACATGTACCTTGCCATATATTTTTTTTCTTTTGGATAACAAGAAGGCAGGCTGATCTAGTTTGATCCATGAAAAAGCTAGTTAGCCACGAACTTGGTGCTGACCTACAGCTCATCCTCATGATCAGGCTACAACTGAGTATGAGAAAGAATTCGAGAAGAAGGTGGCCATAGAATTCGAGAAGAAGGCTGCTTTATATCTATCCTTATTTGGGACCCTATTTGTCTCTTTAGGCTTTTTTTTAATTGAAATATATCATCCTCTAGATAATTCAAATTTGAGGAATTGGATATCAATGAATTTCTAGTGTCTCATCTCCATTTTGCAAATGACACATTGTTATTCTGTGACGATAATCCAAAGCCTCACAAAATAACAATTAGGTCTCTCTCTCTCTCCCAAACGGTACTTTAGATTTTGTTAATTTCTTTCTTTTTAATTGGTGGGCCTCTTTAATGTAAAATGATACCTACCGTGCATAGGTTTAACACCCCTTTCCGTAAGTTAGTAATATTACGAATCATTCATAACATAATACCCGGTGAAGATATTCGAATTCATGAAAAATACCTCATTTACAAAAAAATAAAATAAAAGGTCAAACTAAATTGAACATAACTGTCTTCGAATTATGAAACTAAAAACATAACGTAAAAACATAAACTAAACTGATTCTAGTGTAACTAATACTTATTCCTTTCTAAGTCTTTACACTAGATCTATTCCTGGCCCTCCAGCTCTGCATCCTCACACTCATCATCTGTGACATTTAAACATATAAGAAAACATAGAAACAAACAAAAATGAGTCGAACACTCAGTAAATAGTACATCATACCGTAAAATATAACTTAGCTTAGCATAGACTTAATTTTTGAAAGACTCGTCATAACATACATACATCATCACAGATTCACAATCATACTGTAATCATAACTTAATTTAACATAAGCTTAATTTTTGAACAACTCTACATACATACATATATCGTCACAGATTCACATAGCATATATATTCATCATTAACATGAGCAGAATCATACATAATCATGGCAAACATGTAACGTGAATGCATAAATGGCTGACGTAAACATGACTTTTAATAGATGAGAAGTTTGTTGGACTTGAACTTTTCTAGCATGGCATACACTTGTACATAGCATAACATAACATGACATGGCATAACGTGATATGAATATAAACATTCCATGGCATACATGAGCTGAGAACTTCATGAGCATTACATGACTTATATGATCTAAATACTCCATGACATTACATTGTATGGCATACATGTGATTTTCATGACATATCATCCATCAAATCGCAATCCATAATAGCATAACATACATAGGCTCACTTACATGCATATCATTATAATTCACAAATCGCAATCCATAATAGCATAACATACATAAGCTCACTTACATGCATATCATTATAATTCATCGAAGATCATGAAAGGGATCTAACCTTGACTTAGCTCATAGCATAGCGTAGACAAACATCACATTTTCATATACAATTAGAACATTTACAGTACACAAGCAATTATATGATCATACTAATTATCTCTTAACGTTGCTTCTTGATTCCCACTTTGTGCTGTGTTACCTATGCGAGGTACTAGACGTTACTAATTTCCTAGAAAAGAGTGTCGTAATACTCTACGTAATTAAATACGTATAATGGAACTTAACTAAAATAATAGGCTTCATAGCATACTTTAAAAATATACTTTAAAATCCCTTAAATACTTATATAAAAATTGTGTCTATGGGCTCATAATTATTCATGTAAAACTTTGGGCTAGTTTAAATTCCAGCCCAGCTCCTATTAAAGAAAAATAGCCTAATTAAAATCACTAAAATGGGTCTTTGTAAAGAACCACCGGCCACTTTAAAACAATAAAACAGTTTCTGTCAACCCAAAATTCACTCACTTAAATTATTCTAGTTTCTAAAATAAGCCCAACAAGTTCATTTAAAAAAAGAAAAAACTAGGCCCAGTACCACCTCAAGGAAACACTAGCTGAATGGGCTTAGGGTCCAAGGGCCCCTTATGAACTCAAGGGTGGCTACACTTCTGGAAATTAAAACACATGGGACTAAAACAAATGAAAGAAATGGTTGAGCATCGAGAGGAGAAGCTGATGCGCTGCGGCTCTGGGTGGCTGAGAAGGACCGGCGATGTAGCTGGAGGGTCCCTATGGTGGTGTGATGCCAAGAGAGGGTGACAGAGAGAGATAGAGAGTTTAAAGGGAGAGAGACTGTCAAATGGAAACAATGGAGGGGGAAGGAGGATTCCGGCGTGGGCTTACCGGGAAGGTGTGGGTCCGACGGAACTTGTCTGTTCGGAGATCTCTATGGCTGCCGGGAGGTGGTCCAACGTTCCCTGATATGGTTGACGGTGGCTGGGAACAAATGCAGGGGCTATTTTTATTCTCGGTGGGGAGAAAACAAAGACCTAGAGGACTTATGGGTCACGCACGTAGTGGAGGAAGGCTCACCATTGGCGTGCTCAGTGATGGTTTCCGGCGTGGTAGGTTTCTCAATTTGTGCGTTTTGCTCTGTCTGCCGAGGCTGCTATGGTGGCTAGTGTGTGCAAGTTTCATGGTTTTTGCTAAGGGTCTCGTGGGTTTTATAGATGAGGGGTAGGGAGATATCGTGAGTGATTTGGAGAGGTTTGAACTCCACTAAACTTTCAAAAACTACTCTCACAAGGAAAGAAGCACTGAGAGGATATAAGAGTTTTGAAATGTAGTTGAAAGTTAGTTTCAAATCAGGAAACTACCCAATCTGGGAGACCAAATAGAAAAATAAAAGGGGCGTATAGTTTAACAGTAGACAAATCCTATTCAAAACAAATTACTACCTCAAAACATATCTAATAAAATAGTAATAATAAAAATAGAAATAATAAAATCACACTTTTGGGGTCTGGATGATACAATAGGGACTGTATGATGAGAACCAAGGTGGGCCTAGTCTTAAAGATCCTTTGCAAGTTCCGGATGGGCGAATTACAAGATCAAGAGCTAAGAAGATAGGAAGCAATACAAGGATTGGTACAATCCACTTGGGACGAGTCTAGCAAGAGCCGAATATTCAAGATGGGCTTGAGAAAAGGAGATCCAGTGATCATCCACGTGATACAAGCTATGGAAGAGTGCAACATAAATTAGAGCCTATTATTATAATTATGTGATTGAAGGCCTTGGACTTGTTTATTTCATTAAAGGGGCTTATTTTATTAGTTATAGGAATTAGTCTAGAATAATTGGGCTTGAGGATGTTTGACCCACATATGTCTTATTTCTTATGAACTAGAGTTTTGGGAAGGCATTGTATTGTGGCCAATGGCTTATTTGGAAAGCTACTTTTTAGGAACTAGAGTTTAAAGAAGTACTGTAGCCGAGTGACTATAGCCACGACACTATTCGTCCAAGGGTATTTTTGGAAGAAAGGGTTTTATTTTGGCTAGGGTTTTAATTAGGTTTTGCTTTAAATAGACTTTGTAGCCTCATGTTAAGAAATTTATGAAATTTGATGAATTTATTCATTGTGAGTTAAGTTTTACTCCTCTTGTTCTTGATTGAACTTTTGAACTTATCAAAGATAAATCACAACCTTTGTGGCGTTCCTCCTTATAATCTAGGTTCTTAAGACAGGTTCTTCAATGGGTGTAGATTTTAATATAATCTAGTTTATTGAAACGAGTTCTCATCGGGTTTAGATTTTCCATCCATTGACTTGCTTTTGGCTTTCTTGGGTGAGTTTTCAAATTGATTGTGGGTTCAAAGAATTCCATTCCCACGGGTTCATATCACTGTATGTTTTTTTTTTTTGGCTTTAGCTATCCTATAAAGGTTTTGGCTATTTATTGTTCCAAAACATGAATTTCTCAAGCTGCCTTTGGGATGGACATTTACACCCTGACAAATTGATTTCTACTCCTTTCCCCTTCATTTTTTCTTCGTTCTTTTGTTTCGCTTTAGTGCTGTAACGCCCATACTTGTGGTGGGACTTTAAAAAGGACGACGGGAATTTAAAACTTTTCACTTGCATACCTAGGGTGCAACACTCCACGTTTATAAAATAAAATGTGCTTTAGCAATAAAAGAGGTTTACAGCAGAAACATCAATTTTAATAATAAAAGGGCTTTCTTGTCGTAAAACGTCTCTCCCGTCAGTGCCTTCATTTCTTAAAGAGTCTGTGCACTCATGCATTCATACATTTATGCATACATACATTCTTTCTTTTCACTTTCATAGGCCAGTACACACTGTTACCCCCCGTGTGTTATGGTTAGCGGCCCTATGGCCAATGGTCTTTCATTTAACATGTCATTTCATGAGGAAACGTTCGTTTTCGTGAGAAAACATCTTTTATGAGCATGTGCATAAACATCGTCTTTCCTGACATTCGTAAAACATTCGTTCATGGCATCGTAAAAGATTTAAAACGTCGGCCTTCATGGTATCCACAAGCATCACCTTGAAACGTCGTCTCTCGTGGTGTCCTCGAGCATTACCTCATGGTGTCCATAAGAGCGTCGGTTCTTAGGATCCATGAAAGCATCCGTTTCCATGTCTTTATTTGCCTTTCGTGATAAAACACTCTTTTTCGTGAGAAAATATCGTTTCATGAAAAAACATTGTTTTATGATCATAAAATATCAATTTGATGATTTTCTTAGAAAATACATACAATAGATACGCCGTATAGTCATCCATTCACATGCGTACAATTGATACTTTGGGTGCGTAAAAAGGGGCTGCCACGGAGGGGCCGTACATACTTATACAATTGAACACTTATTATTTTCTTTCTTAAAACGTCTTTCGTCTTTTCTTAAAGTATCTTAAAGGAAAAGCGTTTCTTGTATCTTGGAAAACTCTAGAAGAGTATGAACGTAACGCTTACCTGGACTCCATGCTACTTGCATATCATGCAGTCCATTCATGTGCTTGTCAGATGGCAACCTACATGCATACACATACCTTAACGTCATTCTCTGTCTAGTACATAAGTAACTTAAGCTTAGAAAGCACAAGCTACACTTCAGTTGGAACACTCTCCTTCTATCCCATGTTCTTACGTGTTCCTTACTAAGTTAAAACCTTCGGGGACCCATTACGGTCACCCCATCTTCCAACTCAGGACTTGCCTCGAATACTCATTCACTAAAGTGAACCCATGATTCACATTAGGATTAAGACACTAAGGTCTCTGTCTTATTCTTCTCATTAACCACATTCTGACACATGACTCAGACCTAGGGGTGTAAATTTAAATCGGAAAATCGGTCTGGACAGGACCGAACCGAACCGGTTGGTCCGGATTTGAACCGGTTTGGCCCGGAACCAGTTCCTATTTTATGAAAACCGGCCGGATCTGGTCTGGTTTCGGTTCCGTAGTTTCCAGGACTGGACTGGACCGGACCGAACTGGACCGGTTGGAAAATATATATATATATAAATTAATTTTATATATTATATATATAATATATAATTATATATGAAATTTTTATATATAATATATATAATTATATATCATATATGAAATAATTTCATATTATAATTTATAAATTATAACATAAAATGTTAATCTTAAATATGAACATTTGTAATTTGTTTGATCATATGTTATTAATATAATTATATATAAGATAATGTTGTTATAATTTATAAAATAAAAGTTTAATCTTAAAGATGAAAATTTAATTGATCATATGCTTTAAACATAATATATATATTAAATTATTAATAACATTTTATCATAAGAACTAACACTTTACTATATGTTTTTTACATTTAAAAAAAAACTGAAAAACCGGACCGGACCGGAAACTGGTAAAACCGGAGGTATATGTTTAGGAGGGTAATCGGGGCATAATCGGTTTTGAAAAATGCAAAACTTGTACATACCGGTTCGGTCCTAGATTTTGTCCAAAACCGAACCGGTTACACCCCTACTCAGACCAACTAAGTCACGCATCCCTTCCTTAGACAGTACACTCGTCACTTTCTTCATGCATCTTAGCCCATATTAACCCTCATTCCCATCCATACAAACTACACGGTTCTAAGCCAACTCTGAGGCTTAAGCACTGTGCAACTATACTCAGGACAGATTACCTATTACACATGGTGAATCCGTCCGGCACATATGTCTCACCATGTTACACATGTACTTTAGCCTTTATCATCTAAGATCAACTTATATATAACACATTGATCACCGGCTTGGAGGGACAAGGGCCATACTCCGATACCAACCTTCTCTTAACCCGACTAGCCTGACTCTTCATGCTATCCGTCCCTTTTGATAGTTCATCCCAACACTTAACACGACAAGACTCCATTCATAACCACGTCTTATGTCACGTTGTACAGCTCGAGACTATTTCCAAGCTACACCGTGACCTTGTCGCGTTATTCAACATTCTGCTATGTCAATTCCTAACTCATCATGAGTACGATTCCTCACGTACTCCCGATACATCATGACATCTTGTCACGTTCCCATTACGCCATTCATACCCTATCACTTCCCCATCGCAAGCACGACTGTCAGTAACCACGTCACGAAGTGATGTTGCCCAATCATGCTTCCGCTGCGTACTCTTACACTTATTCTGCTACTTCATCCAAATTCACAGCCGTAAGTCCAACACGGTGACACTTGTCACCTTAGACTACAGGCTTCACCATAATTACTCCGGGACACTGTTCCATAGTTCCCGACACTACTCATCACGTTCCACGCCCATCAATCACACAACCATCCTTATCTATGCGACACGCCACACGGCGTATCGCTGCACTTTATGGAGTACACTCCATGCGTACTCCATTCTCACATGCTACACCACATCATTACTATGGCGTACTCGCCATATAGTACATCACTTCACCACATGGAGTACACTCTGCGTGTACTCCCCTCATACACACCACGCCATATCACCATTATGGCATACACGCCATATGATGCATCACTCTGCCATACGGAGTACATTCCACATGTACTCCCTTCATACACATCACGCCACACAGAGTACACTCAACGTGTACTCTTCCCATTCCACACGCCACATCACCAGTATGGCATATCCGCCATATAGTGCATCACTTCGCCATACGGAATACATTCCACATGTACTCCCTTCGTACACATCACGCCACATAGAGTACACTTAACGTGTACTCTTCCCATTCCACAAGCCACATCGCCATTATGGCATACACGCCATATGGTGCATCAATCCACCACATGGAGTACATTCCATATACACTCCCTTCATATGCCATACGCCACACAGAGTACACTCAGCGTGTACTCTTTCCATTCCATAAATACCATGCCACCATTACAACATAGTCCACAAGATTACACAGCACACTTCCCAATTATGCCCAACACTTCACAGCATACTACACGACACCATATACCTCCACACAATACAAATATGCCCAACACTTCACTACCCAGAATGCCCAACACTTCGTTACACAACACCACATCACAATACCACAACTCCACAAATACTAACAACACAGTCCATAACCTAGTCAACTAATCAATATCTAACATAAATACAGGGGTAGAGAGTTATACCATCGACGGGATAACCCATGCGTTACTCTTTGACAATCACGGTCGAAGACGTCGGAAGGGTCGTACGTGGTGGCTAAACCGCGTACGGTGACTATTTAGGCGTTTGGATAGCTAGGTGTGGTCTTGGAAGGGCTCGTGGTGGCCTTGTGATGGTGGCAAGGAGCGTAACACGGCGGATGTAGCAGTGTACAGTGACGGTCAGCCATGCGTAGTGGTTGTCCATCACGTGCAGTGACTACCCACCACATAAAGTGGTGGCTTGGACCTAGGGTTTGGCTAAGGGAGGTGCGGTGGAACTCGTGGTGGCGTTGAGGTGGCGCCATGGTGACTCACGGCAGCAGAGCTGGCCGCATGGTGGAGGAGAAGTCGTGGGAGAGTGAGAGAGAGTGTGCGTGCATGGGTGGCAGATCGGGGCCAAGGGTTGTCGGGATGGGTCGATGGTGGCCTGATGAGGCTGAAGATGGAAGTCACACGCCGTGGGTGGCGGTGCATGGCAGTGGGAGGCGTGCAACCCGTGCATGTGAGGGAGGGAAGCCCGTGCGGTGGAGGAGGGCTACGGATCGTGGGTCACATGGAGGAGGAAGGGGGAGGGAAGGGGAGGTCCATGGCGGTGCTTGGTGGCTGTGAGTGCCGCGAACGGCGGCACTAGAGGCTGCGCACGGTGAAGTCGTGTGTGGGTCTATTGTGGGTGCGACGGGGAAGGTGACTGCATGGGAGGGTTTGAGCTCGCTGCAGGGTGATGGCCAGTGGAAGAGGAAGCTGCCGTGGAGGTGGTGGCGCGATTGGGTGGTGCACGGCGGCGCAATGGACACCAAGCCCGTTCGGGCTTTATAAAGGGAGAGCGTGAGAGAAAGGGACTGGGCTAGGGAGGAGACTCTCTCTCGTCAGTCTGCATGATCCAACTTTCACCGGAGTGAGGTGGAGTTGGTGGTGCCAGCGGTGAGGTCTAGCGACGCACGGAAGTGCCGGGCTGAGCTATAGAAGAATCGGCATGGGAGATGGACTGGATACAGCGTACGCTGGGGAGAGGGAGGAGAGAGAGAGAGAGCTGGGGGAAAAGTGAGGGGGTCTGGGTATTTAACCCAGTCCCTTCGTTTTAGGGATCCACGCAACGATCTAATGATGGATCTCAAACACTGATTTCAAATGCATAAACATTAACTTAATTAAAAGCGCTTAGAGGAATTAAGGTAGAATATTATTTTAAACTAACTTTAGTTTATAAATAATATTCCTTCATCATTAATAAAATGATGAAGTCTCACTTAACATATTAAAGAGAATAAAACCATTTAATTAATAAAAGCTTTCAACATAATTTAAATCTTATAATATCTAAAATAGTTGAAATCATTTTAATAATGATATTCAAATGATTTCTGGCAATTATAATATTTTTGGAGCTCTTCAAGAATATTATAATTGTCGTATTTAAAATCAAGCATAGTTCAATAACACTGGAAATGCTCTTTATAAATATTTCCATCACATTTAAAACACTGGGCGTGCCCTAGAAGTCGCACAATATCTTTGAAGACACGCCATCGGAGTTCGGCACGCATGACGAGTCTCGCATTTGCTAGATAGAAGGGCAGATAAATCTCATAATTTTTGCCCTCGGGATTTGCTTACGTCATAAAGAAGGAATGCACGTCAGACAGAAAGAAGCGTATGTAAGAAGGAAGAACTGTACGTAAGAAGGAAGGAGCGGGGTATTACAAGTGCTAAAGCCTATCTGCTCACTGGTCCAGAAATGTTGCTATAATCGATGTCGCCATGAACAACTATTGCCCTGCTTATAGGACATTGCATGATTGTCAACCCAACTAAAAATCTAATTTCAGGTGTTTAGAAAGAAATATTGTCGATCCTACAAGGTTCATTAAAGAGATGGTTAGAAAACAAGCCTCAAATTAGGTTAATGCAAATACTTGTAGTTGCTCAGAGTCAACTTCCGTAGAACTTGTCTCATGGTTACAGTGCATCTGGACCTGAAACTGGAGTTCTGATCCTCCAGAATTATACTCCACCAACGTTAATGATTATGCGCGGCCTAACATTTATACAGCCAAACTTATGTGAGTGAAGTTATGTTGTGGTGTAGGGCTGTCAATTGTGTCGGGTCAGGTCAATTTCAAGTCAACTTGAACCTGACACGAATAACTAATCGGTTCAAACACCTTGACCAGAACCTGACCCAAATAACTAATGTTGACCCGTTTATCAATTCGGGTTAGGTCAACCCGGCAAGATCCATTTAAAAATAAAAACAAGAATGAAAAGGATTCACAAATATTTGAACATTTTTACTATTATAACGAAACAGGTTATACAATAAACATTTAAGAATATAATTAAAATAGAGTTCTATTTTTCCATTTAAAATTGAATTTCTAGATAGAAATATGTAGCGGGTCAATCGGGTCATGGGTTGACCCAACTGACCGATTTCCTTTTGGATGATCGGGTCCACACATGAACCCACAGGTTTAGTCACTCAACACTACTCAATTATTAACCGGGTCAACCTAAATTGACCCTAACCCTATTATGCCCAACCTTAACCCTAATATTACACGTCGGTTTCTAGTTCCTAACTAGGTGTAATCACATGTATACTTCCTGTGTGCTTGGACTATGCCTATTTCAATATCAATAAAATATTATCTCACTTATCAAAAAAAATATTACGTGTCGGGTTTGAGGGTCATGTAAAAAATTGACAGCCCTAACTGTAGCTGGAGTGAAATACTGTCATGATGTTGTGCTGAGAGTAGTTAGTGAACTGGAAAAATCTGAAGTATAAAGACAAAAATGTTTAGCAGCACTTCTTTGAAGACTCATGTGCCATATCTACATGTTGAACCAGAGATTAATTTGAGACCTTATCATGCATTCCATAGTCAAATAAAAATGTGATTCTAAAGTGGTTAAGGCTGGTTAAAATCCTTTGACTCATTATGTGTCCATTTTCTTTAAAATAATGGGTAGGGCCAAGATGTGGAGTTCACCTCATTTTAGCTCACTTCATGATTCAGAGCAAATCCAGGTTAGATTTATATTCACATGCACCACTCAGAAATCAACTAAAATCAATCTTTGTCTATATACATATTAATAATGCTATTAGATTGCCATGGTTGTGATTGAGACGTTTGCAAATGTGTTCTTGATAGTTTTATGGCATTCAATATATAGCCTTTTTTGTTCTTTTTTTTTTTTTATCATTTATTATCCCTCTTTGCATCCACAAAATCAGCACCAGATCATTTGCAAACATCCTATGCAACAGCTTTCACATCAGCCCTGTAATGCCTCGTTCCCGGAGGTCCGGAGAGTTAACTCTTAATACCTCAAATCAACTTAAATAGTACAACTATAAAATCCAAAAAATCCAATAAAAATATTAATCAATTTAATCAATCCAAATATCTAAGTTCCCTGTAATGCCTCGTTCCCGGAGGTCCGGAGAGTTAACTCTTAATACCTCAAATCAACTTAAATAGTACAACTATAAAATCCGAAAAATCCAATAAAAATATTAATCAATTTAATCAATCCAAATATCTAAGTTCCTCCATGGGCATAATAAAGAAAATCTCAATAACATAAATTAAAAACTCTCTAAAACTCGAAATTATTCTTAAATCATCAAATCAAAATATCCGAAACATAAATTCGGTTTACTAACTACGACTCTCAAATAAGCACTTGTACCCTCGGACACTTATTCCACTCTGATCATCACACCTGCTAAAACTTTCTACTCTTGTTCTCCAGCTGAACCATCAAAATTATCTAAAAAATATATAGAGATAAGGGGTGAGTTATCAACAACTCAGTAAGCAGAGAACATATACCAGTGTGTAAACATGAGCATTTACAGAAATCAGAATGCAGAACAAAATATTTTCATTTTCAGAGTGCGGAAGCAAAACATGTAATAAAAATATCATAGCGAAAATTTAGAAATATTCTCATTCAAAAATATTATTTGGCATAGCATAAATGATCATCATCATCAGAACATCATATCAGAACAGAGGCCATGTATAACCCCCGTGGTAGGGTTGTGCATCTGCGGATAGCCAAGCAGAACATAAAACACTCTGTCACCAAGGTGTGCACTCAAAACAGAGACCACTACTATAACCCGTGGCAGGGCCGTATCCACTATTATTACCCGTGGTTGGACCGTATCCACTATTATTACTCGTGGTTGGGCTGTATCCACTATTATGACCCGTGGTTGGGCCGTATCCACTATTATTACCCGTGGTTGGGCCGTATGCCACTATTATCACCCGTGGCAAGGCCGTATCGATATTTAATCCTAAACTTCTAAAATAACCTACTTAATTCCTCAAAACCAAAAATTTCATAACCTTAAAATATATCATCTTTTTCTAAAATTGCCACTGTGCAATTGATAACTTTGACTAAAAATATTTAAAAATCTAACTTATTTATTAATGAAAACAACTTATAAAGTTTAATACTAGATAATATAATTATCCCAAAATATTTTAAAGTAAACCATAACTATTTTTTAACTAGACTAAATCATATCTACAGTGTAAAAACAACATTACTCCAATATTATTTACATTTAAAATAAAACTTTACTTAATAACATGTTAAGATAATTTTCTGTAATCATAATTAAATAACAGTGTACTAATACATAATAAAATATAAAAGCCCATTAATATAACATGTAGTAAAGGGCATTACGGTAATTTCAATTAATTCCTTGAAAACTAACCAAAACAAAACCTACGTAAATCGAATAACATGCACGGCAGGAAGCTACCCAAGGGAAACCGAGGCACGCGTCGAGGGTGAGGCGCGACGGGGTTGGCTGGAGGGACTGCGGTGGTGCGGTAGAAGAGCAGGAGCGCGGTGAAGCTTCCGTCGAGCAGCGCTGGGCACTAGAGAAAGAGAGGGAAAAGTGAGCGAGAGAGGGCGGAGAGAAATGAGGGAGTAACCGAGGGAGGTACTCACCGTGAGGGACAAGGAGAAACTAAGGCGGCTCGAGGCTGACGGAAAAGTGAAAACCGGCGGATTCTGTGGCTGGTCCGATAGTTTTCTCGACGTACGGTGGTGACCAACCGAATTAGTGGTGATGCTCTGTTTTTGAGAGGAGAAACAGGGGCTCTCCTATTTTTCTTGGTGATGGTCAGCGGTGGTTCTGAGTGGGTTCACGACGGCTTATGGAGCTGTAGACCAGGTTCGTCGGGAAGGCGGTTGCGATGACTTCCCGCGGCATGCAACTCGGTGCACGCTATGCGGAGTAGGAAGGCAGAGGCTTCCTGTTAAGTTGGCGTGGTACTTTCCGAATGGGTGAGGACAGGCTGCGGTGATGCTGGGACAGCATGAGTCGTGACTTGTGGAGGTTGGTTTTGTGCGGCAGCTGGGTGAGTCGCGGCTGGGTGGGTCGAGACCGAGCTAGAGGGTGATGCACTGTTTGCAAAGAGGAGGAAAAAAAAATGGGCTAAGGTTTCGCGTGGGAGGGCAGCGGCGGAAGAAAAGAAAAGAAAACCCTAGAAGAGGAGACGTGTGAGCGGATGAAAGATGAGTTGTGCGTGAGCATGCATGACGTGAACGAAAAAAAAAACTTACGGGAATTAAGAAATAAAGACCGAAAGAGAAGAAAACAAAAACGAAACATGCGGGAAAAAGAAAAGAAAAATAAATAAATATACGTGTGCAAAAAAATAAAATAAAATAGAACAAACTAAAACAACATAAATAAGATTGAGCTTGATTAGGTCCGGGTATTACACTCTCCCTCCCTTAAAAAAAATTTCGTCCTCGAAATTTGTTACACTTAAAGCAAAGTCCAAATATTTATCCGCTACAACCATTCATGCCTACATCGAACGTCAATCATATTGTCTGACCTAAATAATATTCCGCAATTGTTGAACCTAATATTTCACATTCTAACCCTCCCATATTGTCGATCATATTCTCCCATATTTTTTTCTTTTCACAACTAACTAACAGAGAACTCCTAAAACAATACCGTATAATCAATAGTTCCAAGCTTAAGTCTTGAATAACCTCGATTCACAAATTCCAAATCCTTAGAAAATCTACTCTCAACAAAACTTTAATATTCTAAGCTATCCTATAAGAACAGTTCCATAAAAGCATAACTAAACTCGACTCAATTAAAAATATTTCAAGGAGAAATAGAATGAGGTACCTGTAATCTCATTGTTGTCGCCCTCAGCATCTTCAGCTGTCAATGCAAACACTCGAGCTGGTCCCATTCTACGTTGATTGTTTCCCTGTGTCGTTTGTCGGGGACCTGGGGGTGTGTTGGACTTATTCTTGTCGTCTGCCAATAATGGGCATTCTCTTATGAAATGACCAGTCTTTCCACATCAGAAACATGACCCATTTTCCTTTCTACACTCCCCAGTGTGTATGTGGTTACAAAACTTGCACGGGTTATTAGATTGATATCCCTGCACTTGCGTTTGCCTCGAGTTGCTCCCATCATTTCTTTTCTTCCATGGCCCTTGATCCATCACAAAATGAGACCACTGTGGCGCAGTCCTCTTCCTCTGTTCCAGTAGTGTTGCGCTTCTTTGAAGGCTCCTCTCAAATACTGTGGCCTTATTCACCAACGCTGAGAAGTTCCGGATTTGAAAGCCCACAATTCGTTCATAAATCTTTTCATTCAGCCCCTGCTCAAACTTACAAGCCTACTTCTCCTCATCAGGGATCAAATATGCAGCAAAGCGTGATAACTCAATAAATCTAGCTGCGTACTGGTGTACTGTCATAGTTCCCTATACCAAATTAGCGAACTCCATAGCCTTGTCGTCTCGAACCGAGGTTGGGATAAAATGTTCCAGAAAGATCTGCTTGAAATGCAGCCAACGGACTATTTCCTTCCCTTCCGCTTCTCTGATGGTTCTTTCAGAAATCCACCACCTTTTTGCTTCTCCCGTTAGTTTGAAAGCAGAGTATAGAACCTTTTGCTCGTCTGTGCAGTTTATAACGCGGAGTATCTCCTCAATATCTTGGATCCAGTCTTCTGCTAAGGTTGCGTCGCCCCGACTATTGAAGGTGGGAGGATGCATTCGATTAAACTGCTCTATGGTGCATCCCCATTCATCATTTGTCGCATTCATACCCGATACACTTCTTTCTCGATGACGAGGTGGCATCTTGACAACTTGGATTATTACAGAGAATCATTACAAGAATAAAGGGTTCGTACAAAACAAGCAAATGGTGATAATAGTAAAACAAACATAAAATACATATAATAAAAAACAATTGTACAAGCAACAGTAGTAACTTTATATAACTCCGGACTCTAAACCTTCCATCCTGTCAAAAACCTTATATGCGGTCTACAAAACCTAACCGAACCTCAATCAACATGGACATCTCTGAATATCTATAAAAATTCCTACCCTTCAAATTCCATAAAATATCTTGTCTAACGCCTGAGACTTCTAATACCCTAAATACCCATAAAAATCACCTCCTATAGCCCACAAATGTCTACACCACAACTCCGAAAATTATTTCCTCAACGTCATGATCCAGCGCCTACAGGAATTCTAAAACCTTAACTCTCAACAAACTCCTTATTATAGTGTGCATAATCTCAAACTTGTCTCTGATACCAACTGTAACGCCCCGTTCCAGGAGGTCCGGAGAGTTAACTCTTAATACCTCAAATCAACTTAAATAGTACAACTATAAAATCCAAAAAATCCAATAAAAATATTAATCAATTTAATCAATCCAAATATCTAAGTTCCTCCATGGGGACAATAAACAAAATCTCAATAACATAAATTAAAAACTCTCTAAAACTCGAAATTATCCTTAACACATCAAATCAAAATATTCGAAACATAAATTCAGTTTACTAACTACGACTCTCAAATAAGCACTTGTACCCTCGGGCACTTATTCCACTCTGATCATCACACCTGCTAAAACCTTCTACTCTTGTTCTCCAGCTAAACCATCAAAATTATCTGAAAAATATATAGAGATAAGGGGTGAGTTATCAACAACTCAGTAAGCAGAGAACATATATCAGTGTGTAAACATGAGCACTTACAGAAATCAGAATGCAGAACAAAACATTTTCATTTACAGAGTGCGGAAGCAAAACATGTTATAAAAATATCAGAGCAAAAATTTAGAAATATTCTCATTCAAAAATATTCTTTGGCATAGCATAAATGATCATCATCATCATCAGAACATCATATCAGAATAGAGGCCATGTATAACCCCCGTGGTAGGGTTGTGCATCTGCGGATAGCCAAGTAGAACAAAAAACACTCTATCACCAAGGTGTGCACTCAAAACAGAGACCACTACTATAACCCGTGGCAGGGCCGTATCCATTATTATTACCCGTGGTTGGGCCGTATCTACTATTATTACTTGTGGTTGGGTTGTATCCACTATTATAACCCGTGGTTGGGCCGTATCCACTATTATTACCCGTGGTTGGGCCGTATGCCACTATTATCACCCGTGGCAGGGTCGTATCTGAACAGAGCGAAAACATAATCAAATTCAGAATCAGAGAGTCATGCTAAAGGTTTTCAGAAATCATGTCTTATCCAAACAGAGTACTGAACAAAATCTTCAAAACATAACAAAATCATATCACAACATTATTTATGCACAAATTTCATATTCGCTCTCTTTTTCAAAGTTCAGAAACAGAATGTCAGAAATAAGCTCATGTCTACCCAGTCATGACAGAAAATACTTTCTTCTTAAACAGAATCTCATGAGTAATGCAGAACAAATAGCTGAGGTAGTTCAAATTTATTTTCCTAATCAGATATGTATATTTTCCAAAAATAACCTCAGCTCATTTTATTTTTAATGCAAAGTCTAGTATAGGAACCCCGCTGACCTGGACTTCTTAGCTTTTCAGAATTTTCCTCATAATGTCAAACAATTAACAATTGTCACCTATCAAATAATCAAGTAATTCCCATAAATTTCCAATCATCCACTTATTTCGATATTTAATCCTAAACTTCTAAAATAACCTACTTAATTCCTCAAAACCAAAAATTTCATAACCTTAAAATATATCATCTTTTTCTAAAATTGCCACTGTGCAATTGATAACTTTGACTAAAAATATTTAAAAATCTAACTTATTTATTAATGATAACAACTTATAAAGTTTAATACTAGATAATATAATTATCCCAAAATATTTTAATGTAAACCATAACTATTTTTTAACTAGACTAAATCATATCTAAAGTGTAAAAACAACATTACTCCAATATTATTTACTTTTAAAATAAAACTTTACTTAATAACATGTTAAGATAATTTTTTGTAATCATAATTAAATAACAGTATACTAATACATAATAAAATATAAAAGCCTATTAATACAACATGTAGTAAAGGGCATTACGGTAATTTCAATTAATTCCTTGAAAACTAACCAAAACAAAACCTACGTAAATCGAATAACATGCACGGCAAGAGGCTAACCAAGGGAAACCGAGGCACGCGTCGAGGGTGAGGCGCGACGGGGCTGGCTGGAGGGACTGTAGTGGTGCGGCAGAAGAGCAGGAGCGCGGTGAAGCTTCCGTCGAGTAGCACTGGGCACTAGAGAAAGAGAGGGAAAAGTGAGCGAGGGGCAGAGAGAAATGAAGGAGTAACCGAGGGAGGTACCCACCGTGAGGGACAAGGCAAAACTGAGGTGACTCGAGGCTGACTAAAAAGTGACAACCGGCGGATTCTGTGGCTGGTCCGATAGTTTTCCTGACGTACGGTGGTGACCAACCGAATTAGTGATGATGCTCTGGTTTTGAAAGGAGAAACAGGGGCTCTCCTATTTTTCTTGGTGATGGTCAGCGGTGGTTCCGAGTGGGTTCACGACGGCTTATGGAGGTGTAGACCAGGTTCGTTGGGAAGGCGGCTGTGATGGCTTCCCATGGCATGCAACTCAGTACACGCTATGGGGAGTAAGAAGGCAGAGGCTTCCTGTTAAGTTGGCGTGGTGCTTTCCGAATGGGTGAGGACAGGCTGCGGTGATGTTGGGACGGCATGGGTTGTGACTTGTGGAGGTTGGTTTTGTGCAGCAGCTGGGTGAGCCGCGACTGGGTGGGTCGAGACCGAGCTAGAGGCTGATGCACTGTTTGCAAAGAGGAGGAAAAAAAAACTGGGCTAAGGTTTCGAGTGGGAGGCAACGGCGGAAGCTTTCTTTGAATACATATATATATATATATATATAAATATATATAGGTGGTTGAACTAGAAAAGAAAACCCTAAATGAGGAGACGTGTGAGCGGATGAAAGATGAGTTGTGCGTTAGCATGCACGACGTGAACGAAAAAAAAAACTTACGGGAATTAAGAAATAAAGACGGAAAGAGATGAAAACAAAAACGAAACATGCGGGAAAAAAAAAAAATAAATAAATAAACGTGTGCAGAAAAATAAAATAAAATAGAACAAACTAAAACAAAATAAATAAGATTGAGCTTGATTGGGTCCGGGTATTATTTTGATACCCCATATGATATGGATAAGGGTAGGTGGTGTATGGGATCCCACATTGATTGGGAAGGAGAAGTTCTTGCTCTTTATAAGGTTCTAATGGGGCTCCAATTGCATCATTGACTAGTCCTTTTAAAGTATAAGCCATGTGGTTAATTTGGGCCTTCCATTGGGGCGTTACAAATGGTATTAGAGCTAGGTTCCAACCAAAAGTATGGGACTTGAGCCATGCCACCTACAATGAACAGCCCGACGAGGACGTCGGAAATTTAAGGGGAGTAGATTGTGATACCCCATATGATATGGATAAGGGTAGATGGTATATGGAATCCCACATTGCTTGGGAACGAGAAGTTATTGCTCTTTATAAGGTTCTAATGGGGCTCCAATTGCATCATTGACTAGTCCTTTTGGAGTATAGGCCATGTGGTTAATTTGGGCCTTCCATTGGGGCATTACAAATAAAAAATTTGGACCAAACCACATAGCCTATACTCCAAAGGACTAGTCAATGATACAATTAGAGCCCCAATGGAACCTTATAAAGAGCAATAACTTCTGCTTCCCAAACAATGTGGGATCCCATACACCACCTACCCTTATTCATATCATATGGGGTATCACAAGCCCCAATTTCACCCAGTTCATCAGAATCATCAACAACACATGCACCCTGCATCCCACTATCCTCACAATCATCAATGTGCTCTTGCTTCTCACTTGCCTGAAATTTCTCATCGTCATCAACCAAACATTTCACAACAGATGGCATCCTTACAACCGCTCATTGGTGGTGGTCATGCTAGAGGGCGTTTGCATGTACTGGTGGATTATTAATTCGATTATTCCTCCACCTACTATGAATTATGATAGCACCTATTTGAATATCATAAGTTCTACTTTTATTTTCATGGCTAGTCGCATGCTTACCCTCAACGATAAAGATATTATGTTAAATTTTAGCTAATGTTGCTGGTGTAGAACAAGCACATCTATACAACCTATTTGTGGACTTCTATTTTTCCATTATTATAGCCAGCCAAAACAAAGTTGGTCAAAAGTAGCTCAACATATTTCGGAGCTTCAAATATATGTACTAATATAGAAGGTCAAGTTTTAGATTTGACGTACGATATTTTTAAGTGTAGAGACATTTAGGTGAGGTTTGGATAGTAAGATGAGATGAGATGAGATGGTTTTAGATGAAAGTTAAATGTTGAGTAAAATATTATTATTGTTTTAGAATTTGAAAAAGTTGAATTGTTTATTAAATTTTGTGTGAAAATTTGATAAAGTTGTAATAATAAGATAAGATGAAACACTTTCGCTATTCAAACGGGGTTAATGTAACCCAAAGCTTTTTTTACCTAGAAGATGATAACTTATGATCTGATTTCATGTACAAAAGGTTAGTTGGATGCACAAGAGCATTTTGACTTTTGCCATTATCTTCGAAATAATGTTGACTATTGCAATGTAAATACGAGAGAAGATTGTGATTCCTGTTTAGCGTTTTTTGCCTTATTTTTTTCCCCACTTTTAGGCATGATTAACGAATATTTAGGCATGATTCATTGGGCATAATTTGAAGGCCAATTATGTGTACTTCTTACTGTGTAGTTGTTAGAAATATATTTGAATTTGAATACAGAAAAAAATGTATTATTCAAGTAGAAATTTGAATTTAGAAAAAAATAGTAAAATAGAACCAATTATGTCAATTGGCATTTTCATTGAATAAAATTCATCAACTATAACATATGTTCTAAATATTCATCAATTTCATTCTCAATGTAGACTATCCAATGGTCTCCATTTCATTTCGGAGTCTTGTTTTAAGGATATTCGTAGTTGAGAAAACCTGCAAGGTAGTTGCTGTTGGACTATCATTTCGTTGTCAATACCTAGCCTTAGTCATAAATTATGGATACGTCTTGTAGATTTGGATGATAAGATAAGTCACATTGTACTTGTAATGTTGCAACTGAAATCTTAATTGATTTTTTTCTTGTTTTGTAAAATCTTTTGAATAAAACTTCTCCACAATATTACATATATTTTTAGTTTTAAATTATTTATATATTTTTGGATTCCAAAGAACTAAACACATAAGCTCCATTGCCCTTTCACTAAATTTAGGGCTGAGCAAAAATTCAAAAATCCGACTCCGAATCAAACTCTGATCTAGCTCGACTCTGAGTTTTTTTTTTAATTTTTCAGCCGGAGTCGGAGTCATAGGTGTCGCTGAACCGATTCCGACTTTGCCTTCCGAATCTGACTTCGACTTAAATTTGACTCTGATATTATACATATGTTATAAAATATGCAATTATTTATACATTTATCATATATACTAGTATATTTCTTTAGTTATATAACTAGAACTTATATAGTTAAATTCAATAATATACTATTATGAGATAATTATTATAAAATAATATCCTTATACTGTAATGTAAATAAACTAATAATAGTTTAGTTACTTTTGTATATATAAACATCACAATATTACTACCATATATAACCAAGTATAGAAATAAGTTAGACACTAATATTGAAATAAGCCTAGTATAATAAGTTAATAACACAAAATACTAATTTATTAAAGTATAATAACATGTAATTAGACACTAGAAAGTCTAGTATATGATTAAGTTAGAAATAAGTTAGACATTAGTATAATAACATGTAATTAGATACTAGAAATAAGTCTAGTGTAGAAATAAGTTATAAATAAGTTAGACACTAATATAGAAATAAGTCTAAATATAATAAGTTAATAACACATAATATTATAGTATAATAATATGTAATTAGACACTAGAAATAATATGTAATACTATAGTATGATAAAATGTAATTAGACACTCTAGCATAAGTCTAATATAAAATAAGTAGATAATTAGTATAGAAGTAAATTAGCAGTGAATGATTTTAGTTTTAGTTTTTAGTTTCTGGAAAAACTAAAATTTGAAAGCCCACCAAGAATTCTTTTTTAAAAGTGGGCTAAATATGAAACTAAAAAAAAAAGATCCAAAACAAAGCCCATATCCGACTGTGCTCTGAAAAGTCGGGAGTCGAAGTTGAATCGCAGCCTACACAAGTCAAAGTTTAAATCTGAACTCTGATAGAATCTGACTTCGACTATGTTGGTGCTCACCCCTTACTAAATTTGTTGTTTAACTCTTGCAAATGAGAGTCCATAGTAGCATTAAATATATCCACTCTGTAATGAAATTCTATTATCACTTCTTTTTGAATCGTGGAGAAGTTAAAATGCGTCGAGATGTTATGGAGCACCTCTTGGAGTTTTCTATCGAGCTGCTTTCTTTCTAGAATGGTTTTCGTCGAACATGTTTCATCTCCCTCCAGCATGGTTGGGTATCGCACTCCATTCTGCCATGGAAAAATGGAGAAAGAACGAAATGCACAGAAGGAAAGAGAAGGATGGAGCAAGAAAGCCAAGGATTCAATTAAATAAGGGTAATATGGACATTTCAATATTGATAACATCGAGGGTGTGCATTCCATGCCCTCTTCCCAGCATGTATTCTAACATTTTTCTTTGGAGTTTAGAAGATAGGGGTTTAGGGTTCGGTTTTTGTGAGGGCGGTGGTCCGCATGTCACTAGGTACGTGGCATCTACTAAACTATTTAAAAAACGAAGACTTTGCGCAGCGAGGATTTTTGTCGCCAAAATAGCCGGGGTTGCTACAATATAAAATATTAGTGTCAATTTCCTTTCACGAACTTACCAAAAGATGTATTAACATCGAAAATAATCGTCTTAATTGAATGATTGTCTCCCTATTGAATTTTTAGACCTGGTTTGGATATAAGAAGTATTTCATTTCATCTCATCTCATCATTACAATTTTTTCAAATTCTCACACAAAATATAATAAATAATTCAATTTTTTCAAATCCTAAAACAAGAATAATATTAAAAAATAATATTTTAATAGTATTTTATTCAACTTTCAACTTTCATCTCAACTCAAGTCATCTTAATTCACTATCAAATGGCACCTTATGTTGACCTCAGGTCCTCAAGGGGGCTCGTTTCTCATTTTGCTTGCCTTGGGATTGGGCCAAGTTTTGTGCGACCCAACAATTGGGCGACCTTTGCTCGCCCTTTGTCAAGTAATGAGGGAAAGTAAAGTGCTAGCCTAGAGGCGCACTACGAAAGACAAAGTACCCATACCCAGAACAAGCATGATGAGATGCAAAGGGTCGCTCTCTTGTCGAGCGCAACAGAAAACAAAGTTCTCGCTACCAAGCAAGCAAAGTCGAAAGCAAAGTGCTCACAAGATAATAATAGGGTCAATTTCATAAAATAGAAACAAAAAGTGGACTAACACTTGATCAAGCCTGGTAGTCTTACAGCCAAAACAAAAAAAAACAAAACATGCTACGTTCAACAACAAAAGAAAAAAGTCAAAATCCAAAAGCTTACATTGTTGAGAAGCTTGTTGACCATTTGCTGAAGTTGTTGGTGCCCTAGCATTTTGGGGAAGGTACATGGTAGCTCCCAGACGCGTTCCATATGGATTTGTCAAGAGGCACATCACTTTGTTGGTAGTCCTTTCTCTCTGCTCTTCTTCCACCTCCATCGTTGTGCCTCAAAAGGCACATCACTTTGTTGCAAGACCTAACTTATGCTCACCCTCTTGAAGACATCTGATCAGCCATGTGAGGGATGAAGTTCCTTAGCCAAAAAGCAATGCTAAGATGACCAATTTCATGGGTCTAAGTCGAATATGCCTCAATTTCGAGTTTTAAGAGGGTTTGGGTTGCTATCAAGCCCAAATTCAATTTCTCTTGGCTCAATCAAATATCCAAGGTTAAAAAGGTTGGATAATGATGTTCTAACATAAATTTGAAGGATTAATAGCATGTGGAAGTAATTTGATCAAGTGATTAAACACAATGTTAGAAATCGATTCAGTTAGGATTTTGAGGTCAACTTTAGGATTTGGATAAAACCATTTAGGATTTCGATTTCAACCATACTTTTGGGTTCTCAGCTGGATTCCAACCATATAGGGTTTTACTAGGATGTAAATCCTCTTTGATTTGGCACAATTTGATTGGTCGGATGGAATAGGGTTTTTGCTTAGGTGGCATGATCTCACACCTTAATTCCTTCAATTCCATCAAACGTTCCTCATGATGTGTCTAATACTATTCATTATGTGTGGCTAAGATCTTTCCAAGTGTCCAAATAAAACTTCTCTAACCTAATTTGTACATTCTACACTGTGATTTTGAAAACTCTACACTTGGTGCACTTATCGAGATTATTAGTCACTCCAAAAAAGTGCGTAATAACCTTAATATTGAAAAATCCTAAATATTCATATTAACCTACGGTGAAAATCGTTAATTCAAATTCAATCCCGAAGTGCTCCTTAAAATAATTTCGGAGTTTTGAATAAGCATTTCATCCAAAATTATGAAAATGAGTTATTGCACCATAAAATCCTAAATAATCAACTGAGTCTAATGGCGTAAATCATAACGCATTCTGACACTTCCAACTACCTCAAATAATTAAAATCGCACTTCTGGCACCATAGTGAGTGATAACACTGACTATGTGGACAAACTAAAACCTATGCGATTGGTCAATTCGTGAAAACTTATGAGATTTTTCCAAGATTCCTAAAGCCTATAGAAATTCCACTATTGAATTTCTAGCAGGCTGTTACACAAACTCAATCACATTCTCAGAGTACAAACTCAATCAGAGGCTATAAAACGAATCTTATAACAGTGCATAACATTTTGCGATATCTTCAAATTTTAAAGAAATGGCATTATATACATTTATACGACACCATTTTTTGACAATGCATAATCTACAAATTGAGGCAAATGAGGATAGGAGAAGAATAGTGGGTAAAAGTTTTTACCTAACGATTTGAATACTAAAAGTCTTCCCATAAAAATAAGCTAAAAGTGAAGCCTTAAACTTGAGCTTCTGATCCTCCCCAAATTCATTTATATAATAAATAATTAAAAAATGATAAAAAAGAAAAGCTACGTCACAAATTATTATGGGTAAGAGGTGCTTGTGGTTCAATCCATTTGGATATTATGGGTTTGCCTTCATTGCGTTACTGTTAGTGTCATGTTCATGCGGCATTTATGTCCTCAGGTTGGTTTGGTAAGATTTTATGATTTTATATTTTTTGTGTTAACACATGTTTGTTTGGTGGTTTTTCTTTATAGGAATGGTTTTTGCTTGGTTTTCCTTCTTAGTACGTCCTTGACTTGATGTTTCCAGTAAGTTTGACACCTGGGATCGGAATTTTTGTAATACCAGGTGTTGGTCTGTAACCACGGTATTCCTCCGCCATAAGTGAGGGTTATTAATAAAATTTGGGAAGGGGTCACTCATGGACAGGTGTACCTCGGCTCTTCTTTAAAAAAAATAATAAAAAAAATAAAAATAAAAGAGGTGCTTGTGATGACCCCAATCCAGTAAATTACTTCAAAACAAACAAAATTTATTTTTTCAATGTGACTTATTTCTTCTTTCATAAGAAGAAAAGCAAAACATATAAGCACATAAACAAATGCATGTGTATATAATAAATTACTCCATCTCCACCCCATTTCACACAAGTTACTGCTAGTGTGTGACCACTTAGACAAATAATGCATTTACTGGCGCTTACAAACCGTCAACATGGAGCATTCAGAT
The DNA here is from genome assembly GCA_022457165.1 of Juglans mandshurica. Lineage (NCBI taxonomy): Eukaryota > Viridiplantae > Streptophyta > Magnoliopsida > Fagales > Juglandaceae > Juglans > Juglans mandshurica. The sequence goes on from CM039621.1 coordinate 19,463,136, forward strand.
GGGCATTGCAGATTCCAAACATTAGAGTCAATAGAGAACGTATTGGTAAATAAGAATTTTATTAAAATAGGTGAAGCCAAGCACAGGGGACATATACAAGAGTAACACCTATGCATGAGTGTCTAAAGATACAAACAAGAATTTAAACAGTGAACCAACATTTTGTCAATAAATGATGCTAGGACAACCAAGTTTTTTTTTTCAAGAAAAGAGGGATGCAAAGTCTTTCAAAGAAATTAGGCATGATTTCCTTGTTTGCCCTCAAACAGTTTTTTACATATGCTGGATCATTCTAATTAAAGTTTACAAGTCTTTTGATGGAACCAACTAGCTATGGATTGTTGTTTTCCAGAATTTCTACACTCTGGGAAGAATATTATTTATCCTTGTCTTGTGACAGTTACACTATTATCTCAGTAGTTTGTGCTGAGTTCCAGTCATCCATAAAGTCAACAAATTTGACTAAATGCTCTTAGTCTTGGAACTACAAATTACTTACCAGGCAAGTTGCCTGCTAAGAACTTCTATATAACTCAATTCTAGGGCTATATAACTATGCAAGGTAAAATGTCCAAAGCTTTCTTTCTTTCTTGGACAAGGCCCCAGAAGCAAAACCTTCCTCACTGTAGAGAGAAAGAAACTTCGATTTAAAAATCTTTCCAACATTTTGAGAAACTCTTGATTTACACATAACAATTATGAATACAAAAACTTCCTATATGCCCCCTAAAAGAATATCATTTGTTTTAATAGGGAAAGAGGGTGAATATCATAAATATGAAAGCTAGTCGGGTCAATGCATAAATTATTCTAAATCTGCCATTTTCTGCTCTCAAAATATCCCCTTAGCTCGTAAGAGCTTGTTATTACAGCAGACAAGATTTTCATAAGGATCTTTCCCCTTCAAATATCTCAGCCTGCCTATTATTAGGCCTGCACACCGCCCAACCCGTACTTATTTTGGCCCCGACCCGACCCGTCCGCATACCATGTCCACAACAACCCGACCCGTAATAGTCGGGTCGGGTCGAAAACGAGTCCACCCAATATTCACACAACATCACTGCACTCCAACTAATTAGAGCTCAGACAAACAAAAAAGAAAAACTCTACAAATATATCTAAATCACTCTGTTGCTAGTCACTTTTGAGTTTTTGGGAGAAGAAAGGAGATTTGGAACGTGGGAAATGGCAGAGGAGGGAGGTGGTGAAGAACTCTGTTGTTGAATGTCTTATTTGACAAGTCAAAGCTCTTAAATTTCTTCATTCACTCTGTTGCTCTTCTTTGTAAGCTCCCAAAATCCCCTTTTAGCAATTCTGGGTTGTCTTGCTTTCAAGCCATTAACTTTTGTGATCCAGTGATTGTTTTCATTCTTTCTTGCTTGCTGACAAATCTGAGGCTAGTACTGCAAAACCATTTATTTATTAAGAAAAGTATTGCAAAACCATGGCCAAAAAGTGTGAGAAGATGAGAGAAATCAAGAAGGACACGCAAAATCAGAAAAAGCTCAAACTCATATATTTATTAAGAAAAAGAGAGGTTCAGTGTAGAGAAAGCATTTGAGTCACTTACCAGATTTGGGTTGGTTGTTTCAGTTACATTAGTCACGCAAAGTCCCCACATGATCTTTCTAAATCTTCCATTTTTGGCATTTTCTTTTCACAATTTCAAACTTCCCATCATAAATGCTTCTTTCATTTTCAAAAATGGGTGCTCAAACTTTTTTTTTGTCATCTATCTATAATAGCCAAACCAAATGAGTGCAATCAACAGGGAATGAAAGCCAAAAAATAAAAGCAAAAGGGAAAAGAGAAAGACAGAAGCACCATTTGGAGGAGTTGAAGCCCCGGCGGAAGAGAGAGAGGCTGAGCTTCTCGAGATTTCTGGCATGGGTCGTGGCTACACTTTCGTTTCTGCACAATCGTCCTTAGAGCAAATGGAGAAGTCGGCTGCACTAGGGTTTTTACTCTGAACACTTGAAGAAAGGTAAGAGTCGGTCTGCCCCGTTATTTATCGGGTTCAACCCGACACCTTAGCAAAACCGTATATTGTCGGACGGATCTGATCGGGTTAGACGGGTTGCTCGGCTTAACGGGTTTTTTGCACAGCCCTACCTATTATCATGGGTCAACTCAAACAGGTGCATTTGGAAGATATGGTGTCTAAAGTTCAAAAGAAAATATCAGGGTGGAAGATGAAAATTCTTTCGGCGGGTGGCAGACTTATTTTATTACGTTATGTTCTTTTTAGTATGACCCTTCATCTCTTTGCAGTTTTATAGGTCCCGCAATCCATTATCAAAACCCTCCATCGTATGATGAGCACTTTTTTCTAGGGGGAGGCAAATGGTAAAAGTAAGAAAAAATGGGTGGCCTGAAATTCTATTTGTTGTCCCATGGAGGAAGGTGGCTTGGCTCTAAGGAATCTTGATGATATGCATCAAGCTCTTCATGCTAGATTTGCTTGGAATCTTATTCAAGGTAACTCTTTATGGGCCAATTGTTTTAAGGGTAAGTATGTGGGTACTAAGCCTTGGACCCTGGTTGATCCAACTAGGGGTACAAGGTTTTCAAAAATGATTGCTAAAAACATTCCATTGCTTTTGGATAATTCTAAGTGGTGCCTAAAGGAAGGCAATGTTTTCTTCTGGTATGATAAATGGCAGGATAATGGTCCTTTAGTTAAGGATACGCATATTGTGGGTCATCCTCTTCTTAAAGTTAAGGATTGCAAATTATCTAATAGTTGGGATATGGATTTTATTCTCCAGTTAGTGGGCCCGAAAAACCTTGATGGTATCTTAGAGGATATTTGTAAGACTAAACCGGGTTTGGATGTGTTGATCTGGACCAATAATGATAACGGCCTATTTTCCACCAAGTCGGCTTGGGATTGTGTTCGTATCTAGGGTGGCACTCTTGAAGGGCATTCTTGGATGTGGCATAAGAGTCTTCCTCTTAAAATGTCCATCAATATGTGGAAAGCTAGGTATATGGCTTTGAGTGTGGATCATTATCTTCGTTGTATTGGCATTCCTATTATTTCTCGTTGCAATTGTTGTGCTAACGGTCACTATGAAGACCAGAATCATGTTTTGTTTGCCGGTGAGATTGCTAGCTCCGTTTGGTGTTATTTTGGTGCTAGCCTTGGTATTATGATTGGTCTCAACTGGAAAGACATGGTGCAAACTTGATGTCACCGTGCGAAATTATCGTCTCAAGTTGGCATTATTGTGGGGAGTATTCAAGTGGTTATTACATGCAGAATCTGGCGGAGGCGTTGTTTGGCGCGTATGGAGGGACGCTTTGAATCTGCCTTTGATATTATTCACTCTGTTCGTCGGTGGATTAGTCTTATTTGTCGTGATATGCATAATAGTTCTCACATTTCTGGTTTTGATTTGCAGGTACTTGAGAGTTTGCATGTCCAGCCTGTGTTCCCTCATTTTCAGCGTTGCAAAGCTATTGGATGGCAACGGCCTGCGGCGGGTTGGGTTAAACTGAACACAGATGGTAGTAGTTTGGATAATCCGAGCACCTCAGGTGTGGGTGGGATTATTCGAAATGATCATGGTAATTTAATTCATGCTTTTTCATCGTTCATTGGTACTGGCTCTAATAATCATGCAGAGCTTTTAGCTCTCCTTCATGGGCTCGAGGTTTGTAAATCTTTATCTTTCAGTTATGTGGAAATTGAACTTGATTCTACGACTGCTATTTCTTGGTGGAGGAGTAAAAGATGTGGGGTGTAGTACCTGGAGGATTTATGGGAGGCAATTCTTGACATTATGAGTTCCATGACTTGTTCAGTTCACCATGTTTTTCGTGAGGGAAATAAAGTTGAAAATTGGTTGGCAAAGCATGGAGCTTCTGGTACTAATTCGGTTTTTTCCCACTTGTCAGAGACTCCCCGAGCACTGCGTATTCTTATTCGCATAGACTACTCCGGGATGCCTTCGCTTCATCTTAGTTAGTTTCATTTGTCTTTTGCTAGAGGTTGTCGTTGCTCTTGTTTTTATTTATTCTGGTTTTGCCTATTTTTGCATGCTGGGTTTATTTTGTACTCCAAATGCTTGATTTGTAACCACGGTTTTCCTCCGCCACAAGTGAGGGTTATTAATAAAATTGGGGAGGGGTCACTCTTGGACAGGTGACCCTAACTCTTTAAAAACAAATGGGAAAGAGGGTGAATAGATCAAGCCTAGAAAAACCTATGAGACTACAAGGCCTTTTTTTTTATAGGTAAACAATTTTTGGTTTGAAAAAAAACTACAAGGCATTTTACACCAAAATCAAAGTTCAGAACTCAAAAGATAAAAAACTTGATAACTTCTTTGAAAAAAAATGAAAACGATGATATCTTCTCTGTTGAGTACACTTAACATTTCGCGAGATGCCATCAGACATATCCAACAAGGGAAACTAAATCTTCAATAGTAGAAGAGTTTGCTCTCCACATGAGTCAAAGAAAATTTGTTAAACAATGAAGCAAATACATCCAATGATCAATAGATCAAGTAAAAGACTTAACAATAAGTGGATTGCCTAATGGCTTCCCGGTTTGAGGGTCCCAGCATTGAAGTTCTACGGCTTTGCTCCCACTTACAAGATGCTTACCATCTAGTGACCATGCAATACAAAGAACCCAATTCTTGTGCCCTGGATATGAGAGGAAGGCTAACTATTAACACAATAAGAAGGATGATTGGCCATCCATTGTGCATAAACTGAAATACAAACTCTATGATATATGGACAAGAAAGAGAGCTAAGAGAAGTCTTATTCTTAAATAATAGGTAGCATTCAACAGTGAGAACAAAAATCTGATAAAAAAGAAATGTTTTAGTTTTGAAATATACAGTGATATGTAATGTCGTAGTGGTTTGTATTGCTAGCATGAGCTCTCAATTTATTTCAGTTCGTGTTGAAGCCGAAAATCAGGTTTTTTTATGTCATTTCATTTATGGTAAATGTACTCGAAGTGAGAGGCTGGAGTTATGGGCGGATTTGACACGCATCGTATTGGATTCAAGCCTTGTTATTTGCAGGTGATTTTAACATTATTCGATCTGACTCGGAAAGGAGGGGAGGCCGCCCTAGGCCTCAGGTTGCTATGGATGATTTTCACAGCAGGATTGATCAGGGTGGTCTGATTGATATGAAAACTAAGGGTAGCAAATACTCCTAGTGCAATGGTCAATAGGGATTATCCAGAAGTTGGGCGAAACTTGATAAGGCGTTTCTAGATGCTACTTTACTGTCCCAATTCTCTAATGCAATTTCTTCTTATCTTCCTCGATCCACATTAGATCATTGTCCTATGCATATTGAATTAATTGTTGACCCTTTCTCTTATGGCCCTTCTTCTTTTCGTTTTCAGCAAATATGGGTTGATCACCCGGAATTCTTTGACTGTGGGCAGAAGGTTTGGATGGTTGTTCTGGTTGGTGGGGGTTTATGGAAGCTTGCTAGTAAACTAAAACTAGTTCGGGTTGCCCTCCGAGAATGGAATAAGAGGGTTTTTGGTCAGACTACCTCTCAAATTGCCCATCTTGAGGAACAGGTGGAAAGGCTTGAAAGTCGACTTCAACACGAATGGAATGCTGACGATGGCAGGGAGTTAGTCTTGACCTCTTAGGAATTGTCTTCGTGGAGATGTAGGGAGGATATTCGTTTGGCTCAGATGGCAAAGTTAAAATGGAAGGTGGAAGGTGATAGAAACTCCAAACTTTTTCGTGCTTGTTTGGCTAATAAGAGGCGTAAGAGCATATCTGGCTTGAGAACTATGGATGGGACCGTGCTTGAGTCTCCAGAAGCCATCCATCAAGGAGCGATAGAGTATTTCTCTAGTTTTCTTCAAGCAAATCCTCCTCCTGTTTTGCCGAACCTGTCTTATCTTATCTCGCCTGTTATTTCAGATGAAGATAATGGTAGTCTTGTTTGTATCCCGTCTATGGATGAAATCTTTGCAGCTCTGTCATCTATTCCATCTAATAGTTCTCCGGGTCCATATGGTTTTGGTGCAAGTTTTTTTAAGAGCTGTTGGGAGATTGTTAAAGTGGATATTTTTTAAGCTATTTCTAATTTTTTCCTCTCTAAGCAAATGCCTCGGTTCTACTCGGCCTCTTTCATTATCTTAATCCCGAAGGTTGATGTCCCTACTGGATTTGATAAGTTCAAACAGATTAGCCTAGGTTCGGTGTTCTATAAAATTTGTTCAAAAATTCTTGTTAATCGATTGACAAGTCCCCGAACGATGGAGCTAGCCTCACTCCTAGAGCAGCCGCATATGAGGCTTCCCCGTTGCCCAAAAGCTGAGGGGAAGCCGTAATTCAGAGGCAGCGCATACGAGTGAGAAACAATCTCCTCCCCGAGGGAGGAGAAGCGTAGCGAAG